>CM037779.1:14815009-14865009 GCA_021229015.1 Solen grandis
GTTTTTTCTTTCTGTTGCTATATAGGTCACAGTGTATGTGATTATGAAATGTACTGGTGCCTGCTTTAAATGATTTCAATATTCGCAAAGAAGTCATTATGTTGAAATAACGTGTACAGACATGTTCAAAAATTGTGTTCCACGCAACCTGAATTCTGAGGTTTTTTTTTCCTTTTTGAAATAACTGTACAGACATGTTAAAAATTGTGTTGAAATAATGTGTACAGACACGTTCAAAAATTGTGTTCCACCCAGGTCTGAATTCTGAAAATTTGATCTTTATTTCCGTTTTGTGTTGAAGTAACGTGTACAGGCATGTTCAAAAAATGCGTTCCAATATTGACTTTATTTTTAAACATAACGTCATCGCTCTCTATTCTGATTGGTTGTTGATCAAAATCATAGTTAATTTTAGATAACAACTGGTTAATTCTGGTTTATTCTAGTTGTACAGTGCTAAATACATTTCTAAATATAGTTTCCGGAAGTATTATGACCATAAACGGCAGATCACGCATAAGACATGAGTGTTGAGTTCATTTTATAACAGAACGTGGAGCTGTTCACATCGTAAGTAATGTCGTTATTATTTTTTTCTAAATATTATTTGATATAGTTTTATATATTGTATGTTTATTGTATGATGATCATATATTGATCATTGATTTAAGACTTTGTATAGTCCCCGTCTAAGGCTGAGGACCTGACCCTCAATGTCCATGATTAAGCCTTATGACTGAATATACAAGTCAGCTCTGTATATTATTGGGACTATCAATACCTCTGTTGTATCTCATGTACTTTGGTGTTTACCATGTGTCTCCGCCTAAGACTTGACCCTCAATCTCCTTAGCCCTAGGTCAAATGTACAACTCTGTACATTGATGTCATTTCTAACTATAGATCATGATGTCATTCTAAATATAGATCATGATACCATTTCTAACTATAGATCATGATGTCATTCTAAATATAGAAAACCAATATGGCCGCCGCACATGCGCAAATAATCTGATGACGTCACTCCTGCGCATGCGCAGTCTTGGGTGTAAAGAGACATACATACTACTACTAGAAAATCCATTCAAAAATAAATTCTGCAGAGCGCATACAAACGTTTTAACCAACGTCAAATCTAGCGTCTATGATGTCATATGATGTGCTCTGAATTTGAAAATCATTGCATTCAAAAGACATGGTCTGAAATATTTGCCATACAATTTTCACTGTTCTGGGCCATTGCCAATTACATTTTCCGAACATGTTTAAAATTATGTAAAAGTGAAAGTAGGCTATTTTCTATTTTCCAAAAAATGCTAAACTTACAGTGTAGCAAAACCATGTGACCAGAACATCACTAAAGGCATCAAAACCAAGACAAAACTGCCAACTTTTGTCTCCGCTTCAACATAGAAAAGTACCCTTAAGTAGTATAGGTTAGCTCATAGTTGCTTTTAACTACAGAATATACCCAGTAAGCAGAAGTTATCGGGCCAATATAGCACTGATATCGGCACCTATGTCTGCACTGTGGGTGATTAATACCCCTGCAAAATGCTTTGATACAGGAGAAGCCAGACTCCAGGCGGAGCATAGATAAGCACTTGTATATATAGTATATTATATATGATAGCAATCAATAAGTAAATAAAGTCATTTTTTTAAAGTGGATAGAGAATCAGTTATGGTTATTTGGCACAGCCGTATAAAAGTGTAGTCACAGTTCTTAGACATTGCACTTCTCCTAGTCGCCATCTGTTTATATTTTAAGTTTCAAGTAAATACCATGTATAATATTCAATGTCGAGACAAGAAGAAAAAGCTATTTAACAAAGGGAGATAATTAAAAAATGGGACCAGGTAGAGTTACAGTTTTTGGACACTGCACTTTTCCTAGTTGCCATCAGATTCTGGTTACTTTTAAATTTCAAGTCAATACATTGTATAATATTTGAGCAATGTTCCGGACAAGAAAAACAAAATTAACCAAAGGGAGATAATGCAAAAATGAAACCAGGGCAATAATTCTGCGATCCTTGAGACAACTCAAGTGAAATTTATGGCATGCACCTATCCACCTGATTGTCAATTCACACACAACATTTGAATCGAGTTGGTTAAGAAATGTAGTTCGCGTCACAAGATATTTAAAGTCAAATCAGGGACAATAACTCCGTAATCATCGTGGGAACGAAGTGAATTTTGCGTCTTGTACATCTACTGCTAATGAAGAACATTTTTTTGCAAAGTATTAGATGAATCAGACTGAAATTGAAAGAGGAATTCACTGGACAAGACATTTCAAGTTGATTCAGGGGCAATAATATAAAAAAGCAATTAAAATAAGATTACTCAAATATCCAAAATATTAAAGCGTACTGGTACGCAACATTTTGAAACCGAGTGATGTTAAGAAATACTCGTATATGTTTGACTGGTTACTTGCGAATCCGCAAAATAGTCTTCAAACGATTTCCGGTAATTTCCTACTTTGGGTTCCATTCAAGTAAAACATAAATCCAGTCCGTCTTATTTGTTCATCTGACACTTTTCTATTTGTTTGCTCTTTTCTATTTGTTTGCTTCAAATATGGTTACATAAGGCAGGAAGAAACGGGTAAACGTTTAAAAAAAACACTGAATAGATACCTAGCACTTCAAACCAAACATCAGGCATTTGTGTCGCAATAATTGATGATCTGGAAGTTGAGAGATAGTCGATAGCATCCAATTCCATGTTAACCAGTAAATAATTTGTTTTAATTCAATAGTTAAAAGTGCTAAATCTTTGGATCAGGAAGATCAAATATGATTGAATGTTTTGTTTTGTTTAATTGTTGAGGAGCTAATGATAAATCCTGCATATGATAATTGTTAAATTGACATTGTTGCATACAAGGACAGCAGGCACATATACCAGTAAGAACATATACTGTTAATTCAATTCCAAAATTAAGTTGATGAAAAAAAAGCAATTGACTTAATTTTGATGGAGTAATTAAAATTGTGAAAACCCAATTCCTTGAAGAATTGATGAGTAAATACCCAATTGACCTCAAACCTTATCTGTAGCTCTGTTCTGATAAATATTTATGCCAAGTATCAGGTGAAATGGCTGAAAGTACCGGACAAGATTTTGCTTAAATACTGCATGACCGACTGACCAACCAACCGACCAACAGGCTGATTCTCTTCCATTTGTGCTGGTATACAGGGGTTTTCATTTCAAAACAAAAATAAATCAATAAAAACCTAGTATCATATTAATTAATATAAAATCTTAAGGTTTTTAGAACAGGATTGCATGCAAAACTGTTCCAAGGAAGCACACATTTTGAATTTGACAACAGTTCGGGGCTATATAACCGACAATATATAAATTGTAGGTTTGTGTCCCAGTCGTTTTTTTTCCCTTTTGTTTTTTTACAGCTAATTGTTTTTTTTTTTTTTTTTTTTTTTAAATTTCTTTTGCAATATTAAGCATACATATTTTTGCCATAATGAAAATCAGTAATGCAAGTATATGTGTGCGTAAATATATAAAACACTAAGTTACATGTAAATCAGATCTCTCTCGAGGACGCACACATTAAAAATTAAAATTATGTGCTTCTCCTCGGTCGCATGCATATTTCATACGTTGAAACTCAAATTATCATGGTTAATGATTTGTCTTCACCGTTTACTCAGTTCAACTTCATAATGGTTTCATAATGGGTTTTCCCATGCGCTTGCGACTAGCCTGTTGATGTGCAACAAGCTTTTATTTGAAGACATATCATAATCCCTACTGGGACCCATGTTTACATGCACTGAAATACACACGCGTGTGTATATATTCTCCAAGTACATGATTGAAATCCTTTGCTATTATATAATCTTAACGGAGCTGTATTTCAATAGAGATTTGACTGTTTCGTTACATTTTGGAGTATACTTAGTTCATGTAAATTTTAACACCAATGAACTAGCAGTATACTTGGACATTTGTTAAGAAAAGAAGACCTGTAATTTGATGGTCGTCGCATTACGACAGAATATGTTCAAAAACAAAAACTACAAGATAAAAAAAAGAAAGAGCAATGCTGTTTTGGGTTAAAATAAACATTATTTCAACCATTCTACATCCGTTCAGCATTTTTTTCCCTTATTTTTGATAAACAAAAATAAATAAATTTAAAAAATAATTTTACCACAGGCATATAAGAAATAAGTGCATTCAGGTTTTGAAAGACAATAATGTAATGCCAAGGCATTACTAATTTTACTTATCTTGAGTTGGCTCTATGGATTGATGATTTTACAGCTTTCTCTGACAAATCACATAAATTTTGACAGTTGACTGACTTATTTGCCAGCTCAAATAGCCAAAATAATGCATTACGCCAGGATCATTCTCTCTCCGTGTCACATCGATGTAAACAATCCATTTGTGTAATGTCTGTATTTAGATATTCAGAGTGGTTTAGATGTCATTTCCAGCTTGATACACTTTTACAAGTTATAATTAAGGTTTATGCCAAGTAAATCCGTTTGAATATTGGTAGAACATCGTATTTTTAAAAGTTTAAATCTGCGCACACCTGTTTCCACGAAGGTGACCATTTTGTTTGTTGTTTGGTGCTGGGTTGCGCTGTGTATTGTACTGTACTAGACTATATTGATAAAGAATAGAATTGACACACCATTAAATTATTGTCAACACTTGTTTAGCTAGTAATATCAATATGATATTAGTAAAAAGTTTATTTTGCAATTTTATATAATAATATAATATTCTTTAAAGCCGGAAAACTGAAATTCTACATTTTAAATTCTTATTTTTGATGTAACTTCCTTATACTTTGATCAATTTCAAAACTTAAGGTACCAAAATAATCGTCTGAAAATTCTCTACATTTCACACGCTTTATGTTTAGGAATATTTTTAATATTTTTTGAGATACAAGCTTTTAAACCTCCTGAAGAATGAAAAAATCACCAAAGCTGTATGCACGAATTTCGTTTTTTCCCCTTAACTCAATGAATCTTTGACCAATCATTAAACTTAAAGCATCAAAAGAACGGTCAAATATTGCTCTACAAATAATATTCATCATCATATTTTCAAAAATCAAAGATTTTCGAGGTATAAACTGTTAAACACACTGGGGGTTACCAAATGTTCATTTTTCCGCCATAACTCAACCGATTCAACCCCGATCATCAAAAACTAAATATCATCTGAAACGTCTTTCTAAGCACTACAAATTATACGCATAGTGTCTCGATAGAATAATTTCCGTTTTTGAGATATTTAAGGCTGAAGAAAAACCCGATAATTGATATATGACCTTGACCTTTGGGATTTTCAGGAAACGGAAGTGACATGACTCCATAGAATCTAATACTGCATCTTCAGACAAAATTTCAAGCAAATCATACAAAAAATAAAGCCGACAGGGCTTAAAAACCGTTAAGTTTTAATACGAAAGTTTTAATAGCATTATGACGTCATGTGACGTCATATGACGTTCATCCTTTTGGAATGTAAAGAAGACCTAGAGACTAATATTCAATCCAAATATCAGCTTTCTAGCTATTCTGGAAGCGATTTTATACGCATTTGAAATTTGACGTCATTAGTTCGAATCTTGGATTCGCCATTAAACCTTTGCCTTTTCGAATTTGGAAAAACGGACACAGGGATGCACAACTAGAGCCTAACATACACATTTTGTGAAAATTTGATGAAATCGGTCCAGCAATAATGGCTGTAGACCGTGTAAAAACTTTTTCACCCGACGTCAAATCTGACGTTATATGACGTCATATAAATGTGAAATTCATTGCATCCGAAAGCTTATATATATTCCATAAAGTTTTCATTGTTCTGAGTCAATGGCAACACCTCGAAATTAACACAAATATAAGAGGAAGAAAAAAAGAATAATAATAAGAAGAAGAATAAGAATAACTAGATTTCATTCGTTGATACGAATGATAGGACTTTCTGCAACATTTTGAAATGTAAAGATTAATACCGTTAGAAAGAATATATATTATATTTCCTTCCTTTTACTCTCTTTTTTTTCGTATGGACTTCTCATGCATGAACATTGTGAAGTAAGCCATATGTCAAAAAATAAATAAATCTTTATTTTGATATCGCTTTCTTATAACTTGACCAATTTTAGTTGTTGTTGTTGTTGTTGTTGTATTGGTGTTTACCGTCGCTGTGATAGTATTTCAATCATGTAGAGACGCCCAGCTAATTACAGGTGGAGGAAGACCCCGAGTACACAGAGGTACCCGGATAAAACCTCACATGAAAAATCCGAAGTCCCTACCGGGATTCGAACCCACAGCGGTGAGGGCTAGGTACCAAAATATATGTCCTGAAGATTCCTACAATTCAATTGTAGCATATTTGGGTCTGGTTTTATAGGTTTTCAAAATATAAGCAATTAAACTTAAACCTATTAATTCTGCATATCAAAATTTTTTTTTTTATAATTTCGTGTATAGCCGCGGGAATAAAACCGTAAATGCTACCATGCATGTGCGTCGAGTTGTGTCGAGTTGTGTCGAGAAGCGGAGCTTTATTTGTTCACCAATATGGACTAAGACCACAATTACCTGCCCTTGGTTACCTTGTATCCGGATGGGCCTACACAAAAAAGTGACCCTATTTAATGCTGAATTAAGGTGAGTTTTTGACTGAAAGACATGCAATAAAGGATTAAATTCTATAGAAAACAGTTAAAATAGTCATAAAATGCCCAATTTTGAGGCCTTCTTGCACAAAAATCTTAATAGTTAAGCATTACTGACAGGGGAATTTTTGAGAAAATTGGTGTGAAATGGTCGACCGGTGCACTAAATTCATACGCATGTTATTTGGACTTAAATAGGTCAAAAAGTAATCGGGTGACCCCATGTTTAAAATGTACAGAATTATTTCACTTGAATAGATCTATCTAATGAGGGTAAGTTTGGATGCCAATTTCACTTACAGAAATTGTCATTTGTATATATGCTTATATAGAACATATAGTAAATTTAAATTGTGGTCTTAGTCCATATCACGCATGTGTAATATGTTACAGGGATTTTTGATGTGAACGCATAAACATCGACAAAAAATAATACACAGCAACCATAGAGAACAAACATTTACTCACCAGCATTCTGATTAATCCAAAATAACAAAAGAACTCTACCCTTCCGATTAGTTTAGTTTAAATATGTATTATTACCTAAAATGATGATACAACATTGAAGATTTTAAAAAATAAGTAAGAGGTTCTGACCACAAGTTCTAACAACATTAGTATCGGTCATCGCTTTAAAGACACTTGTGTCTACACATATTAACACAGAATGGGCAATATATAACTAATTACTAAACAAAGCAATTAAGTAAATATCCGATTAAATAAATTCAAATTGAAAAATGTATATAAATAATGAGAAGAGAAGAAAAATACACACTAACAAACAAGGGTTACTTAAATGAAAAAAAAATGTCCAAAACACAACATATATAGATGCAGATATATGAACCTTTCTAAACAGTATCTTTTATTCAAATTTCAATCACCACTTTTTTTTGCCGAAGAGATCAAAGTCGGCTTCCGGTTCAATGCTCATTTGGAGCGTAGATCTACACAGCTAGAGCGACGCATTGACCTTTGACATAAGATGTTATATGTCACGTGATGTAATTCACGCCGGGAACAGGTTGATAGGGCGGAGTCAAAAAAATCAATACTATATTTGGAATGTGCGACTGCGTTAAATTTCAAAACGTAATTTCAAACACTAAGTAGGTTAGTGTTATTTAGTAAGCATTAAGTCCATTAAATCGGTCTAGCGGCTTTGCCGCGCCAGACCGATTTAATTTCATTAATGCTTACTAAAAAACTCTAACCTATACTTAATTAACACTGACTAACTTAGAGTTTGCCCCGCCCTATTACTGCGTTATGCTGCTATATTAGGAGATGGCGCCATATAAGTGTTACGTCAGCGTGTTATTAAAGTAATCACACACGTGCACGTGCTTTCCAAATATGGATGTAACACATAAATTTCGCGCATTTTTGACCGTCGGCTCATTTCTTTTTCAGATTTCAATCAATTTATGCGATGGCTGTTTTTTAATTTATTTATCTTGTTTTAATTAGTTAAGACATCAGAAAATATCAACTGAAAGAACGAAATATGTAAATAATAATCGTTTAAAAATGTCTGTGTCAGCGGAAGATATCAAGGCTAGGAATACCCCGGAAATACCAAATCAAACGAGTTAATACATGATCTGTAAGTTGTTTAAAAACGTTATATCAATTATTTCAATTCTTGTATTTACCAAATTCGTAAACATAGGTACTGGTATAGCTCCCTTGGTTGGCGCTCAGCTTAATAAGGGTAGTTCCAGGACTGATGGCCCGGTGTCCGGATAATGTGACTGGGTGTGGTATCATGCCAACTGTCTACGACGCGATACTGTGCAGTGTGACAACACTACATTTGTCTCAAGTAGACATTGTCTCCAAAAGACTTAAATTCTGTCGGTGGGACGTTAAACCTAATAAACTGTACTTGTATTTTAGATTTAATTTAGCATCTTTTTCTTTCCTTAGGAGTCCCTTTGCAAAAAATATTTCCGAAACTCCTCATTCTTATGTAAATGTTTATCTATAAACATGATAATTTAAGCAACTTTACTTAATGTTTACAAAAGACGTCAACATGCGCCAGTGTGCACACCTCGTGTGTAGGGATCGGTGTAGTAAACACTGCCATATATGATAACACGTGAATAGGGCGGAGCATAATTTGGAATAATGACATGCGCATTTCGCCGTAAACTCTTAACAGTTAAATCACAATTAAGTAGACAAGTCTCGCAAAATCTCGAACTCTTAAATTAAATCGACCAGGAATTTAAAATTTTGGGCTCACTGATTAGATAGAAATAGCGGGTAAACTCTAAACAAAGTTACTCCATTTTGCCCTCTTAGCTAACGGACAAATTAGCTTACAGCGTCTTGAACGGATGACATGTGTTGATCATTTTGTTTCAAACGTCTACACTTATAAACGCCCATGGTATCTCAAGCTGGCAATTAAATTACATTGTACTATAACATATATTTTCACATAGCTTATCATTTATCATAAATTTGGATTGATGCAACAATGAAGTCCGGAAATTGCAATGTTTCAACAACGGTCTACTTTTAAACATATTTTATTTTTCCCAACTTTACACAAAATAATTACATATAACATACATTTATCATACATATTGGTAAAAAATGGGTCGAGCTACAAGTTCCGAAAACTTAGATAATGCTCTTCCCTTGGATAAATTAACAAAATGTGTTGCTGAAAAGACTAATGTAAAGTATAAAGTATGGGTTTAACCATTTAAATGACATTAACAACTGAATATGAGAAGAGAGAGAGAGAGAGAGAGTAAAAATAAAGATAAAAATGTCAGTGAACACCTTGATCAATGCTAAGAAATGATTGATGAAATCACACAGGGGCTGCAGCATTAAGCGAACCTTTTAGATTCTTTAATGAATTGTTGAACTGCAAGAAATATTTTTACATTATCATCATGAGACAATGAATCAGACCCATAGAGTAATTTATGCAGATTGAGTGGATGAAACGATCTCAGTTCACGGAACATTCTTAAACGTTGGTTATTTAAATTATTGCAAGTAAAAAAGAAATGTTCAGCATCTTCAATTTCAAATCCACATCTACATTCTCTGGTATTCGAGATATGGTTACAGAATAGGTCTGACTGAAGGTCACTACATTTATTGCGAATTCTTGTATGCAATACAGATAGCTTTCTTTGACCAACAAAATAATATTTAGGTATTTCAATAGAATTAAACATACGTAAAATACTGGATTTAAAGGCCGAAAGTGAAGTGATAGACCTGGTTTCAATAGAAAGCTCGTTCCATAAAGAAACTGATGAAGGAATGAAGGAATTTGCATAGAGCTCAGTTCGTCTAGCAATTGTATCTAAGTTTAGGGCACTTATACGTAACTGTGAAGGATAAATTTCGTTAATGTATTAGTAAAATTAAATTTCGTATACATTACAAGTTTTTGATATTTACGCCTATCAGATAAGCTTAGCCAACCAGTTTCTCGATACAAATTGTATAAAGAAATAGACCTAGTAGTACCAGTTACTATTCTTGCCGCCTCGGTTTGTATTTTTTCAAGAGTGTCTTTCTCATATAAAGTGCAATTATCCCATACTATAGAGGCATATTCAAGAATTGGTCTTAAGAAAGATATATATATTTGATTAAGAGCGTCTCTACGTAGTTTGAACTTAAGAAATCTCATCATATCAAGAATTTTTGACGCCGAAGAAGTTATTTTTTCAACGTGTTCCTTCCATTTGCCATTACTACTTAATGTCAATCCTAAATGTTTATGACTGTTAATTAACTGGAAAGGAACACCGTCAAAGACTAATGAGGGAGCATGAATGTTGTTATTAGAAAATACAATGGCTTCGGTTTTTGAAGGATTGAACGACACTAGCCATTGCTTAGACCACTGAGATATCATCTGAAGATCATGGTTAATAATTCCTTCAATGTCATTAATGTTAGAGGCACAACAAGAAAGAGAAGTGTCATCTGCAAATAAACGTGTAATACTTAACAAATTTGCTGTTATGTCATTTACGAAAACAAGAAACAGTAATGGACCTAATACAGAGCCTTGAGGGACTCCTGCATTAACACGTTTAGGCAATGATTTAGATGTTCCAATAAATACAGATTGTTCACGGTCATTTAAGTAACTGTCAAACCATTTTAAAAGAGACCCATCTATACCATTTTCTTTTAATTTAAATAAGAGACCTTTATGCCATACACGGTCAAACGCCTTAGAAATATCGCAGAAAACCATACAATTAATTTTGTGATTATCAAGTGACGACACGATGTTGTGATAAATGTCGATTAATTGGTGGACTGTAGAGTGACCCCGTTGAAACCAGATTGAAGTGGGTAAATCAAATTATTAAAATGTAAGTGATTATAAGTAAATTTGTAGATACATCGTTCCATCAGTTTCCCAATACAACTTAGAAGTGAAATAGGTCGATAATTTTCAACAAGAGATTTATCACCTTTTTTAAATAAAGGTAGGACAAGAGAACGCTTCCATACTTTCGGAAAAGTTTCCGTTTTTAGGGACCTATTAAATAGCATGCACAATGGTTTGGAAATACTATGTTTTGTGTTCTTTAAGATTTTGTTACTAATGCCATCAGGTCCAACTGTTTTTTTGCACAAAGGGTATCAATTATACTTGTAATGTCATTTACAGAAATGTTTATGTTTGATAATTTAGATTGACATTTTTCAACAAAAACTGGTAATGTAGTATTGGAGCCATCTACAGTTGAAATGGAAGCAAAGTTATCATTTAAACAGTTAGCCTTATCTAAGTCAGTATAATGGTAAGTTACTATGTTGTTATTACAGGTTGTTTTCAAAATAGGAATAGCACATGATGAGTTGTTACTTTTTACTAGACTACGGAGATAATTCCAATACTTTTTGGGATTTTCAACACGACTATCAGATACTGCTTCTTCTAGATGTTCAAAATAATGTTGTTTAGCAAATTTTTTTAGGTTATTCACTTTATTTCTAAGAGTTTTGTATTTGATCCAAGCCGAAGAAGTATTTCTTTTAATAGCTATTTTCTTCTGCCTGTCTCTTTTACGTGAAATTTTCTAACTTCAGAATCATACCAAGGGCGGTCATTTGGTCTAACAGTTATTTCTTTTGATGGTATACATTGATTCATGAATGAGAGTAACAATTCAGTAAAAAGATCAGATGATTCATCAACGGTTAGAACATTTATGAAATCCCAATTTTGAGTTTCAATTAAAGAGTTCAATTTTTCAAAGTCGCCGCGGTTATAATACCATATCGTTCGTTTAGAACAGGATTTAAACAAGGTTACAAATTTGATAAAGGCAAAAGTACATCTATGGTCACTAATATGACTATCAACATTTATAACGTCAGAATTAATAACTGGCATATTTTGAGAGACAATAATAGGGTCGATTAATGTTGAAGAATGAGCAGTAACACGAGTAGGTGATGATATGACATTTTTTAAATTGTTTAAATGCATGATATTATTTAGATGAAACTCATTACTATTCAATAGATCCTGGTTTAAATCACCTAATATGATAATCTTAAGATTAGATTCAAGAGCCCTCCCTTTCTAATGTTACATTAAAATCGTTCCAAAAACTGACACATGTCCCGGGTGAACGGTAAATATTACATAATAAGAAGGATGAAGTTTTATGAAATATTTCAATCCAGATAGCATGAACAGACGCATTTTCAAGATCATGACGTCTCTTGGATCGAAGTAAGTTAGACACATATACTAGCAGTCCGCCTGAAGAAAAAGTTCTATCTTGTCTGAACATGGAATATTCATTTAAAATTAAGGAAGAGTCGGGAAAATTAGCATCCAAATGCGTTTCAGAAAAACACAGAATATCGAAGTCGCAGAAATTATCAGTTATGTAACTTAATTTGTTACGAATACTGCGTATGTTTAAGTGCATAACTGTAAGACAATCATGATGTAAACTTGTACTTGCGCTGGATGGTGGGCCCGGATTTGGCTCTATATCACCACAAACGAGCAGCAATAACAGAATGATAAAGCTGTATAGGAGATAAATGTCCTCCATGCAAAGATTCCAATGATAAACAAATGAACTTATTAATAGTTTAACAAGTTGTCCTAAAAAATTAAGTAAATCAGCTAGAGGGTTATACATAAAAAACTTTTGCAGCAGCTTTTACGCTGAGCATGAACCAGTCCGATAGCAGCACGCCAAAAAACAATATCACAACCTATGGTGGTTTAAACAGAATCAGATAAGAGTTGGCTAGCTGGTAGCGGACCATAAGCACGCTCATAACAAATTGCAAAAGTACAACAACCAAATAACAAACATGATCAAGATGTTCATAAACAAGGGAGAAAATAGACAAATAGTTTAAGATAAAGATAGGGAGAGCTAGAGAAATAAGATTGAGAAACATGACACTAATATAAGCAGGATCAACAAATGTGGTGGCGGATAATGAGAAAAAGGTGAAACTGAGGAGAGAAGTTAAAATTTAACAAATACTTGATGCTGAGAAGGATACTAGAAAGCTTTTATTTAACCCTTTTCCCTGATTTAAAGAATAATAAACCATAGAAGGCAACTAGCTGATTTATTCTTTTTTTTCTTTTTTTTTTTCTGCTGCCTACTGCTTGAAACTCAGTCAAGTTATAAACTAGGTCTTTACCATAACATATGTGAAACAGTGGTTAACTTCAGAACAGAATTCATATAGAACTTTTTAATGCCACCAAAGGCAGATATATTTTGTCAGGGGTTAAGGTTATACAATCGAAAAAGTCGTAATTATCAGTCAGAAGGTAATTACAGTTAAGTAGGTGAAGGATTACATCTGGGACACAATATGTACACATTCATACATATTCACTGACATTTTGTACGACAAAATTACTATTTAGATACACATACATATATACATACATACATACATATATATACATACACACACATACATATACACACACATATATATATATATACATACTAAACTACTTATACATGTAATACACATAAACACAATACACATAATCAAACACACATGTGCAGAAGTATATTTTTAACATAAGCATGTAAACATACAAAAAACATATACTCACAAAACATTTTCACCATGTGTACATGTACATAGATTTCAAACTATATTGGTTCTGATTTAACATAATCAATTTGACATACAAAAATCATATACTCACAGAAAATTATCACCATATGTACACATACATGTTATGTGCAAAAACACATATACACATAAGCATTCAATACACTTAAGCGCGTGAACACTATTTGATAGACATCTGTTAACTTCGTAGAACCAAGCATAGTCACAACTCAAATGCTATGATTATAATAGAGTTGACATTAAAATTACACTTACTGACACATAAATGACCATGATATTTATTGATGTAGTTGCAAAAATTATTATATATCATTGTTCATCTCTAGGAATGAGCGCACAGGTGTACATACTCAAACTGACTTTGATATAATTGAAAGATACTGCCAAGTATCACTATTGGGGTGGTCATTGACAGCCACATATAAATCAATAGCAGTTCCAAGTATTAGCTTTTATGTAAGCAACTTAATTCAACAGAACAGGGGTGGGGGGGGGGGGGGGGGGGGTCATTGACAGCCATATCATTGTTCATCTCATTAAAACAAGCTTTGGAGAACAGGTATGTTAATGTATGCGTTATATTTCAAAAGGGAAATACATATAATATGTGAATACAACGAACAAAAAGATAAAACTTGAGTTAAATAATCCAATCGAGTGCATTATCAATCAACTTGCTTAATTTAATGAAATGTAACTTATATGTAAGCAACACAGTTCAACAGTACACAGTAATGGTGTGGGCAGTGTGTAAACTTTAGCTGTAGATGTATACTGTATTTATAAAGTTACGTGTCGATTACGGTGCCCATTAGCAAATCAAGATCTTGCTGGGATTCCAAGCGGTGCACCTTCAGTTTGTTGTCTTTCACAAGAATGGATCCGTCACTGGTCCACACACTGGTCAATTTTTTATCATGCATTAGCTTACGGGCTTGATAAAACACTCTGGCCCGTAAGGGGGTCAGATGTTCATTTAAGTACACATTAGGAAAACCAGAAGCTTTTAGTTGAGATTTATTTCGAAATAACCTCTGTCGAGCCCGGTAGCTGATGAACTTGATGACAATGTCTTTAGGTTTTTCGTTACTAGACGATTTATTGGGCTTACCAGGGAGACGATGGGCACGGTCGATATCAGCTAATGATAAATCAGCATTAACTGCAGTTGCAAGTTCAATAACTTTGTCATCAACACACTCCCCCTGTGTCTCGGGAATTCCCGACAGACGGAGACAGTTCCGTCTGCTGTACTGCTCCAATCGGTCAGCACGCAACTCAAGTTGCACTACACGTTTTTTGAGTTCCGTGTTCTAACAACGGTCTAAATGACATGTGTCAAAACGCTCAAAGGATTATGGGTAACGCAATGCTGCAACTGATATGTATAAATAACGTAAATAAAATGATTTGACAAAACATTAAATCATTGTCAACACTTGTTTAGTTTGTTTGTTGGGTTTAACGTCCCACCGACAGTATTTCAGTCATTTGGTGACGATGTCTACTTCATGCGGGTATGAGGGCTGCCACATTGCAGTATCACGCCGTAGACATGTGGCATGATACCACACCCAGTCACATCATCCTGATACCGAGCTAACCAGTCCTGCAAATACTCTTATATGTTGAGAGCTAAGCAAGGGAGCTATAACAGTACCATGTTTTACAACTTTGGTATGTCGTGGTCTGGGATCGAACCCACGACCTCCCGCTCCCGAGGCGGACGCTCTTACCACTCGGCCACCGGTAAGGGTACGCCTGTTTAGCTAGTAATATCAATATGATATAAGTAAAAAGTGTTTTTGCAATTTATATAACTAATACATAGCTGTAAACTTACATATTTTTCGAAAATGCTTCAATTAACGTGAAAGCGAAAGTAGGATATTTTTCGAAAATTCTTACACGGGTTTATATTCGTATTTTTTATGTAACTTCCTTATACTTTAATCAGTTTCAAAACTTTAAGTACCAAAATAATCGTCTTAAAATTCTCCACATCTCACTTGCTTAAGGTGTGGGCTTATTGCTAATGAGCTTTGAGATATTAGCCGTAGAACTTTGACAACACGGCAGAATCGCTGAAATTCTACATGTTTAAATTCTTATTTTTGAGGTAAATTCCTCATGCTTTGTTCAATTTCAAAACTTAAGGTACAAAAATAATCGTCTGAAAAATCTCTACATTTCACACGCTTTATGTTTCGGAATATTACTAATACTTTTTGAGATACAAGCTCTTAAACCTCCTGAATAATGAAAAAATCACCAAAGCTACATGCACAAATTTCGTTTTTCCCCCATAACTCCATTAATCTTTGGCCAATCATTAAACTTTAGGCATCAAAAGAGCGGCCAAACATTGCTCTACAAATAATATTCATCATCATATTTTCTAAAATCAAAGGTTTTCGATGTATAAACTGTTAAACACACAGGGGGTTACCAAATTTTCGTTTTTCCCAATAACTCAACCAATTCATACGAAAACGAAAGTAACCTACAAATTATACGCATAGTGTCTCGATAGAATATTTACCGTTTTTGAGATATTCAAGGCCGAAGAAAAAGCCGATAATTGATACATGACCTTGACCTTTGGGACTTTCCGAAAACGAAAGTAACATGGCTCCATAGAATTTAATACTGCATCTTCAGACAAAATTTCAAGCAAATCATACAAAAAATAAAGCCTACAGGGCTTAAAAACCGTTACGTTTTAATACGAAAGTTTTATTAGCATTATGACGTCATGTGACGTCATACGACATTCATCTTCTGAGAATATAACGAAAACCTAGAAACTTATATTCTGTCCAAATATCATCTTTCCTAGCTCATCTGTAAGCGATTTTATACGCATTTGAAATTTGAAATAAAACCTTTGCCTTTTCGAATTTGGTAAAACGGACACCGGGATGCACAACTAGAGCCTAACATACATATTCTGTGACATTTTGATGAAAATCGGCCCAGAAATAATGGCTGTAGACCGCGTACAAACATTTTTAGACGACGTCAAGTTTGACGTAAAAATACGTCATATTCAAATAAAACTTATTGAAATGCAAAAGGTTCTATCTGAAGCATATGCTATTAATTTTCAAGGTGCTCGGATGTTTTCAACATATAAAAATTTACATGTAAACGTTAGAAATTACTTTTCAACTCATGACGTCATATGACGTCATACGACATTTATCTTCTGAGAATATAAAGAAAACATAGAGACTTATATTTTGTCCAATTATCATCTTTCTAGCTCATCTGTAAGCGATTTTATACGCATTTGAAATTTGACGTCATTAGTTCGAATCTTGGATTCGCAATTAAGCCTTTGTCTTTTCGAATTTGGAAAAACGGAGATCGGGATGCACAACTAGAGCCTAACATTCACATTCTGTGAAATTTTGATAAAAATCGGCCCAGAAATAATGGCTGTAGACCGCGTACAAACTTTTTCACCTGACGTCAAATCTGACGTTATATGACGTCATATGAATATGAAATTCATTGCATTCGTAAGCTCATGGTTTGAAATATATGCCATAAAATTTTCATTGTTCTGGGCCATTGATAACACATCGAAATTAACACAAATACAAGAGGAAGAAAAAAGAACTAGATTTCATTGTTGATACGAATGATAGGACTTTCTGCACATTGTTAAACACTTAAAAGCTAAAAAAGTAAAAAGATATGAAATTCCAGCCTTTAACTTGCTTTTGTATGGCCATAACTTAAATAGACTTTGAAAAATATAACCGTTTAACTTGGAGGATATGGCAAAAGTAACTGAAAATCATTTTTTTATATCAATTTATTTAACTTGGATTATTTTTATAATCTATGTTTCAAATCAAATTTATTTAAAGTGCTTACAATTCGAATTTCATCCTGTAATAATTGCCAAAGACCGCATAAAAGCTTGTGTAGACAGCGTCAAGTTGATGTTATGTGACGTCATAGGCATAAGAAATCAATGAAATGAAATATTAAGTATTTTGAATATATCAAGTAATTTTTTCATGCTCCTTACAACTTTGCAACATATAGAAATTAACGCGTAGATATATTAACATTCGTTTTGACCTTGTGACGCCAAATGACGTTAATCCTCACAGAATATGAATAAGTCTTAAAGACTTATTCAGTCCAAATATCAACTTTCTACATCATCAGGAAGTGGTTTTATATGTACTTGAAATTGAACGTCAATGGTTCGAAACTTGGATCGCCATAGAACCATTGCTTTTTCGAATTTGTAAAAAGGGACCCGGGATACACATATAGAGCGTTACATATACATTCTGTGAAATTTTGATGAAAATCGGTCGAAAAATAATGGCTGTAAACAGCGTAAAACCTTTTTGTCCTGACGTCAAATCTGACGTGATATAACGTCACATTAATATGAATTACATTGCATTCTAAAGCACACGGATTGATGTACATACCATTAGATTTCCATGGTCCTGGGAAGTAAACAACATATTTAAATTAACGCGTATATATCAGAAATTATTTTTGACCATATGACGTCATATGACGTCATGTGACGTTCATCTTCATAGAATGTAAAGCACTCTTGGAGACTTATATACTATCCAAATATAATATTATTTTTCTAACTCATCTGGAAACGATTTTATACGTATTTGAAATTTGACGTCAATGGTTCGAATTTTGGATCCGCCATAAAACTTTTGCATTTTCGAATTTGGAAATAGCGGACACCGGAATGTACACTAGACTTTAACATACACATTCTGTGAAATATTAATGAAAATCGGCCCAGAAATAATGGCTGTAGACGCGTACAAGCATTTTTAGACGACGTCAAGTTTGACGTCAAAACACGTCATAGTCAAATGAAAATTATTGAAATGGAAACAGTTCTATCTGAAGCAAATGCTATTAAATTTTCAAGGTGCTCGGACGTAAACAACATATAAAAATTAACACATAAAAATTAGAAATTACCTTTCACCTCATGACGTCATATGACGTATATGACGTTCATCTTCAGAGAATATAAAGTAACCCTCGAGATTTATATTCTGTCCAAATATCATCTTTCTAGCTCATTTGTAAGCGATTTTATACGCATTTTAAATTTGACGTCAATGGTTCGAATCTTGGATTCGCCAAACTTATTTTGAATTTTAAAAGCGGACACCGGAAGGCACTTCTAGAGCCTAACATACGCATTAAATTTTAAAAGGCCCAAATAATGGCTGTAGACCGCGTACAAACATTTTTAGACGACGTCAAGTTTGACGTCAAAGCACGTCATAGTAAAATAAAAATTATTGAAATCAAACAGTTCTATCTGAAGCATATGCTATTAAATTTTCAAGGTGCTCAGACTTGTACAACATATAAAAATTAACACGTAAATATTAGAAATTACCTTTCACCTCATGACGTCATATGACGTCATATGACGTTCATCTTCAGAGAATATAAAGTAACCCTTGAGACTTATATTCTGTCCAAATATCATCTTTCTAGCTCATTTGTAAGCGATTTTATACGCATTTGAAATTTGACGTCAATGGTTCGAATCTTGGATTCGCCATAGAAACCATTGCCATTTCGAATTTTGAAAAACGAACACCGGAAGGCACAACTAGAGCCTAACATACACCATCTGTGAAATTTTAATGAAAATCGGCCCAGAAATAATGGCTGTAGACCGCGTACAAACTTTTTCACCTTACGTCAATCTGACGTTATATGACGTCTTATGAATATGATTTTCATTGCATTCGAAAGCTCATGGTTTGAAATATATGCCATAAAATTTTCATTGTTCTGGGCCATTTGCAACACATCGAAATTAACACAAATACAAGAGGAAGAAAAAAAGAATAAGAAGAATAAGAACTAGATGTCATTCGTGAAAACGAATAATAGGACTTTCTGCAAGCTGTGTTAATGCAAAAAGTAGGAGATAAAAGTTTCATGTAATGACTCACCTCTGGTAGTATTTCATGTTCATGCTGAACAACTGACATTATAATTCCGAAATCAGTGCAAATGATAAGAACTAAGTATTAGTCTGTGACGTAACATGATGTCATATGACGTAAGGACATGACTGCAAACTTGATTTCTAGTTTAAAGGTCCTATGTTCGAATCTTACTTCAGCCACAATACTTCGGTTTTTAGGAATTAAGGTTAGCTGACAAAATATTTCACACCTTAGTTGCAAAATGTACCATCTGTAAAAATTTGAAGAAAATCTTATCATAAATGGCGGCTGTAGAGCGCGAATACATTTTTCACTATTTTCAACTGAAAATACTGTTGCTCAAAAGCGCATACTTTACTGCAATAACTCTGAAATTTTCATTATTCTGAACAACTGGCATCATGTCGAAATCATTGCCCCAAATTAAAATTAAGTGGTATGCTTATGACGTCCTATGACGTCAAGATTCAAAATATTTGTAGAAATGCTGCAGAACTGCAAACTGTGTAAGTTTCAACTTTCTATTCATCCTGAAGTTCTTTAATCCTAAAATGAAATTTTCGGTCCTATGTTCGAGAAAATTTGAAGAAAATCGATAAATAGCGGCTGTAGAGGGTTGGAACCTTTAAAAAAAATTTAAAACGTGAACACCATTTTTCACTATATTTAGCTCTGACGTCACATGACGTCATAGTGTGCTAAAGATGCGTTTGTTCAAAAGGGCATATTTTACTGTCATAACTCTGAAATTTTCGTTATTCTGAACAACTGGCATCATGTCAAAATCATTGCCCAAATATGAAAATTAAGAAGTATGCTTATGACGTCACAAGACATCATATGACGTCAAGACTCAAGATGTATGTAGAAATTCTGCAGAACTGCAAACTGTGTAAGTTTCAACTTTCTATCTCATCCTGAAGCTCTTTAATCCTAAAATGAAATTATCGGTCCTATGTTCGAATCTTATTTCAGCCACAGAACTTCGGTCTTTGGGAATTTCGGTTAGTTGACAGGATATGCACACCTGAGTTTCAAAATGTACCATCTGTGAAAATTTGAAGAAAATCCGACCATAAATGACGGCTGTAGAGCGTAAACACCATTTTTCACTATTTTTTGCTGTGACGTCATGTGACGTCATAGGGTGCTGAAGATGCTTTTCTTCAAAAGCGCATACTTTGCTTTCATAACTCTGAAATTTTCATTATTCTGAACAACTGGCATCATGTCGAAATCATGCCCAAATATGAAAATTAAGAAGTATGCTTATGACGTCACATGACTTCATATGACGTCACGACTCAAAATTTTTGTAGAAATTCTGCAGAACTGCAAACTGTGTAAGTTTCAACTTTCCATCTCATCCTGAAGCTCTTTTATCCTAAATGAAATTTTCGGTCCTATGTTCGAATCTTATTTCAGCCACAGAACTTCGGTCTTTCGGAATTTCGGTTAGTTGACAGGATATGCACACCTTTGATTCAAGATGTACCATCTGTGAAAATTTGAAGAAAATCCGACCATAAATGACGGCTGTAGAGCGCGAACACCTTTTTTCACTATTTTTAGCTGTGACGTCACATGACGTCATAGGGTACTGAAGATGCTTTTGTTCAAAGCGCATATTTCCCTTTCATAACTCTGAAATTTTCATTATTCTGAACAACTGGCATCATGTCGAAATCATTGCCCTAAAATGAAAATTAAGAAGTATGCTTATGACGTCACATGACGTCATATGACGTCACGCCTCAAAATATTTGTAGAAATTCTGCAGAACTGCAAACTGTGTAAGTTTCAACTTTCTATCTCATCCTGAAGCTCTTTTATCCTAAAATGAAATTTTCGGTCCTATGTTCGAATCTTATTTCAGCCACAGAACTTCGGTCTTTCGGAATTTCGGTTAGCTGACAGGATATGCACACCTTTGATTCAAGATGTACCATCTGTAAAAATTTAAAGAAAATCCGACCATAAATGACGGCTGTAGAGCGCGAACACCATTTTTCACTATTTTTAGCTGTGACGTCATGTGACGTCATAGGGTGCTGAAAATCATTGAAATCAAAATTTCCTCACGTGACTAATAAGCCATAAAAATTTCATCGTCCTAGGACTATTGCAACATATAAAAATAAGCGTTTAGTTAGGAAGAAGAAAAGAATAATAATAATAACTAGATGTCATTCGTCTAAACGAATGATAGGACTTTCTGTAACCTGTGTTAATGCAAAAAGCAGGAGATAGAAGTTTCATGTAATGACTCACCTCTGGTAGTATTTCATGTTCATGCTGATTAATTGACATTATATTATAAATAAGCGTTTAGTTACGAAGAAAAAAAAATAAGTAGCAGTAGTAGTAGTATGCTTATGACGTCATATGACGTCACGACTCAAAATATATTAAGAAATCCTGCAGAACTGCAAACTGTGTAAGTTTCAACTTTCTATCTCATCCCGAAGTTCTTTAGCCCTAAAATGAAATTTTTGGTCCTATGTTCGAATCTTACTTCAGCCACAATACTTCGGTTTTTCGGAATTAAGGTTAGCTGACAAAATATTCACACCTTAGTTTCAAGATGTACCATTTGTAAATATTTGAAGAAAATCTGATCATAAATGGCGGCTGTAGAGCGCGAACACCATTTTTCACTATTTTTAGCTCTGACGTCACGTGACGTCATAGGGTGCTGAAAATGCTGTAGCTTAAAAGCGCATACTTTACTGCAATAACTCTGAAATTTTCATTATTCTGAACAATTGGCATCATGTCGAAATCATTGCCCCAAATTAAAAATAAGTGGTATGCTTATGACGTCCTCTGACGTCACGATTCAAAATATTTGTAGAAATAATACAGAACTGCAAACTGTGCACGTTTCAACTTTCTATCTCATCCTGAAGCTCTTCAATCCTAAAATGAAATTTTTGGTCCTATGTTCGAATATTACTTAAGCCACAGAACTTCAGTTTGTCGGAATTTCGGTAAGCTGGCAGGATATGTACACCTTAGTTTCAAGGTGTACCATCTGTGAAAATTACAAGAAAATCCTATTTTTCACTATTTTTAGCTCTGACGTCATATGACGTCATAGGGTACTGAAGATGCTTTTGTTTAAAAGCGCATACATTACTGTCATAACTCTGAAATATTCATTATTCTGAACAACTGGCATCATGTCGAAATCATTGCCCTAAAATAAAAATTAAGAAGTATGCTTATGACGTAACATAACGTCATATGACGTCACGACTCAAAATATATGTAGAAATTCTGCAGAACTGCAAACTGTGTAAGTTTCAACTTTCTATCTCATCCTGAAGCTCTTTAATCCTAAAATGAAATTTTCGGTCCTATGTTCGAATTTTATTTCAGTCACAGAACTTCGGTCTTTCGGAATTTCGGTTAGTTGACAGGATATGCACACCTTAGTTTCAAGATGTACCATCTGTGAAAATTTGAAGAAAATCCGACCATAAATGACGGCTGTAGAGCGTGAACACCATTTTTCACTATTTTTAGCTCTGACGTCATATGACGTCATAGGGTGCTGAAGATGCTTTTGTTTAAAAGCACATACTTTACTGTCATAACTCTGAAATATTCATTATTCTGAACAACTGGCATCATGTCGAAATCATTGCCTTAAAATAAAAATTAAGAAGTATGCTTTTCACGTCACATAACGTCATATGACGTCACGACTCAAAATATATTAAGAAATTATGCAGAACTGCAAACTATGTAAGTTTTAACTTTCTATCTCATCCTGAAGCTCTTTAATCCTAAAATGAAATTTTCGGTCCTATGTTCGAATCTTATTTCAGCCACAGAACTTCGGTCTTTCCGAATTTCGGTTAGATGACAGGATATGCACACCTTAGTTTCAAGATGTACCATCTGTGAAAATTTGAAGACAACCCGACCATAAATGACTGCTGTAGAGCGCGAAAACCATTTTTCACTATTTTTAGCTGTGACGTCATGTGACGTCATAGGCTGCTAATAATCATTGAAATCACAATTTCCTCACGTGACTAATAACCCATAAAAATTTCATCGTCCTAGGACTATTGCAACATATTAAAATAAGCGTTAAGTTAGGAAGAAGAAAAGAATAATAATAATAAAAAAATGACGTCACGTGACGTCATATGACGTTTATTTTCACATAATTGTTAGACACCCAGAGACCTACTAACTGACAAAATTTCAAATTTCTATCTCAAATAGGACAGTTTTTATAAGCATTTAAAAATTGACGTCCTTGGTTCGAATCTTGGCTCTGCCATAGATGCTTGGACTTTTCGAATTTTGAAAAACGGACACCGGTAAACAATTTGATAAAAATCGGTCCATTAATAATGGCTCTGGACCGTGTACAAACTTTCGTAGTCAATTTCAAATATGACGTCATATGACGTCATAGGCTTCTGAAAATCATTGAAATCGAAATTTCAGCCTCTGAATCATGTGTCATTAAATTTTCATTGCCCTTCGACAATTTCAACATATAGAAATACCCTTGTTAATATTAGAAATACATTATCATATAATGACGTCACGTTTACGTCAAAATGACGTTTATTTTTACAAAATGTTTAAGACTCCCAGAGACCTATATACTGACCAAATATCACTTTTCTATCTCAAATAGGACCGATTTCATGAGCATTTAAAAATGTACGACCTTGGTTCGAATCTTGGATTCGCTATAGAACCATGGACTTTTCGAATTTTGAAAAACGGACACCGAGATGCACAACTAGAACTTAATATACACATTCTGTGAAAATTTGATGAAAATCGGTTCATAAACAATGGCTGCAGACCGCGTACAAACTTTTGTTGCATATTTCAAGTGTAACGTCATATGACGTCAATAGGCATATGAAAATCATAGAAATCAAAAATTTCAGCGTTTGAAGCATGTGTCTTTAAATTTTCATTGCCCTTCGACAATTGCAACATATAGAAATATTCTTGTTAATATTAGAAATACATTATCATATAATGACGTCACGTGACGTCATATGACATTTATTTTCACAAAATGTTTAAAACTTCTAGAGACCTATATACTGACTAAAAATCTACTTTCTATCTTAAATAGGACAGATTTTATAAGCATTTAAAAATTTACGACCTTGGTTCGAATCTTGGATTCGCTATAGAACCATGGACTTTTCGAATTTTGAAAACGGACACCAGGATGCACAACTAGAGCCTAACATACACATTCTGTGAAATTTTGATGAAAATCGGTCCAGAAATAATGGCTGTAGACCGCGTACAACCTTTTCACGTGACGTCAAGTCTGACGTTATATGACGTCATATGAATATACAATTCATTGCATCCGAAAGCTCATGGTTTGAAATATATGCCATATAATTTTCATGTTCTGAGTCAATGGCAACACCCTCGAAATTAACACAAATATAAGAGGAAGAAAAAAAGAATAAGAAAAAAAAAAGATAGAAGAATAATAAAAAAAACAGTAACAAACCCAATTATGACTTTCTGCCAGTAGGCAGAAAGTCCTAATAAAAAAACAGTACAAACCCAATATGACTTTCTGCCGAAAGGGCAGAAAGTCCTAATAATAAAAGACAGAACAAACCCAATAGGTCTTTCTGTGAAAAGCAGAAAGCCCCTAATAAAAAAACAGTACAAACCCAATAGGACTTTCTGCCGAAAGGGCAGAAAGTCCTAATAAAAAAACAGTACAAACCCAATATGACTTTCTGCCTGTAGGCAGAAAGTCCTAATAAGAAGAAGAATAAACAGTACAAACCCAATAGGACTTTCTGCCGAAAGGGCAGAAAGTCCTAATAATAAAAAACATTTCAAAAACAATAGGTCTTTCTGCTAGAGGCAGAAAGCCCTAATAAAGTCCTAATAATAAAAAAACAGTACAAACCCAATAGGACTTTCTGCCTGTAGGCAGAAAGTCCTAATAAACAGTACAGAAACAATAGGTCTTTCTGCTTGAGGCAGAAAGCCCTAATAAAAAGCAGTACAAAAACAATAGTTCTGTCTGCTTGAGGCAGAAAGTCTTAATAATAAAAAAACAAAAAACAGTACAAACACAATAGGTCTTTCTTTCTCTAACAGAAAACCCTCATAATAAAAAAAAAACAGTACAAGAACAATAGGGGTTTCTGCTTGAGGCAGAAAGTCCTAATAATAAAAAACAAAATCAACAAAAAAAAAATCAACAGAGGAAGAAATAAAATAAAACAGAAGAAGAACAATAGGTTTTCGCACTGCGATGTGAAAACCTAATAATTCCCCACCAATATTGAATCCAAGTAAAAACTTTAAATAAATCAAATAGAACATGAATGCTTTATTCAAAAATGATAAAAATTCTTCCATTGATGTGTTGTTTTTTTTCCAACAAAATATCACAAATTTTTTTCTTATATTCATTTGTACACATTTTTTTTAAGTGCTAATACTTTAGGCTACAAATGGGGGAAACAGATTTAACAGTATGGAGTAAGTTTGTCAAATTTGGATCAATTTTGTTAAATTTTTGTGGAAAATGCACCTCTCATGAATTTCTGCGACACCCGGGAGAACGAATACACTTTTCCAAGTTCACTCGATGAAATAAATTTACAAAAACAAATAAATATTCTCTATATATTTAGCTTATCAGAAATTAAAAACATACACGTAAACAGTAGAACCCCGCCTAACCGAACATCATTAAACCGAATTCCTCGCCATTTCGAAGTTTATTTTCGGTCCCAATTTCTTCCCTTCTTATTTTAATTAAAAATAAAAATTTTAATCCGAATTTCGCTTTTTCGATTTTTTAATTACCCCGGCCCCGAGGTTTCAATTTATGTACATTTTTCAATTTTTATCGTCCTTATCAATCGTATCCGGTCAGTAACCAAGTTTATTTTGCGGAGGCACCTGGAGTGATGGCTCAGGCAAGTTTTTCACACCTCTTTTCGAGATTGGGATGGGCAACGAGTGTCCCACCGGAAATGGTGATTATTGCTAATCGATGTCTGACATAATAATATGCACGTGCCAGCAGATAAACCCAGGTGTCAGATCTTAAGTGCATTCCATATCATCGCGTTCGTCACCTGCATGCAACGCTACCTGAA
The DNA here is from genome assembly GCA_021229015.1 of Solen grandis. Classification (NCBI taxonomy): domain Eukaryota; kingdom Metazoa; phylum Mollusca; class Bivalvia; order Adapedonta; family Solenidae; genus Solen; species Solen grandis. The sequence goes on from CM037779.1 coordinate 14,841,961, forward strand.
GCAGCAGATCGACGGTAAAAATATGTATCATTGCCTAACATGTTAGAATAATTTTGTTCATCAGAAACATCTAAGTAGATCATGATAAATTTTCATTACTTTTCATAAATTGCAAATAGTATATATGTACACCTAAAAGGTGGTTTTCACGTCATAACGATTTCCACAATATCCACCGGTAATGAAAACGCAGACATGCAGGCTCACAAACTGAAATTTCCATAGGATTTTAATCCGAATACTCATTACAGTGGTCACGCGATTCCTCAATGTGGCGATTTATTGAATACCGGCGATGACTCTAGCTACAAGCCCGGTCTCTTGTTTTCGCCCTACTTATTCTATATAAATTTATGGGCGATTCTTCAAACATACGATTTGGATTCCTCGAGCTCCGTCCCCGGTCCCTAAAATAGCATATTCTATATAATTTCTATGCAAATTCTCGAAGTCGATAAGAAAAACCTATCTGTATCTCCTTGACAAGCAAACGCCAGCCCTATGACCACCTATCCCTGTATTCACACCTTTTCACACATCGTCAAACCTCCAAGAGTACATAGGTCAATCGTTATATCAACACGGACATGTAAAACGTATTTTCTCATCTACTGATCATGTAACAAACTGGACGGATCTGCATAATTAAATCATTTGTCATTAAAGAAGCCTATTTTGTTTGTTTGTTTGTGTGTTGTTGTTTTTTTCTCTGTAATCATTAATTTGGAGAACCACTGAAAAATGTTTAGTGTTTATTACAAGAATGTAAAAAATACACAACGCCGCAGATCCCGTCCGACCTCGAGAAATCGAGTGACCACTGTATTTCGAAGTTTCAGCTTGGTCCCAAGGACTTCGTTAAAACGAGGTACTCTTGTTTTTTCGTTATAAGAACAATCAGTACAGGAGCGGTAAAGAAAATTGAGCTAAATGGATGAGAGGTTTACACAATTTTATGTGTTCAAAGAATGGAAACAGGAAGAAATATATAGAGAGATAACAAAATTACAATTTATTTACCCACATTCAGTACAATATAGTCATAGCAGAATAATTCTGTTACATTTTGAGATTACATTCATTTTAGTCCCAAAGTGCACTTTGATTTAGTTTTGACCTATTAATATAATTTTCTGTGAAAGGAAATGATTATGATATGTATTAAAGTATATAGTTTTATAAATTGTCTCATTTTTATCGGCACACAGTTATCTATGGCCTTCATTTACAGTTCTTCTATAAAAAGAAGACCCTTGATTGGTATTTAAATATCAATTCACCTGATAAGACATACTCTATAAAAATAACAGATATGGAAAAATCGTTTAAAATCCAGCTTTAACACAAAAAGTATCTTATAATATACTAAAACACAAACATAAAAAACACTAAAAATCCTCTTTACCACAAGAAACACATACACTCAATATAAACGACTATAACATTACAATTACAAAATGTAAGTTTATTCAAATATCATAGAACGCACTTTTTCACATTTTATATCGCGTCTAGTTCGTAAAGCTTGACACAAGTTTTTAAATCGCTTAACATTTTTTTTTTTCTTTTTCAAAAGTCAGAAGGTATTGGGATAAATTTAAATATCATTATCAATTATTTAATATTATTGCTTTTCAGCAGCTTAGGGCCACTGGCTCAAGCTCAAGGATTGGTTTTGTATTGCTTTATACTTAAATATTTTAATAAACTTCATATACAGGGTTGAAACTAGAATTGACAAACTCAAAAGCATCCCTTTATATGGGTTTTCTCATTGTGATACAAATGCAAAAGAATCTTGAATTATGTTTTTATCTTAAATGTTACCACCGTAATTGAGGTTTTCTTGTTTGTTTAAGTTTATATTGTCAGTAAACACTTCATAAAATAACAGAGAAAGACTGTACGTACAAACTGATGCGGTACAAGCACACATCACGAAACCACATCTGACAATAAATAACAATTACAAAATAGGTGTATCATATTAAAATATGCATGAAATATGTATGCAAAAAAAAGAATATATATATATTATATATATATTATATATATTATATTATATATATTCAGTGTATAAAAATAGTTTGTTTATTAGTTAATTCATAAGTTATAAAAATTAGTGATTCCTATGTGCCTTTTAAGCTGGGCCCCAACCATTTGCAAATTCAGATGCAAAAACGAAAATACGTCAATATAGGGTTTTGAATATATGTGATTTTTGTACCTTAGAAAAATAGTACACAGTATTTACATAAAAACCGTTCTTTCGGACGCTGAATTTGAGAAGAAGAGAGAGAAAAAACACTATTCGGACAGTTTAAACATCCAATGTGTAGTAAATGATAAGTAGGCTTCGTAGCTTAACTCTTATTACTTTTGGTATTCAACTGAAAGAATAATATTTCAATATTTTATTTTATCATTCAAAATATCATTGGATTGACTACATTGCTCCTTATTTTCAGTCGAAACGTCCATCAGTCAAGACGTCCCCAACTTAAATCGTTCCTAATTTCATTCAACCGTTTTCTTTTCATCAGTCAAAACGTCCCCTTTGTGAATTCTTAGTTTTGTTAATTTATTTTTATTAATGTGTATGTGTGATGAAATAAAGTAAAATCATCAATGGAAATAAGTAATATTGTGTTTACGGTATAATAAAATTAATATCATTCTTTTTTCAATATGTTTGTTCTAATTGTGAATACTTAGTTTTGTTAATATAGTTTTATTTATGTGTTGTGTGATGAAATAAAATATAAACAGCAATGGAAAGGTGTAAAATTGTATTTTAGGGTTTAAATAAAATAATTTTATTATTCCTTTTTCAATAAGTTTGTATAATGTTTGTTTTAATTGTTACATTACATACAGTATGAGTAAAGTTGATGACATTAACAAAATTGTTTTTTTATTATCATTTTGGCTTTTTCTCAGCTAGTTTACTTTTCAATTCTTTGTTTATATGTGTAGGTATGAAGACGGAAAAAAAAGCGTAAATTACAGATACAGAAAAAGTTATCCCATGAAGGTTAGTTTAAAGGTGTTAAATCAATTACATTTCATTTCACCGACACATGTTTTTTTCCAAGAATGAGCAAGTAAAGGTGCATCGCACACGCAACACTGGTAAGTGATATAGAATTTCTGTAAATTAGTGTTTATTTATTATATTAACTTATATACTGAATCATAAAAAAGATTGTTCCTAAAATAAGAAATCATCATATACGCCCATATACATGCGTGTCCTAATTTATATGATGCCTATCAAATTATAAAAATATAGAATGTAAATATTCGTCAGATTTTGTCTCTTGTTGGCAAGCAATGTTATACCGACCAACAAGTCTTATTTGAGGGTTCTGCACCAATCGGCGCACAAGTAACAAAGTAATGCATAATGTATTTATCGTCTATAAAATTGTGTCTGTAAAACCGATAGCCCATATTTAATTCAATGTAGCACGTCAACGGAAACAAATTGTAAACAACATTTAATATATCAATTACAATAAAAGTATAGTATATAATATTGTAGAGCATCGTACTGTATTAGTTTATATAAAACCATTCGTTAATGAAATGCATTTTAAACGATATAAATTTACATTAGAATATATGAGGGACAGGGGACATTTTGACATGTCGGTAAGCATGTTTCCGAATACAAATGTGAAATTGTATGTGAAGTTTCCTCATACATTTATTTGTTGTTTTATTTATTCTTGTGTTTCATATACAACTCTGGCGACTATAATGGACGTAATCATTATGTTTGTGTTATACACCGGGAAGCCAGTGATTACATATTTCATTATTATGTTGTTCAATACATTTTAATGACTTTTCATATTCGACTTTGCAACAAGAAAACTACAGCATCTCTAAATTGTTATTAAGAGAGTACATGGACGTTTGAAAACAACATGTCGGAAAAATAACAGTTGAATTATTCACATCCCAAAATATCTTAAAAATAGAACTGGATCTGCGTTTCTGTTTAAGGAAAGCATATGCCTAATCCACATTATGCAAAAAGAATACATTTGCATTATTATACATCCCTTTTGTGTCTGAAACAAAATAATAGCTTCCATACTTGATCCTTGTATTATCTGATAATTAATAATGCCCGACACAAGATGATGCTGAATTTAAAAAAAAAATAAAAAATACATCAATGCCTTAACACAGATGTGCTGATTAAAAAAATAAAAATACATATACAAGTTTTAATTAAATCATCGTAAATAAGTTAAACTAATATACGAACTAATTTTCTAAACATAAATATATTTTTACATTGTTAAACATATCTCACAAAACAATATCTATTAATGAAATTAGTAATTTTACACTTTTACAAGGTAATACTGCCGACAAAAGCAATTATGTTTGCACCTAAAATTTAAAAAACGTGTGTGTTTTTTGTTTATTTTTTGTACTTTGTAAATCTTTATATGTCAAAATTTAAAAAAGAAATACATACATGTATTATGAATAAGTGTTTTCTCATCTTAGAATTACACTTCAGCTATCTTACTATGGAAGCTTATACTCGCCCCTTATAAGGAGAATATAATTTTAATATAAAGATAAAAATCACGCATCATGTAAAAATGCTTAAATATGATTTAAATTTTATAAGTGAAGAATATCATAAATATCTTACATTGAGCCTTAAAATAAAAATGTTACTTTTTCCTTGATAGTTATGAAAAATAACTCGAAATCTCTAAAAAATGAAATTGACAACAGTTACTTAATATTACCCACTAAATTTTTATTTTTTATGTTTTGTTGTAGATTTCGTGTTTTCCCTAACCCTCTACAACATACATGTTCTTTTATATAAAATATGCAGTATGTAAAAGGAGCTTTACTCTGATTAATATACCAGTAAAACATGTTCCTTTAACCTTTGAATTCATTAGAACTTAAAAAATACAAAAAAAAAAAAAAAAAAAAAAAAAAATATCTGCTTTTTACAAAGGTAAAAATTTTTGCTAACAATTCCTTAAAAAAACCTCATCAGTCCTCACCGCGGGGTTCAATCCGGGGGCGCGGATTTTCATGTAAGAAACCCTTCCCAGCGGTTGCGGTAGGGGGGAGGTTCTATGGTTCCCCTCCATGCTTTGGGGGTTTCCCCCACCTTTTAATTAGCGGAAAAGTCGCTAAGAAAAAAATACCCCCAAAGGACGGTAAATTCAAATTTAAAAAATTTCCCTTTTAAAAAGATATAATATTCCAAGTTTTTTCAAAGTGCGTTTAAATTAAACAAAAAATTGTTATAATGAATAATCAATCACATGTTTTCATTAAAACCCAGCTTATTACGATTTATACAGCTATCAAATTTTTCTTTTCCGGGGGTTAATATCAACAAATAGTACCACGCCCCAAGTCAAAGTATTTTAAACAGGCTGCCCCTTTTTTTTATATAAAGAAGGCCGGAGGGTTTTCAGTAATTTTTTTTGATTCTTTTAAAGAATTACGTTCTTTTTAACATGTAAAAAAAAATATTAAACGTTTACCCGATTTTTTTCACTGCCCCAAGATGCTAAAGTAAATTTGTCAGGGTTTTCCCCGCTAATAAAAAAATGCAAAGGTGCAGGAAATGTTTTTTGGGGTTGTAAAATAAACATAATCAAAACTCGATTTTGATAAAAAAATATTGAAATCATTACTGATTTAGTATTTTTCTCCCCAAAGAAAATTTTTTAAATTTTATATAAAATCCCCTCTTCGTTTTTCCCTGCGTTTTGTAAAATGTCAGATTTTGCACGTGCCCTGGTTACAATGAAGGGGGGTTCCGAATTGTTTGGAAAACCCTATTAATCGTTCTAAAACATAGGTATTACAATGCGGGACTGTGACCCGAGGAAAGTGAATTTGGACCCCCCGGGGGGGACGATACTTGTTAATGTCAGACAGTGTTTTTTTGCAGCGAAATGCATTTAAAATGAGCTTGTCAGCGTTTTATGAAAAATTTCATGTACCCGTAGTAAAAGGGCGGTAGACAAAAGGGGAATACCAAGGGCGTCATCCCCCCTAGAAATGCACTTTTGATGGGGTTAAAACTCGCGATGTTACGGCACCCCGTCTGCTTTTTGTTAAATGTTGGTTTTGCGAACACAGGCGCCCCAATCAGAATGCGTCGTATTTGTATAAATCAGGTAAATAAAGGGTGGGCACGTGGCACCGTCATGGCGTCGCGTGATTGGATTACATATTGTTTTCGGACGAAACCCCTATCAATTCAGTCATGCCAGAGTTTACTGTCGGTAAGGGTCGTGTTTGCAAACGGGGGGGGGTTTTGGTGGGGAGAATAATTGGGGAACAAAATTCCAATTTTGGTTTGCCGTTTTAAAACCCAAAAACTTTCCGTTATGGAAGAAATGCTTCAGTGTTTTTTTTAAAGAAAAATTTTAAAAGGAAGAATATCAACTCGACTTCATACATTGTTGAAAATTGAAATGTCGTTGGTAAAATAGAATTGAACGTAACTTGCGTTTTTTCTGATTCACTTGGTTTAGAGGGGCAAGTTCCTTTTTTTTTAAATGTCCTTCATCAGACACGTAATAAATATAATGAAATAATGTAAAAGACCGTTTTAAAACATTTCAATTGAACAATCTTTAATGGTTGAATTTTGGTTGGGAAATTTTATCCCCATTTAGATGCGCAATTATTTATTTTAATTTCATTTTTTGTCCTTTATGGAAAATTTGTAGGGTTTTTTGTTCCCCTATTATAACTGATTTTTTTGGTAATGCTGTTTTTTTTCATCATTAATATGTTTTAATGTATTAATTATTTGCCATTCCCCTTTTTGCGGAAAAAGTCACATTTTTGCACACTTTTTGTACGACCTTTTTTAAAATAAAAGGGGATTATAAGGTTTTATGAACAGAAAAAAGATAGGTTTACGAAATAAAAATTTTGAATATTTTAAAAATTTTAAAGTCCGTTACTACTGGGATATATCAAGGCCAGCTATGTCAAAAATGAAGCCCCTGGAGTAATTGGGCGAGTTGGTAAAAATTCCCCGACGCATGCACCGCGAAATTTCTAAATTGACAAAAGCCCTGTAACGGAAGGGCAAAATTTTTTTAAAACCCTTTTTATACAATTTTAATTAAAATTCGATGCAAAGATCGTTTGGGGGTCGTTGACACGACTGTGTTTTTATCGGGATTCGCCAAAGCAAAACTTTTTATCCCCCCCCGAAAGGCGGCGGGGATTTAGGAAAAGTTCCCCCCCTCCATTTTTTTTCCCGGGGGAAACCGAAATATTTGAGATTTTAAAATTGATACTTTTAGGGGAAGATCTCTGAGGAGGGTGCAGGCACAAAAATGTAACTCTCCCTTTTTTAATTTTTTGTTAATGCCCTTTTTTTTTTTTTTTGATTTTAATTTTTTTCCCGGGCAAACTCAAAAGTATTTAGGTATCAAAATTGATTTTAAGGTTATGCCCTCATTGAGGGGGGAAGGGAGTCCCAAAAGAAAAAAAAAACCCCCTTTTTAAATGTTTTGGTTATGCATTTTTGTTTTTTTTCAGGCTTAATTTTTATCACGGCCCCTTGACTTTTCCGTAACCTCAAAAATGGAATTCGAGGTTTCCCTTTGGGTTTTTTATATCAAACATTTAAAAATCAGCTTATTACCAAAATTTTTTTTAAAAATGAAAATTCTTCTCCCCAAACACTTTTAAAAGCAACTTTGGGGGGGGGGTGGCTTCAACGGCTCTTGCGCTTTGGGTCTATTTCTTGGGGCACTTCGCGTTTTTGGGGAAATCCTACGGTCTAGTAAAAATGGAAAAGTAGTGACGTCCAGTCTTATTATAAAAGTTTGTTTCCTGAAAAAAGTCCCCCTCTAGTTCTTTTCAGTTTGTATAAAAATTTTTTTAAAAAGTATTTTTTATCGGGAAATTTTTAATTTAAATTTAAGAGATGATATTGGTGACGTTTTAGGGCCATTAGGCCCTTTTTTTTTTGCGTGCCCCAGTGCCGGTGCGCCTTTCCCCAACTTTTTAAACAAGGTGGTAACCGATAAATTTCAAACAAAAAGCAAGTCTTTAAAAAAATTGTCAAAAAATCAAAAAAAAAGTTCACAGCCATTAAAAACTGTAAAATAAAAAACGACCCCAAAATGTTTTAAAATGGCGAAGTTTTAATCTAAAAAAATTTATCAAACTGCCTCCCCTTTAGCATCCCACTTTTTACCCATCCAAAAAAAAATAATCAAACAACTTTATTTCTCTTTTTTTTGATGACTTATTTTGTATTTTTCCGTTTATTAATGTTTTTAAAGGATCGGATTACTTCCGTAATCAGTTAAATTCCGAAATTTTACTCAAAAAGGGGGAAGGTTGGGGGGGGGGAAAGGGTCATAATAAGGGTACTCAGCTTTCTTGAGGTTTTGAGGAAGTAAACAAATTTTTTAATTTTGGGGTTTTCAATGCCAAAAAATAAAAAAAAAATTTGAGCAATGATCAATGTTTTTTTTTTAAAAAAAATCATTTGTCAAACTTCCTCTTTCGGGGCCCTGTTTAAAAACAATCTGTCTTTTTTTGCAATGGTGTGCAACAAAATAGGTGGTTAGTTTTTGATCCTTTTTGTAACTGGAAAAAAAAAAAAAATTTTTTTCACCATATTTTGTTAATTATTACAAAGGTTTCATTAGAATATAGCCACCCATTTTATTTTTTGTTACTAAGTTAATTTAGAAAAATCTGAAAAGGAAAAAATAAAGAATATTATTTTTTTAATGTACATAATTTTTTTCTATAAAGACAAAAAAAATAATAAAAAACTTTTAACGATTTTGTTTTTTTTTTTAAACGTTGAACCCCCTCGTTTTTTGGGTGTGAAGTTTAGAAATGTCAATATTATTTCTCAATTTAGAAGTTTAAAAAAATTTTTCTAGTTATACAATATTGTATCATATGCTTTACGATTGAAATAATCATTTGTCTTTCAAGGGGCCCCATGGCGAGGGGTTAGTCGTGACTTTTTTAAAGCTCATCAGCCCTCACAGCGTGGGTTCGAACGCGGCAGGGTTTATTCGGATTTTCATGTGGGCCTTCCAGCTGGCTTGCGGTAGGTCCCGGGGGTTTTTTACCGGAGCTCCTTGCATTCGGGGTCTTTCCCCACGGTAATTGCTGGACGTCGCTTTTTGAATGAAATACTGTCGAAGCGACGGTAACTCAAAAAGTCTAGCTGTTCTACAACGTGTAAAACTGATAGTAAGTCGACCCGCTCTTGTTTATTACAGGCACCGTTTCAAGGAAGTCTCGAATAAATTTTGATGCTGATTTCACATTTAACATATTTTCAGTGTAGATGACACAAATGTAACCTAGTATTAATTTATATTTGAACAACTTTTTACCTTTTTCTCTATTTGCATAACCCTAGCACTGATTGTCTGCCTCTCACGCTCCTTGTTTTTTTTGAATAAAAATCCTGGTTTACAAGGACTGGTCGTTCTATGTTGAAAATATAAAACAAATATTGGACAGAGATTTGATGTGTCTCTTATCCATTTGAATTTTATAATGTTTTTTTATTATAAACATATTCGGGAAATTCTAAAAGTTGAAAAAAAAGTGTCTGACAGACCTGATTTTTTTGTCAGTCGAAAGAAATGTGTCAGCGCGAAATAAATAAAAAAACCAATTTTTTTAGCGCATTTTTTTGATAAGTTCTAAATTTTCTTTCCATGTGTTTTCTTTTCAATATCCCCCTTAAATCTAATTTAAAATATGTGTGAAAAAATTTCCTAAACCCCAATTTTTAATTTTTAATTTTTTTAAAAAATATTTTTTAATTCTATGTGACGTCATCGGGCCCTTTTTTATGGTTTAAAATTGAAAAAAAAAAAACCCCCCCAAAAAAAAAAAAACATAGTCACGAGGGGAACTAAGCTACCAAAAAAAATAATTAACAAAATTTGTGGTTTTTTTTGTTTGCTTATTTCCACACTTATTGATTTTCGAAAGTTTTGGGACTACCGTTTAGTCACGGTGACTTTAAACAAAGCACTTGGCTTTTTCCTCTCGTCAATCAGGGGTTTTCCAAAAATTTTGTGAATTCAATAAGTGTGGACTATGCAACCACATAACTCACTATGTTGTGATTTTTGTGCTAGCGGAAGGAAAATGCTTTGTGCTAGTTATAGTTCCCTTTTGTGTTGTTGTTGTTGTATTGGGGTTTCCCGTCGGCGATAGTATTTCATCATATAGCGATTTTCAGCTAATTAAGGGAGGGAAGCCCGAGTACACGAGGTCCCCGGGGGTTTAAAAACCACCGACTACGCAAGCAGTGGAAGGCACTATTTGTTTTGTTAACTTAAACTAACCTATACATAATGCCCGGATGACGTCATCGCTTATAACTTTTTACGCGTGTGGGAGTTCCGTTCCCAAAAACTGAGTTGTTTAACTCAAATCAAAAGTTCTGTTTATACTGAAAAGATAAAAATTTTTAGGGCGAATAAAAGGGTTTATAGACTGAAAAGTCGGGACCTCGGAGGTATATGGCCCTCAGCTTCGCTTATAGCTTCCTCTTTTTTGTTAATTAAAAATTAGAACATGTTAATTGGGAGTTTTTTCTTTTGCATTAAAAGTTTTTTGGATAAGTCAGGGATTGGGGACGTTTCCCTTTCATAAAAATGCTAATTATTTCTTTACTAAAGGGGTTTATTTCGTATTAATGGTACATTAAAAAAGAGGGAGGAAAAGTTTTGTGACAAAATTTATAAAAAAGCTTTTATAACAAAAATTCAACATTAAAAATAAACCCAGGTTGTTTTTTAAAAAATGCTTAAAAATTAGGGAAAATCAAAGGGGTAAATGAGGTATTTTTTCTCTTATAATGAAAATATGGTTAATTATTTTTCAACGAGTTTGGCAACAGGGGGGAAAGGGGTTATTTCGGTTCCTCCTCCGGTAGTGTATAAAGGTACGTTTTTTTTTGTCATTTAAAAAGAACGGAATGACATTTCCGGGAAATTTTCATGGGTTACGGGGGTTTCTAGAAGCATTAATATGCACACAGTACTTAATCATTGAGGAAAAGCACGTACTTTGAAAAATTCATACTTTTTCCCACAATATATTAATTTACATATGACCAATGAGCGCTTACTTTTTTTCACTGCAAAGAAAACCGGAAGCGGGCCGGTCCTGGCTGTTGTCAAGCGCGAATGGGACATTAAAAACTCTTGTTAGGCATTTTAAAAGAAAAAAACAACACGGGATACGGTTCGATTTAATTTCTATTCATTTGAAAATGCAAATGTTCATTTTACGATCATTTTTTTTCTGAAATTAGCCGTAAACAGTGTCACCCTTCCCTTTTTTTAATGTTACCATTAAGTACGAAAGATTTTTACCATGGGAAAATTGGGGCCTTTTTGGTTTTAGTCGAGTGAGTCGCAAGCCTATTAAAATTTCCGATTCGTGATCCCCAGCATTTTTCGTAACCCTTTCGGTATGTTGCATTTGACAGATGCCGAGATTATCCCTTGTGTACACGTCGTATGCGGTTTCCCAAATTTTTAATGATTGTGGAAGAACAACAATCAGAAAAAAAGGAGCTCGAAGGTTATATGATTAACCAGGCAATCGAGACTGTGTTTTAGTAATTGGCTGCTTGTTCTGGTTTCTGTTTTGATTTTTAACAAAATACATAAACCGGGGGGAAACCTTTTTTTTTAAATTTTGAGGGCCCCTTTTTAATATTATTTAGCCCTTTGCAGTTCGGTTTTTTTAAAGCGCAGGTGAAACAATCAACATATAATTTTTAATTCTGTATAAAAAACTTAAATGCAATTGTTCAATATAACACATATTAAAAAAAACAAACTGCAAGCATTTGCAATATTCTTGAAGCTTTTTTTCTCTTTTACGTTAAGTTCTTTTTACAGTGCTAGGTTATTGTTGGGGCCAAGACAAAAATAAAAAGGTGTTAAGCAAAGACGGTTTAAAAATAACCCGAGCAATCTTTTTTTGGGGGGTAAAGTGACAAGGGTCGCGGGGGGATTTTGCCGGTGTTTCAAATATTTTTACCCTTACAGTTTAGGCGTGGAGTTGTAGTAATTGGGTCGACTTTGCAGTACATAGCTTTATGTTATATGAGATTTAAAAGAATTTACAAAAAATTAAAGAAGATAACATTGAAATTGCTGGTCAACGAGAAAATATTTATCACAAGTGTTTTTATGATTTTTGAGCATTTTTTTAAACTCACAGTGTAAAAAAAAGGTTGGGCAGACGGACCGATTCCTTTTGAACGTGTCGGATCGGATCCAAATTTATTTGATCAGTTTAGTTTTACCGACGGTTTTCCCAGGTCTTTGGTAATATGCTGGACTTATTAACTGAAATTGAAAAAATGAATAAAATTACCAGTGTTGAAATTTTTAAAAAAATTAAAGAAATCTTATTTGGTTTTTTCAAAAGAAACATCTGGAAGAGAGAAGCTTATTTATATATATATTTTCGTTGTTAAAAAACTGTGTCTTTACATTTATTTTTTATTTATAGTTTTCATTGTAATAGTTTAATTTTGTTCTATTTCATTTGTTGTTTTTAATTCTATCTGGTCATTCTAATTTTCCCTTCTAATTTGCGGTTTATTTTCACCTTTTTGAAGTTCCTTTATTCAAAACCCATGTTCAGATGGCCTTGTGTTATTGCTCTAGGACGTCACGAACATCGTATGGTTTGTGCTTGCTGGAGTAAAAATATTGAATTATTCTGATTCGTTTCATGATCCATGATAAAAATAATAAAATAATATGATATACTTTACATAATTATCTAAAAAACATTCGCATGCCTAAAAACGACTTGCATTAGTAAAAATTTATACTTATAAGCAGTCGATATCTTTTTTTTTGTTCCGACACAAAACAAACATAAGCTATGGCAATAAATATTATTCAGGGAAATCTTAATCATTTTTCATTCCGACAATGCTTCTATGTGCAATATAAAAAATTTTAAAAAAATTGCCATGGAAACAATGCTGGAAAAAAAATTAAGACTTGCATGTAAAACCTTTTTTTGGGAAAAGGGAACTCCCCCCAACTAGGCATAATTAAAGGGAGCGTTTATAACGGTTTTTTTACCTGAACTTTCTCCTTGCTACAAAGTTTTTTAATTTGCGCAATATTATTGGGGCTTGTGGGCCTCCGTAATCTGTGGAAGGATCAATTTGGCAAAAATAAAAAGATAAACGTCCTTAAAAAACATAATTTACCATTTTAAATTAGAAATTTTTTTAAATATAATCGTGCTCCATCAGTGAAAAAGTGTATTTCTTCAAAAGGGCCAAATAGGTTTACTGAGCTTATAACGGTATTTTTCGAAGGGTTTTAAAATTTTCTTCGATTTCGGGGGGCGGCATTATCACGAATATTAATCTCGCGGAAAATTTTTTTATTTTTAAACCCTTTCAAAAGTACTAATGACCGGGTCTAAGTATAGTACACAAATTGTTAGCTTAAAAAAACCCTTTTCCGTACTGATAAATTTTTTTCTCAATTTTGTTTTTTTGTATTGTTGTTTTGGGGTTTCCGCGCTGCGATGTATTTCAATCATATAGCGAGTCCAGCAAATTACAGGTGGGGGAAAGGACCCCGAGTACACAGAGGTACCCGGTTAAAAACCCCCCCGCCCTACCGTAAGCCGCTGGAAGGCTTCCTCAAATGAAAAATCCGAAGCCCCTACGGGATTTTCAATTTGTCTTTATGTAGAGAACAAATATGATAAACGATTTTGGGAAAAACGGTTCCCTATTCAATTTGAACATTGCGTGTTTAAAGATTTTGCGCCATGTTTGAAATGCCCCTGCAAAAATAGTTATGGTTTTGATTTATGTGGCTATTTAATAATAGTGTGCGTTTTTTTCTTTTGAATTTTTTTTTTTTCTTCCTTTATTAAAATTAAAAAAAGTTATCATTTAATGATACGACTTAAAAACGACGTCACCATCTTTTACAAAAACGAGGGGTGATTATTATATTCGAGACCTTTGCCATATTTTCTTTGCAGTCCTTAGACCAGATTTCTAATACTGGTTTTGGAGAACATCAATGGTGGGACTTCACATTCTCGAACCATACCCCTTTGGGCTGTTTAAAAATCAAGCACCAAAACTTGCCGGGTTTAAAATTTTTTGCACCACGTTTAAAGTCCCCTAAAGTCTGCCGTGTTGTATTGGCCACAAAGACAGAATTAAAATCGCACATCTACAACACCCCCGTTTGTCCAAAATTTTCTTTTCTGTGATTTCTTTTTTCTTTCCAAATGTTAAAAGGGCAGTGGGGGTCATAGATCTAGGAAGACCTTGGTAGGCTACGTTTGATTATTTATTAGGATAAACAAGTTTCATTAGTCACACTGAAAGACTTTGAAAAGGAGTAAAATTTTTTTTGACTGTGGTTGAATTTTATGATTTTATAGTACACGTTTCTAATATAATGATTACGTTTTTAAAAAGTGAATTTCTGATCTGCGCCAAACGGTGTAACTGATTGTTAAATGCCCAAAAATTTCTATTCAAAAATGTATTTTATGAAGAACAAAGAATGGCGACGTGGTTGAGTGCAATTGCCCGAGGGTTGTTTATTGCCCGAGGGATGGGCACACTTGGAAAAGGGCAATTTCCCAATGATGGTATGAAGATATTCCCACGGGAAAGCATGCAGGGGTTTTTTTTTTTTTATAACAACTTCTCCGTTTCGTCCATTTCATATCATTCATTTATTGGGTATTTGTCATTACGTGAAGCCGAATCCAATTATACTTGGTCTTTGACTCCAAAAACTGTCTCTCCTGTGGCCCTTTTTGGGGTTCCTGTAATGTAAATTTAGATGACCAGTTACATTTCCTAGTTTACAAATTTGTAACTTTTGAATGATGGCGGAATAGCTGTAAAAATGATGTGTCTGAAATAAATTATTCAATATTTAATTTAAGCTTTTGAAAAATTTAACAAGGGCTAAAATGCAGAGTTTTAGAATTGACTCTTTGGCCATCTTTTTTTTTTGAGTGTACGTTTGTGGAGCTTGAAATATGTTAAGAGGAATTGGCTTTTCGTACTTGATGGTGATTACCTCATTCAACATTCCTTTTATTTTTCAGTAAATTTTTTAGGTTTGCTCGAGATTGTAACTAGAGTTAAACTTCATTTTCCAAAGAAATTGTTTTTATTGATATAATTGTTACAATAAATTTGAGAAGGCGTTCTAAAAATACTTTGCCGAAATGTTTTTAAATTTACTTATAAATTGAAAATGTTGAAAAACCATTTGCAAAAAACTTTGGAGATGTACTTTTAAAGGTTAAATAAAAGGGTCTCAAAAAGTTCGGACCTTTTCACAATGCGCCCCTAAAAAATAAATATCGTTAAAAACCGGAAATTCTTCGATGTTTGCAATTGACACTGTGGAGGAGGTCGGGTAATGAAACAGTGACCTTTTAAGTCTTATTTTGGATGTTATTTTGATATTTTATCTTTGCATCCTTCGGGTCAGACTGTGGTTTTTTAACTTCGTTTCAGATTTTTTTAACTTTGATGTAAAATTAAATCGTTGGTTTGATGTTGTTGGTAAACCTTGTTTTGTTCCCAAATATTACGTAATTATTTGGACATATATGATGCCATCATATTTTAGGGTTATTTTAAATTTGTCTCATAACGTTTCGTTTGTGTTGTGTGTGTTGTTGTGGTATTCAAATGTTTTTTTATTCTAAGGGTTCTTCCGATGCAGGTAACAGTTGGGTCTACTTTATTTTGGGTACAGCTGTATTTACAAAAAACAGCTTGCCCAACCCGTTTTTTTAAATTTTTTTTTAAAAAAGTTAAAAAAAGTTAAAGAATTTTAAACATAAATTTTTACGGGAAATACATTTTGTAATTAAATATGTTTTTCGCAAAGAAATCTGAAAACACGATAAAAATACCATGCTTTTGGGTTTGGTTGAATTTATGAATTATTCGGAAAAAAAAAAAGCTAGGGAACATTTAAAAAAATAGCGTTCTAGATTTGCTATTTTTTTTTAAATAAAATATTCCCAATTAATGAACCATACAAAACAATATGTACAAAAAATTTTAAACTGCATCATTTCTTATTCATTTGTCTTTCCTATCATTATTTTGAAAGGTTTCATGTCTTTTTATACCTAGTAAAATCGATGTAAAAGTACCTTTGAAAGTTCATCTGTGAGAAAATATACAGAGTGTTTAGAAAAAAAAAAAAAATTATGATATCAAAAAAGAAAAGGGTTTTAAAAAACAAAAATAAAAAAAAAACAAAAATTATTTCTTTTTGAAGTAGTTTGCTTTTGATTACAATATTATTATTTTTTATGTTTATAAAAACGGGTCAACTTTGTATTTTTAAGAGCAATTTCCTTTTTTTTATTTAACCTTAAGTTCAAAAAGTAGTGTTAATTTGTAAAATTTGGAAACATTTCTATACTTTCTTTTAAAAAATGTAGAATTTCATAGTCAGTATTAGAATTTATAGTCTACAAAATTGTATTTTTTAATGATTCCCAAAACATTTACTGTTTATATTTTAAAGGGTTACATTTTTGTTTTGTAATTCTAGGAAGTTTGTTAATGTCAACCCTAACTTGTGAAAAGTATATTCTCAAAACGATTTTTCAAAAAACTTTCAATATTTGTTAAATTTTAAAACCATCGTGAATGGTATACTTTTTTTTTCGATGCAAAAGTTTTTTAAATTTCAGTGTTTTTTCCTATCAAATGTTAATTTTCTGTGTTGCCGCTGTTTTAAAAAAAGTTTTTTGAATTCCCTTGTTTTGGTTTTTAAATTGACTGTTTTATTTTGGTCTGCATTGTTACTAAATAATCCTAAAGTTTTTTGCATTTTCTGAAGTCTAAACAAAATCTTTGATCGTATATCTAATATTTGAATTTTCCAAAAACCCTCCTTCAAAAAAGTTGATTTTTAATTGCTAAGATTTAGGCCAGACATGTCCAACTCGTTTTGGTATCTACAAGTTTTTTTCAGGGTCAGGCATCTGTCCTTAACATTTTAGGACGTTTGTTTTTTTTTTGTTTTTTTTTGCTTTTTGTTTGTTGTTTTTTTGTTTTTTCCTGAAGACCCTTTTGCGAAAATGAACTTTACACATTTTCCTATTAAATATTTTTGGAGAACATAAATATTCAGTTTTTAAAAAAAAATTAAGAAATAAAAAAATTACTGACATGAAAAAGGTTCGAAACAGCATCCTTCGATTTAGTTTGATAATCTATTCATATCCCTTTTTTCCCCACATATCAACATTTAAAGGCTAGGGGGGTTTAAAAATTTGTAGACAGTAGCGTCTGTTAGATTAAAAAAAAGATGGGATTTGTTTAAAACTAGTAGTTGATTACATGTTTTGAAATAGAGTTGTTAGGCATATACTGTATTTGTAATGACTTTTTCTGTAGAAATGTATCCTAGTAGAATACTAAATTAAAATTTAAAAATAGAACTGCATTGTCATGGGGGAAAAAATCCCGCATGCGCTTTGGCACAGGAAAATTTTAAATGTCGAAATTTGGGGGGTTTCGTTCTTTTGG
The DNA here is from genome assembly GCA_021229015.1 of Solen grandis. Taxonomy (NCBI): domain Eukaryota; kingdom Metazoa; phylum Mollusca; class Bivalvia; order Adapedonta; family Solenidae; genus Solen; species Solen grandis. Next base: position 14,859,578 of record CM037779.1, read on the forward strand.
GATGCACTTCTTTTAATGAGTTTTTTCCACATATGAAGTTTCTATGAAATCTCCTATCCTTTTTCAGTTATGGTCCGGACAAAAATTAAGTTTTAAAAATTTATAAAGGGCAATAGCTCCAAAATTGCAAAAAGAAAGTTTGGTTCTTGGGCACTGCACCCCCCCTCAATAAGATCTATCCCTAGGGAAGTTCATCTTAATACTTTTAAACTTTATGAACTATTGCCCGGACAAAATTATTTTGAAAATTTACAAAGGAAATAAAACCAAAAAAATTATACAACAGAGACTTTTTTCTGGGCCCTGCACATCCCCTCATTAAGATCTTTCCAAATATGAGTTTCATCTTAAAAGCTTTTATACTTTTTGATTAACGCCAAACAAAGTGAAGATAAAAATTTTACAAAGGGCAATAACTCAAAATTAGGGACAAGAGTAATGGTTTATGGTCATGCAGCCCCCCCCCCCCTGCAGCCGGAAGGGATTTGACCAAAGACCAATCTGCCCTTTCAAGTAAGAGTGCTTACAAAAATGAATTAAAACCGCTTTTTTCGAATGATCCATTACATTTCTGGATGGGGTCAAATATAGGTGATGTTTTTATGTTGCTCTTTGAGGACGATGTGCGCTTATTTAGATACAATTTTAAGTTTAAAGGCCAGCTGAATGATATTTTTCTTTTTTGTGAAAGGAATTTAAAGGTCAACGAAAAATAAGACTAAATGTTGAATTTAATCATGGAGTTGTTGGCTAACATGGAAAATGGTATTTTAATTTGGGGCAGAATTTAGAATGTGTGAATGGCTTTCATTATTTTGGGTTTTTATTTTTTTCGTTACGTTGTCTATGTTTTAAAATGGCCCGAGTGTAAAAGTTCTATTCATTGTTATCGCACTTTTTGTTTTATGCAAGTCAAATTATTGTCATCAAAAAATTTTACTACACAAGGTATTACCCTTCTTTTTTTGGGGAGTTTACATTTTTTTGTTTTCCCGTGAGAGAATAATTTTATGCTGAAAACGTTTCATGTCTGCCCCTTTGTATACACTGTATGTGCAGCATATTGGGTGATTGTGGAGCTAACCTTTTTAATTTATATATATATATAAATATATTTATTATATATATATATGGTGTGTGTTGCTCGCACTTGAGTATCGCATGGATCGCAATTCATTTGTTCTAAAAAACTATCAAATTTGAGTTTGATAGTACAGATTCAGGCCCCGTTATGTTAAAAAATTGTTAAATGAAAAGATATATAGATTCTTTGGGGTATAAAAATTTGGTTTCAAAAGTAGAGTACATTTCATAGGTTTTGGTTTTTGTTTGGAAAAGTATTTTTTTTTTTCATATTTTCAAGTATTTTTGTAACATAGTTCTAAGTTAAATCTACTCGATTTTTAAAAACGGACATGAAGTTTGACTTTTTTAGTGATTAAAATAGAATTGCCATGTGATGGAAAAAATAACCCGCATGCGCTTTGTCGCGGGGTTTTGAAATGCCCCAAAAGGGGATAAGTATTCGGCGTGCATTTCCCTTTAATAAAAAACTTACACATATGAAGTTTCTCTTGATATCTTTTATTTTTTGATTTCGGGCCCGGACAAAATTAAGTATGAAATTACAAAGGGCAATAAAATCCAAAATTACGGAAGAGAGTTATGGTTCTTGTCACTTTCACGGCCCCCCCCAATGAGATCTTTCCCGTTTTGAAGTTAATTGATGCCTTTTTATACTTTTTGAGTTACAGCCTGGACAAAAATTAAATTTGAAATTTACAAAGGACATAACTCCAAAATTACGCGACAGGGTTATGGTTCCTTTTGGGCACTGCACGCCCCCTCAATGAGATCTTTCAATTGGCCCAAGGGTTTTTTATTGATGGCCCTTTTAAAACTTTTTTAGTTACAGCCTGGACAAAAATTAAGTATGAAAATTTACAAAGGCAAATTTAAATCCAAAATTACGCGACAAGAGTTTTGGTTCTTGGTCACTGCACGCCCCCTTAATAATATTTCAATTATGAAGTTTCATCTTGATACTTTTACTTTTGGTTATGGTCCGGACAAAAAAGAAGTTGAAAATTTATAAAGGGTTGTAAATCAAATATTTTGCAACAAAACGTTATGGTTTTTTGGTCACTCCCCCTCCTGTTAATGATCTTTTCACTAAGAAGCTTCATCAGATACCTTATATTTTTTGTGTTATTGTCCGGACAAAAATTTAAATATGAACATATACAAAGGATTAAAAAACTTAAATATTATTTCAACAAAAGGTTATGGTTTGGTCACTCACTCCGTCAAAGAGCTACCACTTTAAGGGAACTTATCTTGATACTTTTATATTTTGATTATTGTGACAAAAATTTAAATTGAAATTTGCAAAGGGCAATAAATCCAAACTAACAAGAAGAGAGTTTTTTTAAATTCTTGGTCACTGCACACCCCCCCCCCCCCCCCCCCTTAATGAGTCTATCCACATATGAAGTTCATTCGTTAACTTTTGTATTGTTGGTTATGGCCCCGGGAAAATATTTAAATAGAAATTTACAAAGGGCAAAAACTTAAATGTCATGTACGGAGGGAAATTTTGGTTCTTAGTTGCTCCACACCCCTTAATGAGATCTATTCCACATATGAAGTTTCATTTGATACCTTTTTTAAAATTTCTGGTTATGGCCGGACAAAAAAAAAGTATAACAATTTTCAAAGGAAAATAACTCCAAATTTTCGAACGAGAGTTATGATTCTTCGGTCCTGAAACTTAAAGTCAATGATATCTATCACAAAAGAAGTTTCTCTTGATACCTTTTTACTTTTTTAGTTACGGACAAAAAAACCCAACAAAAAACCACGACGGCCAAAACCGAACAACAGACAAGCTGAATCCAGTATACATATACGGAAGTTTAGAAATGCTTTTACATGTGTATATACTTTGTTTTAAAAAACATCTTCGCACTAATTAAAAATAAAGAGGTCGCTTTTCAGAAACCCAAGAGAAAATTATTTTTGTATAAATGTTGAGAGTCAGAGTTCATTCCTTTTAGTTTGTACTATTTTCCCAAAGTTTTAAAGACAAAATATATTTCCTAGAAAAGTTTTATAAATACAGCTTTTAAAAAGTTTAATTCCCTTTTTTATCATCATTTTGGGACATTTGTGCCAAGAAATTTTTTAAAATTCCCCCAATAATGACAGTAAAAGTCCGGAAAGCATAACCCGGAGGACGCACGCACGCACGGACGCAGGGATTACCTTACCCCCATTGTGGCAACGATGCGAGATCACCGCAACGGGCTCGTCAAAAATCATCGTAAAAATGTTTCTGTTGCTTTGCCTACTGAATGTCAATTTTTGGAGTTTGTTCATTTAAATATGTTTTCCCTCATGGGCCCTGTTTTGAGCGGTGATTGAGAAATAGTTTTAAAAAAGAATAGGAACAGAATTGGGCAAAAAATACATTTTGCCTTGACATGTTATTGCTTCATTTGTCTAGGGCTAGCATCATTTTGACTGTACAATACGGTGTAATGTCGTCTGCGTTATTTGTTTTTTTTTTTTTTACATTAAAATTCATTACTCATCACATCAAAATTTAACTACTGAAAACATCTGCTTTTTTTTCCATCTACCTTTTTTAGAAATGTGTATAGCTGACAGTCCGTTTTAAAAAGGGAAAATTATTTGTCGGTTTTACGAATCGATGATTGACAGGGTAGCTAAGCAAAAATAAAACATGTAGCAAGAAGAATGACAAATGTAAAAAGTGCACCTAGATCATGGACTTTTTGGGGGGCGCTCTGTCGGTTTGATTGGACGGAGTTCAGTTTAGCTAAAAGATAACTAGAGTTCCCAGAGTTGAAAATAAAACGTGGGGGGTTTTTTACCATACAACTTGTGGGTTACGCGAGTTAAACGGGAGGGGTAGGGGGGTTTGGGACTAGAAAGCAATATGGCGGCGGAAGCATCAAAGGGCAAATTTAAGAAATTTTAAATATCTTTGATATCCTGTCTTTTAAAAAAAGGGATGTAAGCTGGCAGCTACTTTATTAAAAGCCCAAGTCAAAAAAAGTCATAAATAAAAGTCTATTTTTTTTAATCATATGTTATTTACTATAAGTCACAAGGGTAACCCCAATAGTTCGTTGGTTGTTTTAAATAGATTTATATTTATTCGTCATCAATACGAGTTTACTGGTAGTGTGTGTTTTTTGGGGTTTTAACGTCCCACCAAACAGTATTTTTAAGTAATTTGGAGGGCGAGTTTACTTGAAATAGATATAGTGCTGCCACATTGCAGTATCCCGCCTGGACAGTGACATTTTACACACCATTTACATTAACTGACCCGGGCCAGCAAATTTCCCGCATTTTACCTTAAAAAAGGTGAGCGCAAGCAAGGGAGCTTTAAAAAGTACCTTTTTTTTTTTTTTTTTTTTTTTTTTTTTTTTTTTTTGCGACTTTGGTATGTTGCGACCGGGGCGGGAACCCACGACCTCCCGCACCGAGGCGGACGCTCTATAACCGAAATGAACTGTAGTTGGTCACCTGAACCCTGTCGGGTTTGTTCGGGTAGTAATAAGAAATTTCGTCCCCACAGAAAAGGTTGGCGTGCCTATAATAAGTCACTTTATACTACCCGTTCGGGAAAAATCGGCAAAATGAGTACGAACTGGGGGCTGTTCCAAATTCGAAAAAAAAATTTTTCTTTTAAACAAATTTGAAATTGAAAATAGATCCACTGTTTAAAAACATAAATTTCATTTTACATTATACTTTCCTTGCTTTTCTATTGCAGGCCAAAATTTTGATTATTTTTATGAGCTCGGTTTACAAAAATGAATTTAAAAATAATTAACGTCACGCAAAAAATTTTTTTTACAAGTAATTCGTCGATGTTTCGTAGTTTCATAATTAGTCCCAGAGTCACGGGCCTGGCCCAGGGTTTCAGTCGTGGACTTCAATCTCTCAGGGGACCACCGCGGGGTTCGATCCGGTGGGACTTCGGTTTTTTTCCCTTGAGGAAGCCTTCCAGGGTGGCTTGCGGAGGTCGGTGGTTTTACCCGGGTACCTCTGGTATCGGGGTCTTCTCACCTGTAATTAGCTGGAAATCGCATATGATTGAAATACTATCGCAGCGACGGTTAACCCCAATACCTACACAACAACGGAACTTTTGGGCTGCTTTAAATGAATCAGGCAAACGCCTTTAGTATTGTGAACATCATTTTATTCATTTTTTAAATAAATTTTTAACAAGTTTTTAATACATATCACAAAAGTCCCAAACTGGGTTAGAACTTTGCACCTAGCCCTTTTCAGCCGTGCCATAAAGTTCGTATTAATGTCATATAAATCATGTAGAAAATATTTTCACGTCTATATATTGAATAAGCGGGGTGTGAGTTTTAAGCCGGCGGCTA
>CM037779.1:14865109-14915109 GCA_021229015.1 Solen grandis
TAATGAACCATAGATGATGCTACATAAAATATCTAAGCTCTAGGCCTATGGATTCATAGAAGAAGATTTTTAAAGTTTTTCCTATATAAATCTATGTTAAACAAGTGACCCCTGGTGCGGGGGCATTTATCACCATAGGGCTATGATTTGAACAATCTTGGTAATGAACCATAAGATGATGCTACATACCAAATATCTAAGCTCTAGGCCTAATGGATTCATAGAAGAAGATTTTTAAAGTTTTTCCTATATAACTCTATGTAAAACAAGTGACCCATGGTGCGGGGTCATTTATCACCATAGGGTATGATTTGTACAATCTTGGTAATGAACCATAAGATGATGCTACATACCAAATATCTAATCTCTAGGCCTAATGGATTCATAGAAGAAGATTTTTAAACATTTTCCTATATAACTCTATGTAAAACAAGTGACCCCTGGTGCGGGGGCATTTATCACCGTAGGGCTATGATTTGAACAATCTTGGTAATGAACCATTAGATGATGCTACATACCAAATATCTAAGCTCTAGGCCTAATGGATTCATAGAAGAAGATTTTTAAAGATTTTCCTATATAACTCTATGTAAAACAAGTGACCCCTGGTGCGGGGTCATTTATCACCGTAGGGCTATGATTTGTACAATCTTGGTAATGGCCCATAAGATGATGCTACATACCAAATATCTAAGCTCTAGGCCTTGCAGTTTTGCAGAAGAAGATTTTCAAAGTTTGCATTTTTAAAATCTATTTTTAGCTCCTGTGACCTACTTTTTTAACCAATCTGAATAATTTGTACAACTTTGATAGAGGGCATCATAAGGATGATTCCTGTGAAGTTTGGTCAAAATCCCTTCAGCGGTTCATGAGGAGATGTTGTTTAAAGCAAATTGTTGACGACGGACGCACGCACGCACGCACGCACGCACGCACGCACGCACGCACGCACGCACGGACGACGGACGACGGACGACGGACAAAAGGCGATCACAATAGCTCACCATGAGCACGTTGTGCTCAGGTGAGCTAAAAAGGGGCCATAACATGTAATATATTCCATCAAAAGTTATCTACCTTGATAGTATGATACTCCTAAAGGTATTAAAGATGTTTCAAACCAATTGCATGCCTGGATACTGAGATATAAGAATGAAAGTACCTTGTATGCAAAAATTTAACCAAATTTTCTAAGTTAACAAGAGCCATGTTGACATGGCCATCCCCCACCGTACGCTTGCTCTTTAGAAGATGTGTTGGAGAGTAGAATATTTCATTTTTAAAAGAAAATTTTAGTAATGAAGACTGATGTTTAAAGTGATTATAGATATGAAACCCATGTGAAGACCTACTAATTCAACTATTTTGAGGTCTACAGGTAAAATATCAAGGTCACTGTGATAAAAATTAAGCCTGAAAAATAACAAAGGGCAATAACCAAATCATTATGAAAGGTAGAGTTATGTTTCTTGTGCACTGCACTCCTCCTCAATGAGATCTATTCACCTATGAAGTTTTAAGTTTTTGATATCTCAAATACTTTTTGAGTATTGCTCCAGACAAAGATTAAGCCTGAAAAATAACAAGAGGGCCATAATGGCCCTGAATCGCTCACCTGATTATAAATGAGCAACATATGTTGGATTTTTCATATTGACCTACTTTTTGACCCCACATGACCCACTTTTGAACTTGTCCAAGATTTTATGTAAACAAATATTCTGACCAAGTTTCATGAAGATATGGCCAAAAATGTGGCCTATGAAGTGTAAACAAGGTTTTTCAAGATTTGACCTCATGACCTACTTTTTGAATCCACATGGCGCAAATTCGAACTTGTCCAAGATTTTATGAAACAAACATTCTGACCAAGTTTCATGATGATAGGGCCAAAAATGTGGCATCTAGAGTGTTAACAAGGTTTTTCTAAGATTTGACTTCATGACCTACTTTTTGACCCCACATGACCCAAATTCGAATTGTCCAAGATTTTATGGAAACAAACATTCTGACCAAGTTTCATAAAGATTGGGCCAAAAATGTGGCCTCTATAGTGTTAACAAGGTTTTACTAAGATTTGACCTCATGACCTACTTTTTGACCCCACATGACCCAAATTCTAACTTGTCCAAGATTTTATAGAGACAAACATTCTGACCAAGTTTCATAAAGATTTGGCTAAAAATGTGGCCTCTAGAGTGTTAACAAGGTTTTTATAAGACTTGACCTCGTGACCTACTTTTAGACCCCACATGACCCAATTTCGAACTTGTCCAAGATTTTATAGAGACAAACATTCTGACCAAGTTTCATGAAGATTGGCCTAGAAATATGGCCTCTAGAGTGTTAACAAGCCAAATTGCTGATGACGCACGACGGACGAAGGGCCATCACAAAAGCTTACCCTTGAGCACGTTGTGCTCAGGTGAGCTAACAAAGGGCAATAACTCAAAAATTATGAAAGGTAGAGTTATCATTCTTGTGCACTGCACTTTTCCTCTATAAGACCTATCCACCTATGAAGTATATACTGATATCTCAAATACTTTTTTTATTTAAGCTCTGGACAAAAATTATGCCTGAAAAATAACAAAGGGCAATAACTAAAAAATTTTGACAGGTAGAGTTATCATTCTTGTGCACTGCACACCTCCTCCATAAGATCTATCCACCTGTGAAGTTTCGAGTTGTTATCTCAAATACTTTTTTGAGTTTTGCTCCAAACAAATAGTAAGCCTGAAAAACAAGAGGCCCATGATGGCCCTAAATCGCTCACCTGAGATAAATAGGTTGACCCAAGGAACATCTGTACCAATTTATTTTAAAATCTTGCCAGTAGTTTTGAAGAAGATAATTTTTAAAGTTTTCACATTTTTTTTCTTTTTGTTACCATGGGAACAAGAGTTCTACATGGATCAAGCTTATTTAAGCAACTTTTGTGAAGGTGGACCCAAGGATCATTCCTGCCAAATTTAATCAAATTCTGTCCAGTGGTTTCAGAGGAAATGTTGATTAAAGTTTTCCCAATATACATATAAGGCAAATAAGCCCCGCCCCTGGCGGCCATGTTTTTTACGGATCGGAATAATTTTAGCAACTTTGGTAGAGGTTGACCCAAGGAACATCTGTACCAATTTATTTTAAAATCTGGCCAGTAGTTTTGAAGAAGATGATTTTTAAAGTTTTCATTTTTTTTTCTTTTTGTTGCCATGGCAACCAGAGTTCTACATGGATCAAGTTTATTTTAGCAACTTTTGTGAAGGTTGACCCAAGGATCATCCCTGCCAAGTTTAATCAAATTCTGTCCAGTGGTTTCAGAGGAGATGTTGTTTAAATGTTTCTCTATATACATATAAGGCAAATAAGCCCCGCCCCTGGCGGCCATGTTTTTTTACGGATCGGAATAATTCTAGCAACTTTGGTAGAGGTTAACCCAAGGAACATCTGTACCAAATTATTTTGAAATCTGGCCAGTAGTTTTGAAGGAGATGATTTTTAAAATTGTTGACGACGGACGCCGGACAAAGGGCGATCACAAAAGGTCACCTTGAGCACTTTGTGCTCAGGTGAGCTAATAACAATGGGCAATAACTAAAAAATTATGACAGGTAGAGTTATCATTCTTGCGCACTGCACTCCTCTCCAATAAGATCTATCCACCTATGAAGTTCCAAGTTGAAACCTCAAATTCTTTTAAACTTATGCTCTGGACAAAAATTAAGTCTAAAAAATAACAAAGGGCAATAACTCAAAAAGTATGAAAGGTAGAGTTATCATTCTTGTGCACTGCACTCCTCTTCAATGAGATCTATCCACCTATGACGTATCAAGTTGATACCTCAAATTCTTTCAGAGTTATGCTCCAAACAAAAATTAAGTATGAAAAATAACAAAGGGCAATAACTCAAAAAGTATGAAAGGTAGAGTTATCATTCTTGTGCACTGCACTCTTCCTCAATGAGATCTATCCACCTATGAAGTATCAAGTTGATACCTCCAGTACTTTTGGAGTTATGCTCAGGACACAAATTAAAAAAAATAACTCAAAAATTATGAAAGGTAGAGTTATCATTCTTGTGCACTGCACTCCTCCTCAATGAGATCTATCCAACTATGAAGTATCAAGTTGATACCTCAAATACTTTTCAAGTTATGCTCCGGACAAAAATGTCGGACGGACGGAGACTATTACTATATCCCCCGCCGCGTTTCGGCGGGGGATAAAAAGGGGCCATAATTTGTAATATATCCCATCAAGAGTTATCTACTATGAAATTATGATACCCCTTAACATATTAAAGATGTTTCAAACCAATTGCATGCCTGGATACTGAGATATTAGCGTGAAAGTACCTTGCATGCAAAGCTTTAACCAAAATTTCTAAGTTAAATATGGGCCATAATTTGTAACATATTCTATCAAGAGTTATCTACCATGAAAGTATGATACCCCTAAACATATTTAAGATGTTTAAAATCAATCGCATGCCTGGATACTGAGATACAAGCATGAGAGTATCTTGCATGCAAAACATTAACCAAAATTTCTAAGTTAAAAAGAGGCCATAATTTGCAAGATATTCTATCAAGAGTTATCTACCTTGGTTGTCTGAGCCCCCTAAACATATTCATAAACTTTTAAGTCAATACCATGAATGGTTGTTGAGATACAAACTGGATAGTAGCTTGCATGCAAAACTTTAACCAAATTTTCTATTGCATGCAAAATGTTAACCAAAATTTCTAAGTTAAAAAGAGGCCATAATTTGCAAGATATTCTATCAAGAGTTATCTACCTTGGTTGTCTGAGCCCCCTAAACATATTCATAAACTTTTAAGTCAATACCATGAATGGTTATTGAGATACAAACTGGATAGTAGCTTGCATGCAAAACTTTAACCAAATTTTCTATTGCATGCAAAACTTTAACCAAAATTTCTAAGTTAAAAAGGGGCCATAATTCATATTAAATTCAGTCAAGAGTTATCTACCTTGTTTGTCTGATCCCCCTGAACATATTAATAAACTTTCAAGCCAATACCGTAACCAATACTGTAAATGGTTATTGAGATATAAGGTTGATAGTAACTTGCATGCAAAACTTTAACCAAAAGCTGCAATGCCAACACCGACGCCAACGCAAGGGTGACTACAATAGCTCTCATATTCTTCACATAGTCAAGCTAAAAAATTGATCATTTAGACTGACCCTCAGATGTTTGCGGCTCTCAGCAAAGCCCTCTGCCAGAAGTTCTATCACGTCTCTGTGTGTGTCCAGGAGGTTACGTAACAACTCAGAGTATGCCGTCTCATCCTCCATTGTTTTGATCTGAAACAAACTAGAACTATCACTGAAGGTGATTCATACCCCCACCCCCATCTTTGACACAGGATGTATTCACATGACACATAAAACGAATGTTCACACATAGGATTCGGGCTTATAAGCATACCAAAAAAAAATATTATCACTAAAGGTGATCAATACCCACACCGGAAGTCTGTCATGTGTAGGAATACAGTTTCAAAAGTTTGCGTGAGTGAAAGACTACATGTATGTAAGGTTTAAAGTTAGTGTGAGCAATGGTTCAAAAGTTTTGGACAATGCTAAAAAGTTTTGACAGACAGACAGATAGACAGAGAGACACACATACAGACACACAGAAGAAAACAATTTGCCCCCAAGATCTGTAGCTGAGGAGAATAAAAATGCAGTCTAATTATGGTTCACATCCATATTTATTGTTTGCAAAAACCTGTTTTTAAGAATTTACATTGTGGTTTTCTTATGCACTGCACTTCCTCTCATCAAGATCAATCTACATATGAAGTTTCATCAACCTAGCTACTTTAGTATTGGAGTTATGCTCCGGACAAAATCAAAAGATTAAAAATGACAAAGGGCAATAACTCCTTTCAAAATACATGCAGAGTTATGGTTCTTGTGCACTGCACTTCCTCTCATCAAGATCAATCTACATATGAAGTTTCATCAACCTAGCTACTTTAGTATTGGAGTTATGGTCCGGACAAAATTAAAAGATTAAAAATGACAAAGGGCAATAACTCCTTTCAAAATACATGCAGAGTTATGGTTCTTAGGCACTGCACTTCCTCTCATGAAGGTCTATCTACATATGAGGTCTATCTACATATGAAGTTTGATCAACATAAGTACAGTAGTTTTAGGAAATGCTCCGGACAAAATCAAAAAACAAAAATTAACAAAGGGGAATAACTCCTTTAAACAAGAGGGCCATGATGGCCCTGAATCGCTCACCTGAGTACCATTGCTTCAACTGATGTCAAGGTTTTTAAACAGACAAGGATTCTGATATAACTCAATCTAAAACATTTTACCCCTGACAATACTACACACCAAATATCTAAGCAATGGGCCATATGGTTTCAGAGAAGACTTGGGCGCAGGGTCATTTATCACCGTAGGGCCAAGACTTTGAAAATCTTTGTAATGAACCATTAGATGCTACTACATACCAAAAATCTTAGCTCTAGGCCTTATTGATTCATAGAAGAAGATTTTTTAAGATTTTCCTATTTAACTCTATGTAAAACAAGTGACCCCTGGTGTGGGGTCATTTATCACCATAGGGCTATGATTTGTACAATCTTGGTAGTGGCCCATAAGATGATGCTACATACCAAATATCTAAGCTCTAGGCCTTATGGATTCATAGAAGAAGATTTTTTAAGATTTTCCTATATAACTCTGTGTAAAACAAGTGACCCCTGGTGGGGGGTCATTTATCACCATAGCTATGATTTGTACAATCTTGGTAGTGGCCCATAAGATGATGCTTCATACCAAGTATCTAAGCTCTAGGCCTTATGCATTCATGGAAGAAGATTTTTTAAGATTTTCCTATGTAACTCTGTGTAAAACAAGTGACCCCTGGTGCGGGGTCATTTATCACCATAAGCTATGATTTGTACAATCTTGGTAGTGGCCCATAAGATGATGCTACATACCAAATATCTAAGCTCTAGGCCTTATGGATTCATAGAAGAAGATTTTTTAAGATTTTCCTATATAACTCTATGTAAAACAAGTGACCCCTGGTGCGGGGTCATTTATCACCATAGGGCTATGATTTGTACAATCTTGGTAGTGGCCCATAAGATGATGCTTCATACCAAATATCTAAGCTCTAGGCCTTATGCATTCATGGAAGAAGATTTTTTAAGATTTTCCTATATAACTCTATGTAAAACAAGTGACCCCTGGTGCGGGGTCATTTATCACCATAGGGCTATGATTTGTACAATTTTGGTAGTGGCCCATAAGATGATGCTACATACCAAAAATCTAAAGGCTAGGCCTTGTGGTTTCGGAGAAGAAGATTTTTTAAGATTTTCCTATATTAACTCTATGTAAAACAAGTGACCCCTGGGGCGGGGTCATTTATCACCATAGGGCTATGATTTGTACAATCTTGGTAGTGGCCCATAAGATGATGCTACATACCAAAAATCTAAAGGCTAGGCCTTGTGGTTTCGGAGAAGAAGATTTTTTCAAGTTTTTCCTATATTAGCCTATGTGAAATCAAGTGACCCCTGGGGCGGGGCCAATTTTGACCCCAGGGTCATAATTTGTACAATCCTGGTAGACAGTCATAAGATCATGCTACATACCAAAAATCAAAAGGCTAGGCCTTGTGGTTTCAGAGAAGAAGATTTTTTAAATTTTCATTTTTAAAATCTATTTTTAGCTCCTGTGACCTAATTATGCGATGGACCAGAACCATTTATACAACTTTAGTAGAGCTTCATCCAAGGAACATTCCTGCAAAATATTTTTCAAATTGGCCAAGCCGTTTAGGAGGAGATGTTGTTTGAAGCAATTGTTGACGCCGGACGCACGCACGGACGGACGCACGGACGCACGGACGACGGACGACGGACGCCGGACAAAAGGCGATCAGAAAAGCTCACCTTGAGCACGTTGTGCTCATGTGAGCTAAAAACATGTAGAGTTATGGTTCTTATGCACTGCACTTCCTCTCATCAAGATCAATCTACATATGAAGTTTCATCAACCTAGCTACTTTAGTATTGGAGTTATGGTCCGGACAAAATCAAAAGATTAAAAATGACAAAGGGCAATAACTCCTTTCAAAATACATGCAGAGTTATGGTTCTTATGCACTGCACTTCCTCTCATCAAGGTCTGTCTACCTATGAAGTTTCATCAATATAGGTACAGTAGTTTTGGAGAAATGCTCCGGACAAATATTTGTAGACCAACCGCCGGACCGACCGACCGACAGACCGACCAACCGACCGACAGGGTGACTCCTATATACCCCCCCCAAATTTCATTTGTGGGGGTATAATAATGGGTTTTTTAAATTCTTGACATCTTACCTAATCCATAGAATTTTGGCTTCACCATTCTACATTATTAACAAACAAGGAAATTCCAGGTGAGCTAGACTATACATATGTATCTAACTGACATAGCATACACAGAATATTTCACTAGATAAATGAAACATCAAGCACTAGATAAATGAATGAATCAAGTACATACAATTTCATATTCAACAGACATAAACAATGAAAAGAAACCCCATTCTGAATGAAAGTGGTGTTCATTGTGTGTTTATTTCTCATCTTAAGGGTAGTGCAAGGTATCTGGTATCAAACTATTTAAATCATGTTAATCTCTAGCATACATGTAATAATGGGTTACAATAAGATTTTATTATAATAGCCAATCTGAGTTTAAACTTAATATTACATTCATTTTTGTGTATTTACTAGGGATGGCAACGGATATTCGAATATTCGAATATTCGGTAACGTTTAGAATATTCGAATCCTAAATTAGGATTCGAATATTCTAATAAAAAAAATAAAAGTTAGATAAATTTAAAAAAAATATAAAATTAACGTTTTTAATTTCGCCTCTCATATTATGTTTCGTATGCCAGCGTTAACCGTGAAAGTGTCAACCAATTAACACTGTCGGGGCCCTGTGGATATTATCATGGTGACAGTTTGCAGCGATTACGCAATTTTTAATCGGGATGGCTAATTGGACGATTGTTTGCATTGGTTAGGTATATTGTATATTCCTACTAGTACTAATTAAAATCGCCGGGACAATTAAGTGGCAGGCCAGAGCCAGGGCATGATAAGGGTTGTCAAGGTAAATCGTTACTTTTCGGTCGCTCATTGGTCAATTGATTAAACTGGGTGTGTCAAAGTGGCATTTGGCCGCGAATATGGAAGGGGTCGAAAAGATGACAGTTTGCAGCGAGTATGCAAACCTTGAATCGGGATTGCTAATTGGACGATTGTTTATTTAGGTGTATATACCAGATGTCTACTAGCACTAATCTAAAACGGCGGGACAATTAAGTGGCAGGGCCAGGGCCTGGCAAGGGTTGTCGATTATGCAATTTTTATTGTGATCGTCAATACCGCATCATTTGATTGGTTTGTTTTTTTTCTTCCCAATTCTGCTGTGATAAATAATGTATATATTTAGCTAAACACTAGAACAATCTTATGTAGTCTTAGGACAACAGCCATACGTTCACGTATCATAATCAGCAGCTTCAAAAATGCCACCTACTGTAACATCCGATGTATGGAAGTTTTTCCAACGGTCAGAAGATCGAAAGACTGCTAGGTGTACGCTGTGTGAAGGGACGTTCACCTACTCAGGGACGACAACCAACTTGAGAAATCATCTTAGAAACAAACACCCTTCAGCACTCAACCATGATAATGAGTCTAAGAAACAAATGCCCATCACCAATTTTGCGAGAACACCTAAGCGAATATCCCAGAGTGAAGGAGAAAGCATCACTCAGGCAATAGTGACAATGATAGTCAAAGATTACCTCCCTCTTAGCCTAGTAGACGGTCAAGGGTTCCGACAATTGATGACGCTAGTGGCTCCTGAGTATCATGTACCGACGCGGAATACGATTAGAGCGCGCATAGAGAAACGCTACGACGAAGAGAAGAGTCAGCTGGTGACTGACCTGCAGGATGTACCCAGCGCTGCCATCACCACGGATACATGGACTTCTAATGCCACGGACAGTTACATCACCATCACAGAGCACCACATCGACCGTGAATGGGAAATGGCGAGTAACGTGCTCGTAACACGTGCGATGCCAGAGCGGCATACGGCAGATAACATCGCCAACAGACTAAAAGACACAGTCTCAGAGTTTGGTCTGCAGGGAAAGGTAGATACATGCGTGCATGATAATGCAAGAAATATGGAGGCCGCCGGTAATAGGTGCGAGGAATGGGGTGACCTTGGGTGTTTCGGTCACACACTACAACTGACAGTGAAACCAGCTTTAGAACTGCCAAATGTAACTAAAGTGTTGTCTAAGTGTCGCAGACTCGTGGGACATTTCAAGCATTCTACAACCCTAACAGCAGAAATGCGTACATGCCAGCAGATTCTACGTACTCCGAGACACGAGCTAGTACAGGACGTTTCAACCAGATGGAACTCCACACATGCTATGCTGAAACGCCTCCTGGAACAGCGCCGTGTTGTGACGGACATATTGTTAGACGAGAGTGTAACTAAGAAAACGGATACTCATCTCCTACTGAAGGACACTGAATGGGACATGGCTAGCGATTTAGTTAGTGTGCTCAGCGACCTGACTGATACTACTGAGTATATGTGTACGGAGACAAACGTGTCTTGTTCGGAAATATATCCTGTTGTATGTGGATTAGTAGAAGGCCCTCTTCGCTCCAAGTCTGATGACAACTCAGTGGTCTCGAAAGTGAAGGAGGCTATCCGTGAGGATTTTATACGCCGTTTCCGGCCATCAGAGTCTGAGACTGCGCGCTCCACTGCAGTGCTGGCATCACTTCTAGACCCTCGGTATAAGGACTTGGACTTCCTCTCATCCCAGCAGCGCCGCATCGCAGAAGAAACCCTTGAGGCTCGACTTGACGAGGTTCCCCTGAAGCTACCAGCACGTGAGGAGACACAGTCGACACCCTCCAAACGCCGTAAGCTGACATTTATTGTGTCACGTTCCACAGAGAGGGCAGAAGCTGACGAATTCCGCCGCTACTTGTTGGAACCACCTGAGGAGCAGGCATCACCCCTATGCTGGTGGAAACAACAAGAAGCACGGTTCCCGCGTGTTGCACATGTGGCCAGGCGTGTGTTGTCGATTCCGGCAACATCCGTCCCATCTGAAAGAATCTTCTCCAAAACAGGAATTCTGATCAATAAGTTGCGAAACAGACTATCCCCAGATCTTGTTGACAAAATCATCTTCATCAACAAAAACGCTGCATTCTGCAATGCGGACGAATAAAGTGCAATAGATATCAGCGATTGTATGTGTGCTATTTATGATTTGATATTATGTGTGTCTTTTATTTTCTAAATCTTTAGATAACTATAGGAATAAATAAATAAAAAAAAAAAAACGATATACTCTTTCTTTTTTATTGAGAGAGAGAGAGAGAGAGAGAGAGAGAGAGAGTCAGAGAGAGACATAGACAGACACACAGACACGATTTAAAATTAAAGCAAACACTCATTGAAATTATAATACAACATGCATGCACACACACAAACGCACGTTCGCATTTTTTTTATTATCTATTTCTAAAAGGTAAACTTATGACCGTGTGAATTTCATAGGCACCGTAACTGCTTACGCTTAGTCATACTAACAAGAGGGCCATGATGGCCCTGAATCGCTCACCTGAGTACCATTGCTTCAACTGATGTCAAGGTTTTTAAACAGACAAGGATTCTGATATAACTTAATCTAAAACATTTTACCCCTGACAATACTACACACCAAATATCTAAGCAATGGGCCATATGGTTTCAGACAAGACTTGGGCGCAGGGTCATTTATCACCGTAGGGCCAAGACTTTGAAAATCTTTGTAATGAACCATTAGATGCTACTACATACCAAAAATCTTAGCTCTAGGCCTTATTGATTCATAGAAGAAGATTTTTTAAGATTTTCCTATTTAACTCTATGTAAAACAAGTGACCCCTGGTGCGGGGTCATTTATCACCATAGGGCTATGATTTGTACAATCTTGGTAGTGGCCCATAAGATGATGCTTCATACCAAATATCTAAGCTCTAGGCTTTATGCATTCATGGAAGAAGATTTTTTAAGATTTTCCTATATAACTCTATGTAAAACAAGTGACCCCTGGTGCGGGGTCGTTTATCACCATAGGGCTATGATTTGTACAATCTTGGTAGTGGCCCATAAGATGATGCTACATACCAAATATCTAAAGGCTAGGCCTTGTGGTTTCGGAGAAGAAGATTTTTTCAAGTTTTTCTTATATTAGCCTATGTGAAATCAAGTGACCCCTGGGGCGGGGCCAATTTTGACCCCAGGGTCATAATTTGTACAATCCTGGTAGACAGTCATAAGATCATGCTACATACCAAAAATCAAAAGGCTAGGCCTTGTGGTTTCAGAGAAGAAGATTTTTTAAATTTTCATTTTTAAAATCTATTTTTAGCTCCTGTGACCTAATTATGCGATGGACCAGAACCATTTATACAACTTTAGTAGAGCTTCATCCAAGGAACATTCCTGCAAAATATTTTTCAAATTGGCCAAGCCGTTTAGGAGGAGATGTTGTTTGAAGCAATTGTTGACGCCGGACGCACGCACGGACGCACGGACGCACGGACGACGGACGCCGGACAAAAGGCGATCAGAAAAGCTCACCTTGAGCACGTTGTGCTCATGTGAGCTAAAAAGCAATATTAAAGGTAAATAAACTATGAGTATTTAATTACGGAAATTGATTAGAATATTCGAATATTCGCTCGTAACCTCATCCGAATATTCGAATACCAAAATCGGTATTCGTTGCCATCCCTAGTATTTACCATATAACTAATATTCTAGGAATCCCATTGAAATCTATATATTCATTAAGTTGTCATCTTCATACATTAAACACTGAATTGATATTTTTTAACTATAATCATCTGTAGGTTTGTATCCAAATAATTAGTTTAAACTTATTTATTGATAGTACAGAATGTCCTTGAAACTAATACTTATCCCTCTTGATAATTTGCACCTAGTAAAATCCTGAAAGAATCTTACCCACTGGAGTTCCAATGCATAACCATCAAATCTGCAGTCATGTAAGCACTACTGGATCACTGTCCTGTTACATAGCACCATTGTGCAAATCATCATGATAGCATCATAAGCATCATCAACTGCAGCTTTCACAGTAAACCCAAACCCAATACTATTATAACAACATACATGTGTATATATACTTACCGGTGGAAAGTCTGATAGGTGATCAAATGCATTTCTGTACATCTCATGCTGAAAATATAAATATATAAGATACACAATTATGTATACACAAAATACATAAGAACAAGAGGGTCAAGACTGACCTAAATTCACTCACCTGGAAGTCTGTACAAGAAACTATGTTATATCATTGTCATACTGAATACATGTAATCCATACAAAAATACAGCAAAATCATTTCAATTCTACCTCTTAGCCAAAAGGTTGTAGCTTAAAAATACAATAGGGTTCTCTGGAACACATGTGTCACCTTGTGAAGCGTGACAGAAAAGTGTGATGGACAGACAGATGGATGGACGGACGGACGGACAACAGAAAAGTGATCCCTATGTGTCACCTCTGCTTACAGCAGGTGAAATAACAAAATTAGGTCACTGGGTCATGGTCAAGGTAATTCAAGGTCAAAGTTCAATGCTACACACAAAACTACCAGTGAAACAAATTTTGAAGCCCGCAGCTTAAAATATCAAAAGTAGGTCACTGGTCATGATCAAGGTCAAAGTAAAAATTCCACAAACAAAATTGTACATGTGCTCCAAAACTTAAAGTTATAGCTTCATATATAAGTCAAAAACAAGTAAACAGGCATGCCAATTTTGACTCCAGGGCCATGATGTGAACAAATTTGAAAGAGGTCCACCAGGCCATGTAACACACCAAATATCTGAACTCCAGACCTTGCGAATTTTTCAAGTGTTTCCCTGTAAACGTCTATACATGGGCCATAACTTCAAATTGAATTGGCCAATATCAAACACAATCTAACTTGGCCAAGAGATCATGATTATAAACATTGTCATGTTGTTTTAAGATCATTGCTTAAGAAATTAAGATGTTAGAGTATACACACATTGAAATCTTGAATTTCCTATCAAGGGCCATAACTCTAGACCTAGTGGACAAGATATCAGACGAAACTGAACTTGACTGAGAGATTTGACAGTAAACATTGTCATAAAATTTGAACAAGAGGGCCATGATGGCCCTGAATCGCTCACCTGAGTACCATTGCTTCAACTGATGTCAAGGTTTTTAAACAGACAAGGATTCTGATATAACTTAATCTAAAACATTTTACCCCTGACAATACTACACACCAAATATCTAAGCAATGGGCCATATGGTTTCAGAGAAGACTTGGGCGCAGGGTCATTTATCACCGTAGAGCCAAGACTTTGAAAATCTTTGTAATGAACCATTAGATGCTACTACATACCAAAAATCTTAGCTCTAGGCATTATTGATTCATAGAAGAAGATTTTTTAAGATTTTCCTATTTAACTCTATGTAAAACAAGTGACCCCTGTGGGGGTCATTTATCACCATTGGGCTATGATTTGTACAATCTTGGTAGTGGCCCATAAGATGATGCTACATACCAAATATCTAAGCTCTAGGCCTTATGGATTCATAGAAGAAGATTTTTTAAGATTTTCCTATATAACTCTATGTAAAACAAGTGACCCCTTGTGCGGGGTCATTTATCACCATAGGGCTATGATTTGTACAATCTTGGTAGTGGCCCATAAGATGATGCTACATACCAAATATCTAAGCTCTAGGCCTTATGGATTCATGGAAGAAGATTTTTATTTCTATATAACTCTATGTAAAACAAGTGACCCCTGGTGGGGGTCATTTATCACCATAGGGCTATGATTTGTACAATCTTGGCTAGGCCTTATGGATTCATAGAAGAAGATTTTTTAAGATTTTTCTATATAACTCTATGTAAAACAAGTGACCCCTGGTGTGGGGTCATTTATCACCATAGGGCTATGATTTGTACAATCTTGGTAGTGGCCCATAAGATGATGCTACATACCAAAAATCAAAAGGTTAGGCCTTGTGGTTTCGGAGAAGAAGATTTTTTCAAGTTTTTCCTATATTAGCCTATGTGAAATCAAGTGACCCCTGGGGCGGGGCCAATTTTGACCCCAGGGTCATAATTTGTACAATCCTGGTAGAGAGTCATAAGATCATGCTACATACCAACAAGAGGGCCATGATGGCCCTGAATCGCTCACCTGAGAACCATTGCTTCAACTGATGTCAAGGTTTTTAAACAGACAAGGATTCTGATATAACTTAATCTAAAACATTTTACCCCTGACAATACTACACACCAAATATCTAAGCAATGGGCCATATGGTTTCAGAGAAGACTTGGGCGCAGGGTCATTTATCACCGTAGGGCCAAGACTTTGAAAATCTTTGTAATGAACCATTAGATGCTACTACATACCAAAAATCTTAGCTCTAGGCCTTATTGATTCATAGAAGAAGATTTTTTAAGATTTTCCTATTTAACTCTATGTAAAACAAGTGACCCCTGGTGTGGGGTCATTTATCACCATTGGGCTATGATTTGTACAATCTTGGTAGTGGCCCATAAGATGATGCTTCATACCAAATATCTAAGCTCTAGGCCTTATGCATTATTGGAAGAAGATTTTTTAAGATTTTCCTATATAACTCTATGTAAAACAAGTGACCCCTGGTGCGGGGTCATTTATCACCATAGGGCTATGATTTGTACAATCTTGGTAGTGGCCCATAAGATGATGCTACATACCAAATATCTAAGCTCTAGGCCTTATGGATTCATAGAAGAAGATTTTTTAAGATTTTCCTATATAACTCTATGTAAAACAAGTGACCCCTGGTGCGGGGTCATTTATCACCATAGGGCTATGATTTGTACAATCTTGGTAGTGGCCCATAAGATGATGCTTCATACCAAATATCTAAGCTCTAGGCCTTATGGATTCATAGAAGAAGATTTTTTAAGATTTTCCTATATAACTCTATGTAAAACAAGTGACCCCTGGTGCAGGGTCATTTATCACCATAGGGCTATGATTTGTACAATCTTGGTAGTGGCCCATAAGATGATGCTACATACCAAATATCTAAGCTCTAGGCCTTATGGATTCATAGAAGAAGATTTTTTTAAGATTTTTCTATATAACTCTATGTAAAACAAGTGACCCCTGGTGCGGGGTCATTTATCACCATAGGGCTATGATTTGTACAATCTTGGTAGTGGCCCATAAGATGATGCTACATACCAAAAATCAAAAGGTTAGGCCTTGTGGTTTCGGAGAAGAAGATTTTTTCAAGTTTTTCCTATATTAGCCTATGTGAAATCAAGTGACCCCTGGGGCGGGGCCAATTTTGACCCCAGGGTCATAATTTGTACAATCCTGGTAGAGAGTCATACTACATACCAACAAGAGGGCCATGATGGCCCTGGATCGCTCACCTGAGTACCATTGCTACAACTGATTACAAGGTTTTTAAACAGACAAGAATTCTGATATAACTCAATCTTAAACATTTTAGCCCTGACAATACTACACACCAAATATATAAGCACTGGGCCTTATGGTTTCAGAGGAGAAGACTTAGTGCGGGGCATTTATCCCAAAGGGCAATTTTGAAAATCTTGATAATGAACCATTAGATGATGCTACATACCAAATATCTAAGCTCTAGGCCTTATGGATTCATAGAAGAAGATTTTTAAAGATTTTCCTATATAACTCTATGTTAAACAAGTGACCCCTGGTGCGGGGGCATTTATCACCATAGGGTCATGATTTGTACAATCTTGGTAATAAACCATAAGATGATGCTTCATACCAAATATCTAATCTCTAGGCCTTATGGATTCATAGAAGAAGATTTTTAAAGATTTTCCTATATAACTCTATGTAAAACAAGTGACCCCTGGTGCGGGGTCATTTATCATCGTAGGGCTATGATTTGTACAATCTTGGTAATGGCCCATAAGATGATGCTACATACCAAATATCTAAGCTCTAGGCCTAATGGATTCATAGAAGAAGATTTTTAAAGATTTTCCTATATAACTCTATGTAAAACAAGTGACCCCTGGTGCGGGGTCATTTATCACCATAGGGTCATGATTTGTACAATCTTGGTAATGAACCATAAGATGATGCTTCATACCAAATATCTAATCTCTAGGCCTTATGGATTCATAGAAGAAGATTTTTAAACATTTTCCTATATAACTCTATGTAAAACAAGTGACCCCTGGTGCGGGGGCATTTATCACCGTAGGGCTATGATTTGTACAATCTTGGTAATGAACCATAAGATGATGCTCATACCAAATATCTAACTCTAGGCCTTATGGATTCATAGAAGAAGATTTTTAAATTTTTCCTATATAACTCTATGTAAAACAAGTGACCCATGGCGTGGGGTCATTTATCACCATAGGGTCATGATTTGTACAATCTTGGTAATGAACCATAAGATGATGCTTCATACCAAATATCTAATCTCTAGGCCTTATGGATTCATAGAAGAAGATTTTTAAACATTTTCCTATATAACTCTATGTAAAACAAGTGACCCCTGGTGCGGGGGCATTTATCACCGTAGGGCTATGATTTGAACAATCTTGGTAATGAACCATTAGATGATGCTACATACCAAATATCTAAGCTCTAGGCCTTGCAGTTTTGCAGAAGAAGATTTTCAAAGTTTTCCTATATAACTCTATGTAAAACAAGTGACCCCTGGTGCGGGGTCATTTATCACCGTAGGGCTATGATTTGTACAATCTTGGTAATGGCCCATAAGATGATGCTACATACCAAATATCTAAGCTCTAGGCCTTGCAGTTTTGCAGAAGAAGATTTTCAAAGTTTGCATTTTTAAAATCTATTTTAGCTCCTGTGACCTACTTTTTTAACCAATCTGAATAATTTGTACAACTTTGATAGAGGGCATCATAAGGATGATTCCTGTGAAGTTTGGTCAAAATCCCTTCAGCGGTTCATGAGGAGATGTTGTTTAAAGCAAATTGTTGACGACGGACGCACGCACGCACGCACGCACGCACGCACGCACGCACGGACGACGGACGACGGACGACGGACAAAAGGCGATCACAATAGCTCACCATGAGCACGTTGTGCTCAGGTGAGCTAAAAATCAAAAGGCTAGGCCTTGTGGTTTCAGAGAAGAATATTTTTTAAATTTTCATTTTTAAAATCTATTTTTAGCTCCTGTGACCTAATTATGCGATGGACCAGAACCATTTATACAACTTTAGTAGAGCTTCATCCAAGGAACATTCCTGCAAAATATTTTTCAAATTGGCCAAGCCGTTTAGGAGGAGATGTTGTTTGAAGCAATTGTTGACGCCGGACGCACGCACGCACGGACGCCGGACGCCGGACAAAAGGCGATCAGAAAAGCTCACCTTGAGCATGTTGTGCTCATGTGAGCTAAAAAGATTGCTTCAGAAATGAAGCTGCTAGAGTGTATACAAAGTGAAATATGACATTTTTTTTTTTTAATCAAGGGCCATAACACAAGACCTAATGGGCAGATTATCAGCCAAAATTGATCTTGAATGAGAGATTATGTTTATAAACAATGTCATAACATTTGATGAAGATTGATAAATAGATGAAAATGCTAAATTGTACACAAAGTGAAATATGGCATTTTTGCCATAACTCCAGACTTAATGGGCAGATATCAGCTATAATCGAACTTGGTCAAGAGATTATTCTATAAATATTGTCATAAAGTTTAAAGAAGACTGCTTAAGAAATGAAGACACTAAAGTTTACACAAGAAAATATTGACAGACTTCATGACTGACGAACGATGATGGAAGGACATTGACTGACCACAATAGCTCACCTTGAGTACTTAGTGCTCAGGTGAGCTAAAAACACTACCGAAAAATGATTTATGCTTCCATATTACAGTCATATAAATGGGTAGTGTTTGGAGGGATATGGTGTGTGTAGTAAATATGTCAAGGGTTCTGAAGACTATTAAAATAATACAGTGATGAAAATTGGCAGCCATATATAATGAAAACAAGCTAGGCCCCTGTACAAGTGTAACCAGTTGTTAAGGAGATGCTGTTTGAAGAAATTGTTGCTGACAGACCATCAAATACTGCCAGAAATAAGACTCACAATTAAATCATGCAAAAGTATGTTTTTCTTGTGTAGACAACTGTTTTTCCTCCTGCAAGCAACATTGTTAATGAACTTGTTACATTACAACAGGGGCGAGATACATGTGCCTGAGATGACAAAGGAGGATTCTACAAAGAGTAGAGGCAACATTGGGCACAACAATCTAGTCTGTCTCAGCTGATATAATTATAAGTGTATGTAACGTTCACTTACATGAATATGGCCCATGTATCAGATTTACAACTTTAATGTAATTCTTTGTGGTAAAGGGACATAAGTGACAGTACACTGTTGTTGGTTTGTGTTAGAAAATGTTTTTACACAAGGAATTTTGCAAATAAATCAGATGTCATCAATTTTCAAATAATCCATGCATTTTATCATTTTTAGTGTGAATTACAATCAGTTCAAGAAATTAAGATCATTTGATTATGTAAAACTATATTATGAAAAGAAACTGCAATAAACAAGGACATAACATATTTATTAAGAGTTTGATGTTATGGCATAGATTGGTTTAAATATCAATGACCAAGTGCCTTAATATATCAGGCAAGGTAGCCTCCCATGGGAA
This sequence comes from Solen grandis, assembly GCA_021229015.1. NCBI lineage: Eukaryota > Metazoa > Mollusca > Bivalvia > Adapedonta > Solenidae > Solen > Solen grandis. The sequence continues at coordinate 14,885,011 of CM037779.1, forward strand.
ATACTATATGCTGATGATCTTGCCCTCATGGCAGACTCCAGGGAGGAACTACAGACAAAGATGGCAGCATGGAAGAAGGTCTTGGATTGTAAAGGTTTGAAGGTTAATGCCAGAAAGACCAAAGTGATGATAAGCCAGCAAGCTACATGCAGGCAGGGGACCGGCTCTGGTGCATACTCATGTGCAGTATGCAGAAAGGGTGTCGGTACAAACTCCATCCTTTGTACCAGTTGTGAATTGTTGGTCCACAAACAATGCAATGGCATACAAGGCAGGTTGCTGACAACCAATGATAACTTCATGTGCAAGAAGTGTCTTGGCGAGCTTTCACAGACAGAGGTCACTGAGGAGGACCTAACAGTAGATGGTGACACCTACAAATTAGTGGACTCATTCTGTTACCAAGGTGACACCCTGAGCAAGGAGAATGGTGTAGAATCAGCAGTAACAACCCATATAAGGAGTGGCTGGTTCAAATTCAGGGAATTATCACCATTCCTCAAATAAAAGGTGCCCCCTCTAAAAATGAAGGGCCAGGTATATTCTGCATGCATTGGTTCCTCAATGATATATGGATGTGAGACATGGCCAATGAACAAAGAGCAGGAGAGGATGATGGAGAGGGCAGAGATGAGGATGATCCAATCAATGTGGAGTCTCTCTGGTTGATCAACTCCCAAGTGAGGAACTGAGAAGAAGGGTGGGAGTTGAAGATATCAGCGAGACAATTCAGAGGTCAACACTAAGATGGTTTGGCCATGTACACAGAAGGGAGGACTCAAACTGGCTAAAGAAGAGCCTTAACCTTCAGGTAGCTGGAGCTAGACCAGCAGGCTGACCAAAAAAGACCTGGTTGGAATCAGTAACAGCTGATATGCTGGACCTAGGAATCAGCGAAGAGGAAGCCAATGACAGAGACAGATGGGGAGAGGCCATTGTTGGAGTAGGGCCAACCCAGGATACCTTGGAAAGTGACCTAAACGATGATGATGTTAACTCATACAAAATCCAGCTGATCAAGACATGCAAACGATGTGTACAATTAGGCTTGGTATTTATTAATACTAGGAAGTTAAATCAAAATCCAACCAAAGGCAACCAAGAAATAACGTAGACAAAATACATTTGAGAAATATAACAAAGATCCATAACTCATTTAAAATCCAGCCAATCATGATATGCCAATGACATCCACAACTAGGTTTGGTACTTAGCAGTCTTGTTAAGTTAAATCTGAATCTGACCAAAGGTAGTTAAGATATAACACGGACAAATCACATCTTCAAGCGGACCAAATGAAAACACCAATAGACCTGATTCCAATATAGCCCCCACATACTTTATATCTGGGGCATAATGAAGCAAAGGTATATCTAAAACAGATCAGGAAGTTATAATATATAGATGACCTACTTACCACCTGGTTTATGATGGTGTTGAGTCCCACTATTAAGGGCAGGTTCTGAAAGGCCGAAATCCTGTGAGCAATTCGAACAGGAAGCTCCTTGTGTAAAAACTGGGCACTCCGCTGTGGGAAAATCATAGTATAATAATTATTACAATGCGTTATACAGTTTCCAATATAAAACATGCATTTCCATGGTTTATACCACATCAGCAGTCTCTCTGCTGAAATGGCTTTATCGGCAGCCTCTCTGCATTTGCACAGGTCATTCTCTGCCATAAATACAATGCGCTAGGACGGAGGCTAAGAAAAAGACAAGAGGTAACAGTTAAAAGAGGTGAGTTGCTCAAAATTAAGTATTATGCAGAACATTAGAGTATTATGCAGAGAGGCTTCAGATATAGCAATTTCTGCAGAGAAAGGTTGTTGAACTAAGGTAACTACTGAAAGCATGATTCATGTGCATTTGTTTGTCAAGTTTGTACAGTTTTTCACCGTTTTTTTTTTGTTTTTGTTTTTTCACTGGTTAAACTGACATACATATTCATTTCATTTCATTTTGGTGTCATGTTTACTCATATAAATATATGAAAAATTTAAGATGTGCAAGAAAAAATACTAATCATGTATAAATGGTATGAAGAGGAACATGTGTACCTTCAGAACACTTGGAGCAGGTGTCCGCGGTGTGAATGTTTCTGTCCACATCACTTATAGTGTCACGATATACAAGCATATCGGTATATTGCAGTATGCAGTTTAACAGTATTGTACCGCGATTCGAAATCAACGTACCGGTATTTTAGCAATATTTTTCCATAGCAAGACTTAATTTGGAAATGTAACCTGCTGATGATAAAAGTGGTATAAGTTGGATTTTTTCTGTATTTCCCTTATTGTGCTCATGTTGTTATTGTCAGCTGCAGTGCAAGTGAAGCTGCAGATGGTGACTGCGACTCCTTTATGCTCATTGCTAAAACACAATCAGGATCATTTTGTCATGAAATGCTTGCAAATAATTATATACATGAATATACACTATTTTTGTTACTGATTTTAACAGGGATGGGAATCACGTGACCTTTGTTTGGATAAAGAAGTGAAATAAAATGGCGACAGAGTGCATTTTTTCATCAAAATCATGCCATTTGCAAACTTGTCCAAGATTTTATGGAGAGAAACATTCTGACCAAGTTTCATGAAGATTAGGCCAAAAATGTGGCCTCTATAGTGTTTACAAGTTTTTTTTAAGATTTGACCTTGTGACCTATATTTTGAGCCCACATGACCCAATTTCGACCTTGTCCAAGATTTTATGAAGACAAACATTTTGACCAAGTTTCATAAAGATTGGCCTAAAAATATGGCCTCTAGAGTGTTAACAAGCCAATTTGTTGCACGACACACGACGGACAAAGGGCGATCACAAAGCTCACCTTGAGCACGTTGTGCTCAGGTGAGCTAAAAATCAAAGGGCCATGATGGCCCTGAATCGCTTACCTGAGAAATATTGCCTTCATTGTTTTTTATAACACAGTCATACTGAAAACAAAATCCATGTAGAAGTACAGCAAAATAATCGTAATTCCACACAAAAACTGTACCTGTGGTCCAAAGTTTGATAGTTATAGCTATAAAATCAAGTGACCCCTAGAGTGGGACCAATATAGACCCAAGAGCCATGATTTGAAAACCTGGTTCTGGTCCACAAAGCCATGTTACATACCAAATATCTAAACCCATGATCTTGTGGTTTCTGACAAAAAGATCTTTCAAAAACTCCCCCAGATAAGTCTATGTAAAATCAAGTGACCCCTGGGGCAAGGCCAATTTTGACCCAAGAGCCATGATTTGAACTAACTTTGAAGAGATCCACAAGACAATGTTACACACCAAATATCTAAAGTTTCTCACAAGAGGGTAAGGCTATGTAACAAACAAGAGGGCCATGATGGCCCTGGTTCGCTCACCTGATATCATTAGGCTATGTAAAATCAAGTGACCCCTGGGGCAGAGCCAATTTTGACCCCAGGGTCATGATTTGAACAAACTGGGTAGAGGTCTATTAGCCCATGTTACATACCAAATATCTAAACTCCAGACCTTGTGGTTTTTGAGAAGAAATTTTTCTAGCTTTTTTCCAAAATAAGTCTATGTAAAATCAAGTGATCCCTGGGACGGGGGCCAATTTTCACCAAATGTGTTTTCTAGTTTCCAAAAAGCCTATGTAAAATCAGGTGACCCCAATGGCGGGGCCAAATTTGACCCCAGGGCCATGATTTGAAGAAACTAAATATAGATCCACTTGACAATGCATGATTCATGATTTGAACAAACTTTGTAGAGGTCTATTAGCCCATGTCACATACCAAATATCTAAACTCCAGGCTTTGTGATTTCTGAGAAGAAGATTTTTCAGGTTTCTCCTATATTAGTCTATGTTAAATCAAGTGACCCCTGGGGTGGGTCCAATTTTGACCCAAGGGCCATGATTTGAACAAACGTAGAAGAGATCCACTAGACAATGCTACACACCAAATATCTAAACACCAGGCCTTGTGGTTTCTGAGAAGATTTTTCCTATATTAGCCTATGTAAAATCAGGGACCCCTTTGGTGGGGCCAAATTTGACCCAATGGTCATGATTTGTAAAAACATTGTAGAGACCCAGTAGACAATGCTACATACCAAATATCTAAACTCCAGGCCTTGTGGTTTCTGAGAAGAAGATATTTTCAAGTTTTTCCTATATTAGCCTATGTTAAATCAAGTGACCCCTGGGGCGGGGCCAAATTTGACCCCAGGGCCATGATTTGAACAAACTTGGTTGTGATCTTCTAGACAGTGCTGCACACCAAATATCTAAACCCTAGGCCTTGTGGTTTCTGAGAAGAAGATTTTTCAAGTTTTTTTCCTATATTAGCCTTTGTTAAATCAAGTGACCCCTGGGGCGGGGCCAATTTTGACCCCAGGGTCATAATTTTTACAATCTTGGTAGAGAGTCATACGATCATGCTACATACCAAATATCTAAACTCCAGGCCTTGTGGTTTCTGAGAAGAAGATTTTTTCAAGTTTTTTTTCTATATTAGCATATGTAAAATCAGGTGACCCGTTGGCGGGGCCAAATTTGACCCCAGGGCCACGATTTGAATAAACTTGGTAGTGATCTACTAGACTATGCTGAACACCAAATATCTAAATCCCAGGCCTTGTGGTTTCTGAGAAGAAGATTTTTCAAGTTTTTCCAATATTTGCCTTTGTTTAATCAAGTGACCCCTGGGGCAGGGCCAATTTTGACCCCAGGGTCATAATTTTTACACTCTTTGTAGAGAGTCATAAGATCATGCTACAAACCAAATATCTAAACTCCAGGCCTTGTGGTTTCTGAGAAGAATATTTTTTCAAGTTTTTCCTATATTAGCCTATGTAAAATCAGGTGAACCCTGGGGCGGGGCCAAATTTGACCCCAGGGCCATGATTTGAACAACTTGGTAGTGATCTACTAGACAATGCTGCACACCAAATATCTAAACCCCAGGCCTTGTGGTTTCTGAGAAGAAGATTTTTCAAGTTTTTCCTATATTAGCCTATGTTAAATCAAGTGACCCCTGGGGCGGGGCCAATTTTGACCCCAGGGTCATAATTTGAACAATCTTGGTAGAGAGTCATAAGATCATGCTACATACCAACAAGAGGCCCAAGGGCCATAAACGCTCACCAGTGTATATCAGCATATTCGAGATGATTTTTTCTATAAGGAAATCAAATGACAAACCAGAGATCAACTTCATTTTAGCAATCATAGCAGACATTCATGAAATCAATCCTGACCATTAATTTCATGGAAGTAAAATTCTGAAATGTATTAATTGAAGATAATATAATATATTGTATTATCAGTTGCAGTTACACGATGTGAATGGTGTTCGAAAAATAAACTAGCAGAATTTATCATGATAGTTTGAAAGACACAGGGCTTTTTGTACGGGAAGAAAATGAAAGCAGTTGGTTAAAATGGTTGATTTAACTTTTACATAACATGATTAAACTTTTAAATAACAATCTGTAACAAAATATTTCGAAAATTCTTTAATATCGTTTCAGATTCCTTTTATTTACAAGTTGTCAAAAGAGAAAGTAAATCCGCGAAAACTGATGACATTTAGAAAGGCAAAGCTTTTTTGGTTATTAATTTTATTTACATGGTCAGAGAAAGTTGTGAATCTTTTTTGCAAAATACTAAAAGAACTCTCCAAATTACCTACAGTGTGTCTTTTTAGCTTTTATCCACAAAACAATGCATCTCTACATTAAAATATTTTCGTAACAAAATCGGCAATTTGCGTACGTGACATCGCCATGAATCTGGCAGAATTTTATGCAAAATAGAAAAAGTGGGAAAAAATGAAAAAAAAGTTAAACAGATAAGCTCATTTCAAGTTTTTTCCTCTCTCTTTTTAGTTCTCTTTAGAAAAAAAAAATTGAGAAGGAGAAGTATGTAAAATGCAGAGAAAAGCCAAAAATGCGAATCATTTAACGGTCTTTTATTTTATTTTTTTTTATTATTATTTTATTTATTTGGGGGGGGGGGGGGGGGGGGGAGGGGGGATTTTCACCAACAGTTGTGGAAAAAAAAAAAATTTTACGGATGGGAATGGGGCCAAATTTCGGCCCCAAATTGGCCTTTGCACAGAAGAAGTTTTTTATGTTTTCTATATAGAGTATATAAGGGAATTAGCCAACCCCCTAGGGACCTCATTTTTTTAGGAATTAACTTTATTTTAGCCAAATTGGTATACATTCATGAGGTGACCATTTGGGCCAAAGGAAATAAAATTCTCAAAGCTGGCTTCATAAAACAAAAAATTAAAGGGATACTTAGTGCGGGGTCATTTATCTCCATAGGGCCACAATTTTGAAAATCTTGATAATGAACCATTAGATGATGCTACATACCAAAAATCTAAGCTATAGGCCTTATGGATTCATAGTAGAAGATTTTTTTTAAAGATTTTCCTATATAACTCTATGTAAAACAAGTGACCCCTGGTGCGGGGGCATTTATCACCATAAGGTCATGATTTGTACAATCTTGGTAATGAACTATAAAGATGATGCTACATACCAAATATCTAATCTCTAGGCCTTATGGATTCATAGAAGAAGATTTTTAAAGATTTTCCTATATAACTCTATGTTAAACAAGTGACCCCTGGTGCGGGGGCATTTATCACCATGGGGTAATGATTTGAACAATCTTGGTAATGAACTATTAGATGATGCTACATATGAAATATCTAAGCTCTAGGCCTTATGGATTCATAGTAGAAGATTTTTTTTAAAGATTTTCCTATATAACTCTATGTAAAACAAGTGACCCCTGGTGCGGGGGCATTTATCACCATAGGGCTATGATTTGAACAATCTTGGTAATGAACCATAAGATGATGCTACATACCAAATATCTAAGCTCTAGGCCTAATGGAATCATAGAAGAAGATTTTTAAAGATTTTCCTATATAACTCTATGTAAAACAAGTGACCCCTGGTGCGGGGGCATTTATCACCGTAGGGCTATGATTTGAACAATCTTGGTAATGAACCATTAGATGATGCTACATACCAAATATCTAAGCTCTAGGCCTAATGGATTCATAGAAGAAGATTTTTAAAGATTTTCCTATATAACTCTATGTAAAACAAGTGACCCCTGGTGCGGGGGCATTTATCACCATAGGGCTATGATTTGTACAATCTTGGTAATGGCCAATAAGATGATGCTACATACCAAATATCTAAGCCTTAGGCCTTGCAGTTTTGCAGAAGAAGATTTTCAAAGTTTGCATTTTTAAAATCTATTTTCAGCTCCTGTGACCTAATTATGCAATGGACCAGAACTATTTATACAACTTTAGTAGAGCTTCATCCAAGGAACATTCCTGCAAAATATTTTTCAAATTGGCCAAGCCGTTTAGGAGGAGATGTTGTTTGAAGCAATTGTTGATGCCGGACGCACGGACGACGGACGCCGGACAAAAGGCGATCAGAAAAACTCACCTTGAGCACGTTGTGCTCATGTGAGCTAAAAAGTATTTTGATGTTTTCTATATAGAGTATATAAGGAAATTAGCCAACCCCCTAGGGGCCTTAATTTTCAAGGGATCAACTTTATTTTAGCAATTATGGTACACATTCATGAGGTGACTATTTGTGCCAAAGGAAAATAAATTCTGACCATTTGTTTCAGAGGAGATGATTTTCAAAGTTTTCAATTATTTTTTCTATTTGTTGCCATGGCAACCAGAGTTCTTCATGGATCAACTTTATTTGAGCAATTATTGTAGAGGCCCACACAAGGATCATACATGCCAAGTTTTATCAAATTCTGTCCAGCGGTTTCAGAGGAGATGATTTTCAAAGTTTTCAATTATTTTTTCTATTTGTTGCCATGGCATCCAGAGTTCTTCATGGATCAACTTTATTTGAGCAATTTTTGTAGAGGCCCACCCAAGGATCATACATGCCAAGTTTTATCAAATTCTGTCCAGCGATTTCAGAGGAGATGTCTTTTAAAGCAAATTGATGACGACGGACGATGGACGACGGACGACAGACGACGACGGACGAAGGGTGATCTTGTGGTTTCGGAGAAGATTTTTTCAAGTTTTTCCTATATTAGCCTATGTTAAATCAAGTGACCCCTGGGGCAGGGCCAATTTTGACCCCAGGGTCATAATTTGAACAATCTTGGTAGAGGGTCATAAGATCATGCTACATACCAAAAATCAAAAGGCTAGGCCTTGTGGTTTCGGAGAAGAAGATTTTTTCAAGTTTTTCCTATATTAGCCTATGTTAAATCAAGTGACCCCTGGGGCGGGGTCAATTTTGACCCCAGGGCCATAATTTGAACAATCTTGGTAGAGAGTCATAAGATTTGCTACATACTAAAAATCAAAAGGCTAGGCCTTGTGGTTTCGGAGAAGATGATTTTTAAAATTTTCATTTTTAAAATCTATTTTTAGCTCCTGTGACCTAGATTTTTGACCAATCAAAATAATTTTAACAACTTTGGTAAAGGGCCCCATAATGAACATTCCTGTGAAGTTTTATCAAAATCCAGTGAGTAGTTTCGAAGGGGATGTTGTTTAAAGAAATTGTTGACGACGCACGCACGCACAGACGACGGAAGACGGACAAAAGGCGATCACAAAAGCTCACCATGAGCACGTTGTGCTCAGGTGAGCTAAAAATATCTTAACTCTAGGCCTTGTGGTTTCTGAGAAGATTTTCTTTTTTTTTTTCTATACATGTCTATGTTAAATCAAATTACCCTTGGGTGAGCCAATTTTGACCCCAGGGCCATGATTTGAACAAACTTTGAAGAGATCCACTAGACAATGCTACACATCAAATATCTAAAGTTTCTCACAAGAAGATTTTTCTAGTTTCTTTTCTTTATAAGCCTATGTTAAATCTAGTGACCCTTGGGGCGGGTCCAATTTTGACCCAAGGGCCATGATTTAAACAAACTAGGTAGAGATCCACTAGACAATGCTGGACACCAAATATCTGAACTCCAGGCCTTGTGGTTTCTGAGAAGAAGATTTTTTCCATTTTTTTCCTATATAAGCCTACGTAAAATTATGTGACCCCTTGGGCGGGGCCAATTTTGACCCCATGGTCATGATTTGAACAAACTTGGTAGAGGTTCACTAGACAATGCTACACACCAAATATCTAAGTTCTAGGCCTTGCAGTTTTGCAGAAGAAGATTTTCAAAGTTTGCATTTTTAAAATTTATTTAAGCTCCAGTGACCTACATTTTCAACCAATCAAAATAATATGAACAACTTGATAGAGGACATCAAAAGGATGATTCCTGTGAAGTCTGGTCAAAATCCATTCAGCGGTTTAGGGGGAGATGTTGTTTAAAGGAAATTGTTGACGCCGGACGCACACATGCACGGATGCCAGGTGATCACAATAGCTCACCATGAGCACGTTGTGCTCAGGTGAGCTAAAAAAACAAAACAGAAATACAGAAACAAATGATCTTCGCTTGAAAAGTATTTTGTCTGTATTTCATTCTGATGTATGGCTCAGTAATTAAGTATTTACCCAATCCATCGTAGTTTTACAAATGACAAAATAACCATTCAATAAACTGTGCTATTAAAATTCAATATTTAAAAAAAATTGTATTTTCTTAGATGCAATACACAGTGAGACAAAAGAGAGGAAGTGCTTACAGTGTAGCTCCTGCTTTGGATATTAGAATAACACATCCATCCAGGACAGAGTAATTGTCCAGAAACTAATAAATAACCCATTTTATGACCTTTGATCTGTGATTGTGACCTTGACCTTTGAGTTACAAACCTGGATCTTTTGCGCACCACTCCGTCTTCTGGAGGAGATCATTGATGCCAAATTGTATCGAAATGCATGCATGCAAACAAAGTTGTTGCACCGGAAACGAAAATGCCCGACGCACACACACACAGATGGATTTTATTCTTTTGCCCAAAGCTAGCTTTGGGGGCATAAAACCTAAATGAGGAATTTAAGGGGCAAAATACAATATCTCGCCCACTTGACCAAGAATTCAGGTAAAAAAAGTCTGTCAATTCGCAACTTTGCTGCAGTGTGTTTAAGAAAACTACAAGAATTGATGCCATGAAAATGGTACTTACCTGCCCAGAGAAAGGTACTCTAGAACAAAGGGTTGTTAAATAATCTAAAAATGTACGTAAATGAAGCAAATGACACGATTTTGAGGAAACAACACACTCTGTCGCCATTTTATTTCACTACTTTATCCAAACAAAGGTCATGTGATTCTCATTCCTGTTTGATTTATGCCTGCCTGTTTTTGACAGAAAAAAATCTATGTCCATATGTTTTTTTTAAATGAGTGATGCTAATCCTCAATTTCAAAAAGGCTGCCTCCATTGTGATGTAAAATATTTACAAGTTTAAAAATGAAGACAAGGAGACAAACAAGAGTGCCAGTGATGCCACAATATACGCCGCCACAAAATATAAAGACCAAGAGGGGTCTTTTAATTATTTCTGTAAGCATAACCTCATAATGAAGTCTGTAAGACCAATTAATTTAGCTGAACAGAGATAGAACCCTAAAAATGCTTCCAATATGACAGTAGGTCAAATAGCAGTATCAATTTGAATCCTTTTTTCTTTCTCCCCATAACTCTTGCAAAAATCACTGTACCAGAAAATCCTTGCCTTATGCACTTTTACCTGTTTAGAAACTTGAGTTGTGTTTTAAAGAGACCATGTTTAGAAAGGCATAACTATTGCAAATATTGATGAACATCAAAGCCCCTGCTTTGTGCATATCTACCCAGTATAGTAATGACATTGCCCAAGTTTTGAAAAGATTAGGTCAGAAACATACAAAAAATTGCATTCCCAAAGCTGAAATATCAATCAGCTAAAAAGACTAAGTTTCAGGGGACACAAATCTTGCAAAAATTAATGTACCGGAAAATCACCGCTTCATGCACATCTACCCATTATAGTTATGATATTGACCAAGTTTTGAAAAGATTCATTCAGAAATGTAGGAGGAGTTGCGTTCACAAGGCTGCAATATCAATCAGCTACAGAGACTAAGTTTCAAGGACACAAACTTGTAAAAATCAATGAACCAAAATCACTTCATGCACATTACCATTAAGTAATGACATTGACCAAGTTATAAAAAGATTCATTCAGAAATGTAGGAGGAGTTGCGTTCACAAGGCTGCAATATCATTCAGCTACAGAGACTAAGTTTCAAGGGACACAAACCTTGTAAACATCAATGAACCGGAAAATGATCACTTCATGCACATCTACCAATTATAGTAATGATATTGACCAAGTTTTGAAAAGATTCATTCAGAAATGTAGGAGGAGTTACGTTTACAAAGGTGCAATATCAAACAGCTACAGAGACTAAGTTTCAAGGGACACAAATCATGTAAAAATCAATGAACCATAAAATCACCACTTCATGCACATCTACCCATTACAGTAATGATATTGACCAAGTTTTGAAAAGATTCATTCAGAAATGTAGGAGGAGTTGCGTTCACAAGGCTGCAATATCATTCAGCTACAGAGACTAAGTTTCAAAGGGACACAAATCATGTAAAAATCAATGAACCGGAAAATCGCCACTTCATGCACATCTACCCATTATAGTAATGACACTGACCAAGTTTTGAAAAGATTCATTCAGAAATGTAGGAGGAGTTGCGTTCACAAGATACGGACGTACAGACGTACGGACGTACGGACAGACGGAGAAGATGACGCCAATATACGACCGCCTCCGGCGGCGTATAAAAATCAACTGTGACAACAAAATTCTTATCATGCACTGGAATATAAGATTGATAGTTAATATCTTTGAGATAGGTAGAGCATATTTACTGACATTTACAATGAAATTCCTTTTTCAAACTTCAAAATCATTGACAGGGGCTCTATCAGTTATAAAATTAAATGAAAAGTCATTGAGATTATTGGGCATTGTTCAGAATATTCTAGTCATGGCATTGCCAATCTCATCTTAATAATCAAAACCCTATATGATATTAATAACTGTATTACTTTTTTATATGTTAATTTATTGTAACATATTTGAGCAGCTGAATTAAAAGATTTTAAGCTAGAAAAAATATGCAGTATGTACGTCATATCTTTGGTTCATGAAGCAATATAGCGTGGTATGTATCGCAATACAGTGCTAGCATATCGCAATATATCATGGTACACTTCTGGTGTATTGTGACAACCCTACATATCATGAACATGTACATGATATTTAGAGAGTATACCAACCATATTCTGTTTTTGAAGCAGCATATGGAATTATAGTGTCCACTGATAAAACTAACATTGAGAGTTTATAACATCTTTTATTTGTATATAAACAACACAAAAAAGTTTTCTCCTTCACGGTCACCATTATGAAAGACTATTTATATTTGATAAGCTGTTGTCTGATACTATGACAATGCAACAATCAATGTTTTTTTTATTATTATTATTAATGTACTCTACCAACAGACAGTTTTAATCAAACCTTTCTAATGAATGTTTAAAATATTTCATTTTCAGTTTGCCTTTAATTGAGAAATAAAAATAAACAATTCATGATGAGTAATATAATTTCCTGCATAGAAAGGAAAATCCAGAATAAGGTCAAATGCAAGGCTTTACCTGTGACCAATTCAGGAAGCATGATTTCATGTAGTGTGAGCTGCCTAGTACTATAGGGAGTATTGAATAAATTCATCACTGTACAGTTCTTTCCAGAAAGTAATATTTGCAATACAAAGAGCACCTCTACTGAACCATAATGCATACACATGAATGGACTTTTTTCTTGCATACTGTATATTTTCAGAATCCTTAAATATAGCAATGAATACAGGTGTTGACTTATTTCAATTATTGAAACTGGTCCTTTATAGTAGCGTAGATAAATCTAATGCAACTAAATTGTGTCATTAATATATTGTCAATGATACTGCATGTATTTTCTGGATAAATTATTTTCAATGATTACATGGATAGTATTATCAACTAATATTAATCCCATAATCTGTGTGATACTATAGTCTAAGAAACAGAACAAGATATGATAGTTTCATGCTCAGGCATCAAAATATATGTACTCATTAAATAATTTCATATAATACAGACTCAATGAAATTAGATACCCATGAAAAATAGTGCTTTTACATTTGGCATGCATGTTTAAAAGGCCAGGAGACAGGTCAACATGTAGAACAAGACTTACCAGCAGGTGGCTGCCATTCTGTGCCTTCCCAGCATACAACAGGCTGGTTGGGGTCAAGCGTACCGATTGCTGCAAAAAGAAAACAAACATCAGCTGTTGTTCTTTTATTTTCCCCTAAAACCTTTTTCAAAACAGGTGCCAAATAATGATCAACATCAATCACACCATCAAGAAATGAAAATAAATGCCTGGGGGGGAGCAATTCTCAGTCTGAACAAGGTTAAAAGGTTAATTGTACTACCGACACTTCCACATCACAATGTTAAATTGTGAGTAGTGAGAAAATTTAATGTTTGTTTGCTTATGGGGTTTACTGTCCCATCAACAGTACTTAAGTCATTTGGAGACTATGTCTACTGGAGACAGATATAGTGCTGCCACAATGCAGTATCATGCTGTAGACATGTGGCATGGTTCCCCACTTATTAGTATCACACATTATCCTGACATTATCCTGACACCAGGTCAACCAATCCTGGAACTACCCTCATAATAATGCTGAGTGCCATTATCAAGGGAGGTAATATTACAGGTTCCATTTTTAATGACTTTGGTATGTTGCTGGCTGGGATCGAACCCATAGCCTCCTGATCCCGAAGCAGATGCTCTAAACACTTGGCCAACGAGGACGGTAGTGAGAAATGTAATATCTAATAAGGCTATAAGAGAGGTTTTAAATGTATTGCATAAGAGACATTATCCTAATAGTTTTGATGTCTAAATGAATGTATTCATACTGTGATACTGAACAGGACTCTCATGTATCAAACTGTAAATTTATCAATTACTAATGAATAATGCTTTCAATTTACTGAATTTTGTTGTTTTTTAATTTCACACATAGGCAGAAAAAAAATAGGTTTGAGTGCATCACATGTATAAAATAAAATTCTTTTAACAGCTGTTACATCTATACATTAAATATACATGCAATACTGTTCATGTAAAACATATTCAAGGGAAATGCACAACTTTTGTATATAGAATTCCTTTGTGTGTGGGGGAGGGGGGGGGGGGGTCTTAATATCTTTTCCTTGACCTGTCATTGAGATACAGTGGAACCTCTCTAAACCACACGGTGTCCGGACCAGCTAAAATGTCCGGTTTTCAGAGGTGTGCGATTTACAGAGGTTTTTGCTCTTTCAGTGCTTATTTTGCTTTATGTATGGGATTCAATGTATATTCTTCAAATGTTATGTGTATGGTATTAATTGCATGTGAGGTGTAATTGTTCATTTCTTATTAATGTGTTAATTACAAGATAAGTACATGTTTACCAAATAGAAGGGGATTGGGAATCAAACTCAAAACAATGTATAACTGTACATTATATTTTATTGTTACTAAATTCAACAGATATTTATTCAAACAAGAGCCCGAGGGCTCTAATCCGCTCACCTGAGTAAAGATAAAATGTCCCACCATAAAGTTACAAAAGATAGGTTAAAGATCAAGGTAACAAGGTGTTTTTTTTAATGGTTGAAAAATTATCTAAATGTACAAAGCAATTCCTTTTTGTTGATATGTGATGTACATGTTAAGATGAGTAATTGTGCACAGTATCATTCAGATCTGATAAACAGTTGCTAATATTAGCCTATGTTGAAGAAAGTAACCCCCTTAGGCAGGGCCAATTTTGACCCCAGGGCCATTATTTGAACAAACTTGGTAGAGATCATTAGACAATGCTACATGTCAAATATCAAAGCTCCCTGCCATAGGTTCAGAGAAGAATTTTTCTATTTCCATTTTAAAGGCGGGGCCAGGCCATAATTTGAACAAACTTGGTAGAGATCCACTAGACAATGCTACATGCCAAATATCTAAGCTCTAGGCCATATGGTTTCAGAGAAGAAGATTTTTCTTGATTTGTTCCAATATTAGAACTATGTTAAAGAAAGTGACCCCCAGGGCGGGGCCAATTTTGACCCCAGGGTTATGATTTGAACAATCTATAGAGATCCATAGACATGCTTCATGCAATATTTAGCTCTAGCATACGGTTCGGAAAAGATTTTCTAAGTTTTCCCTATATAAGCTATGTAAATAAGTGACCACGGAGGGGCCATTTTGACCCCAGGGCCATGATCTTGGTAGAGATCCACTAGACAATGCTACATGCCAAATATCTTAGCTCTAGGCCATACGGTTTCGGAGAAGAAGATTTTTCTAAGTTTTCCCTATATAAGCCTATGTAAATAAAGTGACCCCCAGGGCGGGGCCAATTTTGACCCAAGGGCCATAATTTGAACAAACTTGGTAGAGGACCATAAGATGATGCTACATACCAAATATCAAAGCTCTGTGCCTTTTGGTTTCAGAGAAGAAGATTTTTAAAGATTGCAATTTTTTTGTCTATTTTTAGCTCCTGTGACCTAGTTATTCAACAGACTGGAACCATTTGAACAAACTTGAAAGAGGGTCACCCAAGGGTTATTTGTGTAAAGTTTTATTGAAATCTGCCCCGTAGCTTAGGAGGAGAAGTCGTTTGAATTAAAAAGTTGACGATGCACGACGGACCATCACAAAAGCTCACCATGAGCACGATGTGCTCAGGTGAGCTAAAAGACAATAATAAACATCTTTTATTGAAATTAAATGATAAATATCACCTTTATCTTGCACACTTAATCAATATCTACGAAATGATGTGTTTGTTGACAGTTTTCTTTTTAATTTATCTCTGATTTAATTATCATACACTTCTGATGCTCATTAAGTTTGATTAACACTATTATTACCGTATTCTGTAATTGATCAATCCAGTCATTGTAAACAAGCACCACTAATTGTATTTTTCACACATAGTGGATAAAATTGCAACACCGATTAATCTCAAACCATATTACGGCCATAAACACATAATTACAGTACAGAATTTCAAATTAATCCTGCGTTTTTTTTTCTCGGACAGAAAATTTGTGTGCGGTTTACAGAGGTTAAAATAGGCACAATTTATCTAAATATCCCAAAATTTTCGTGCGGTATTCGGAGGGTCCGGTTTAGAGAGTATTTTTCAATATGAAATATATATGGGAAAAATCGGGACTTTTGAAATCGTGCGGTTTAGAGAGTATTCCGGTTTTCAGAGGGTACGGTTTAGAGAGGTTCCACTGTATAAGCTTTTCTGTGATTACCAATATGATGGAGGACCAAGTCAATTAATCCCATCAATAAAAAACTTTTTTCATTGTCTTATAAATTATGATTCTCTTTAAGCTCTAGGATTACATATTATATGGTGACAGATACACATTATCACTTGATATGCTAATTATCTGTATTGAACCTTTTCCTCCCACTCCACATGGTAGTACAGACCATTAAAAATGAAGCAGCTTATTCTGGTTCTGACCAGTTTCGTCCAGTAGATGTCTTTAAAAAACACACAAATCAAAGGCAAATCAATTTTCCATGTACATGCACATACCAAATATCTAAACTCCAGGCCTTTTAGTTTCTGACAAGAAGATTTTACTAGTTTTCCTATTTAAGTCTATGTAAAATCAAGTGACCCCTTGGGCAGGGCCAATTTTGACCCCAGGGCCATGATTTGAACAAAACTGATAGATGTCTATAAGCCTAAAGATGTTACATACCAAATATCTGAACTCAAGGCTTTGTGGTTTCTGAGAAGAATTTTCTAGATTTTCCTATATAAGCCTATGTAAAATCAATTGACCCCTGGGGCGGGGCTAATTTGACCCCTGAGGGTCATGATTTGAATAAACTTAGACTGAAGAAGATTTATACATATAGCCCCCATACAGTTCTTTGACAAATCTGAACCACATTGAAAGAAATATTAATATTTTTAGTTCCTGTGACCTATTTTTCAACCAATCCAAACAATTTGAACAATTTTGACAGAGGGCCTCATTAGGATAAAACCTGTGAAATTCTTCAAAATCCATTCAGCGGTTTAGGAGATGTTTAAAGGATATTGTTGATGATGGACGCACGGGTGCACGGACAGATGCCGGACACAGACCCACCGTAGTAACTCACCATGAGCATGTTGTGCTCAGGTGAGCTAATAAGAGCACTGAAAAGTGTGGTAATCTATGCCTGAAGTATTGCAATGTGAAGAACCCTTGTATGGTACAATATAATACCTATGCTAACAAATTCTTCTAATGTAAAGTAATCAAATCATTCATATTCTGTAATATTAGCTTTAATAGTTTATAGATATAATTAGTTAACAGTTCTTAATCTGCTGATACTAAAGTTAACATTGTAGTAGCCACATTATTAGCATCCCAAATACAGGTTTATATGGAAGATTATTTATGTTTATTTACAAAGAGGCTAATGATGTTGTCAAGCAGTGTGAGGTCTACTTGAGACAAAAATAGTGCTGCCACACTGCAGTATCACACTGAGGACATGTGGCATGATATCACACCCAGTCACATCATCCTGACACCGGGCCTAACAGGCCATGAACTACCCTTATATGCTGAGGGCCAAGAATGGGAGCTATACCAGTACCATTTTTTTATTACTTTGGTATGTCGCAGCTGCAGATCAAACCCACAACCTCCTGCTCCCGAGATGGAAGCACTAACCACTCGGTTACCTGGGACTGTCACACTAAACACTTTAACAGTTTTAAACTTATTTATCTTATGTTGATTGGGAAACAAGTTCTTACAACTTAATACTAATCCCTCTCCCTGGGTTGGACCAGTACTTTGTGCCTGGGAAGGTCATGAAAAATCCATGCCCCCATCGGGGTTCGATATACTGTCAGGTATGTTACCACTGGACCACATGTATGTATCCTGTATGTCAAAATAAGCATGTAAAACAACCTGTATTTTATTTGACTGACTTGATCAGATTTATTTGCTCAGACTTACTTGATCAGACTTACTTGCCTTATCAGCAAGAGATCTATCAGGCCATTGTATGTAAAGGCTTGTTTATCATAACTCAGGTTTTGGATGACCAAATTCAACATTTACAAGTTTTTCTAAGCTCCAAATTAATTCTTCTACAAGGATGTGCAGAGCCATGCTGTAATGAGAATACATGTAAAGATTAGAACTTGCCATGTCTATAAGATTAACCTTTTTTTCTGATTATTTTTTCTTCTATTTCTTTTGTGAAGAGAGGTTATAAGGTTAACAATGATTTAAGGATTACAAGACTTACTGGCTTAAAAAATCATTGCCCTGCTTTCATTAATATCAAGGATTTGCTGTTATAATAGAAAGTTGCTGTTTGTATTCTTGGTATTTAACTTGGGGATATACACACTGGCGGATTCCCGGGGGGGGGGGGGGGGGGGGCACCTGGCACACCTCCTCTAAAATTCTTCAACCATACATAAATGTAGACACACAACCCCTAAAAACTCACATGAATGCACTCTTTCACAGCTTTAAAATTATAAACATTGCAGGGGAGTTCCCCCGGATCCCGTATCAAACCGGAACTCATCCTTCTCACAGCTCTGGCAAAGTGGCAAGCTGCTTGCATTGACACTGCCTACATTTTTTAATATAGCCCCCCCCCCCCCACCTAAACTCCTGGATCTGATTCTGATATATACTCTAAGGAAAAAGAAATGCAGGGTAAACTTTGTTTCAGTTTTAAATTGGAAGTATTCGACGGTATTACAGTTTAAAAGATTTTTTTCCAAACAAATACTTTAGAATGTGATAGTGTCTATCATATGAGGTTTATTGCAAGATAAGGAGGTAAAAACTTGAGTCTGGCTACTACAGATTCTAGTTACCCTGCGTTTCTTTTTCCTTTGAGTATATATAGAGAGCTTCACCACGACAATCAAAATCCTTTTAACCACTCAGCAATCAGATCTTGTCAAAATGGAGAAAAGAAATGCTATTCCTCAAGTTCTTTTTCATGCTTTGACATGGTGTAAAATGGCTTATTTGAGAAGCATATTATTGATTTATCTATTTTAGTGATGAGTTTATCATAACTATATATTACAGAACAATGTTAAATGGGAAAAAAACCAAACAACACACACCAACAGTATGCACTTGTCAATTTTATGAGAAAATATCAATTGAGTCATCTGTTAGTAGCTGTTTTTAAAAGCTATACTTGTTATAAACCTTTCCAACAACAAGAGTCTCCAGAAATATACCCATGTACATTTACCTGTCATTATCTCTAAGAAATTATTATATTATATACTGTAGTATCAGTTATTTTCGCGCAGTCTAAATTTCGCGCTACCCTCTCTAAAAGCCATTTCGCGCGGTGCTAAATTCGCGCATTTCCCATTTCAAAAAAAAAAAAAAGTATAAAAAATAAATATGAATAAATAAAAAAATATCCATTTCGTTCTGAATGACTGATTTGGTGCCCCGGGTATCGAATGCTAATTAATTACCGACTGATATGTTTGCGCTACCCACCCCCCAGGTAAGTGACGTCATAGGGGTGTGTTACTGATAAGGGTTACTGGTAAGTTGTTAATTAGCACCGTCTCCTAATTGCTGGGGCCAAACTGCCGAAAGATGGCATTTCCTTTGTTATCGACTGCAGCACTTCCGGTGATCAAACAATCTATTCTCCGGGACATTTTTGTTTTACAGGTCTCACTTTGATTGTTGTATAAACAAACTGTCAATCTAGAAGGTGGGGACATGTCAGAACACACGATCTGCCATCATACAGTTAGTAGTAATGTTTGTTCGAAATCTGTGTGATGAATTTATGCATAAAGGTCAGTGCCTGAATAATGACTCGGCAAAAATGAGTTAACATCACGCAAGCGTAAATTTCATGCACCGGTTCAAAACCGGTAAAAGGTAAGTTAGAATATACAAAAAAAATCTTATTTTAAAAAGAATAACACAGATTATTGATTTGATATTAGTCTCAAATAGAACACGAGTGTAAAACCCTTGGGAAACTGTTGGTTTTATTGATCTAAGATGGTACTGATTATAAAACAACGCATGAAATTTAGTTGTCAAAATCGGTGTCAATCAAAAAAATACCATATATATTCTTTGATTATACAGACTTAATATCGCGCGGTCCTAAATTCGCGGAAGGCCCATTGCGCGAAAATCGCGAAAATTAGACCAGCGCGAACAATACTGATACTACAGTATATTATTATAACAGCAGGATATGTTCATGGTCACTGACCCCATACAGAAGGGTCTAGACATCCATTACTAAGGACTCAGATCTAAACACAGTATAGTTCAGTCAGTGACTGACATGTTCAACTTGAATACTTTACTTCAGTCTTGTTTTATTAACCATCTGGCACTACTTCTTGTTTATGTTTCTAGTCAACACCATAAATGATTATTGAGAAATTAGCTGAATTATAAATTGCTTGCATTCAAAACTTTAACAAAATTTTCTTATTTAAAAAGGGGCCATAATTTGTATTAAATTCAGTCAAGAGGTACCTACTTTGGTTGTCCGGTGCCTCTGAACATATACAACAAGACCATCTCAAACCCTGTAGCCTGGTCCCTACAAACCATCTGTATCATTTATAAGCCAGAACACCATTCACCCATCCAAGCACTGACAAAACCTTACATTGCTTAACTTAGCACATCAGGAATAAGAGGGCCTCCTTGGGGGTTTTCAAACCTGTCACCAGCATTTTTGCCATTTACCGGTAAGTAAAGTTGAAGCCACTTTAGAGCAAAAGTAGCAAAAGTTTCAAGCCATTTTACCTGTAAATTGTATTTGTAATACTTCAGATACATTTGGTTAAATGAAAAGGGAGGAATCATGTGCTATGTTCTTATACACCATATTTGAATTATCAAAGAATAAACATTATAAAAAATAATTATTTATATTAAGGTGTAAGAACATAAAAATGAATTAATCCCTCACCTGTCCCCACAGTGGCTAAATGGGAGTATTCAGCAGTGTGAGATGATTTTTCAAAACATACAAAAAATGTTCAGTTTCTATATCTAATGCTGAATTTTATAGTGATCACTGATGCATTTATGAAACATCATATTAAGAACATTATGAAGTTAAGTTTTTAAAAATCATTTTGTCACACAAAACATATTTTATCATCACACATTGTCACAAATTCAAATAGTTCATGTTTCCTTCAGTAAGTCATGAAATTTACTTTTTAAGAGTATAGTCTGTTTCACAAAACAAGAGGCCCATGATGGCCCTAAATCGCTCACCTGAGATAAATAGGTTGACCCAAGGAACATCTGTACCAATTTATTTTAAAATCTGGCCAGTAGTTTTGAAGAAGATGATTTTTAAAGTTTTCATTTTTTTTTTGTTGCCATGGCAACCAGAGTTCAACATGGATCAAGTTTATTTTAGCAACTTTTGTGGAGGTTGACCCAAGAATCATCCCTGCCAAGTTTAATCAAATACTGTCCAGTGGTTTCAGAGGAGATGTTGTTTAAAGGTTTCTCTCTATACATTTAAGGCAAATAAGCCCCGCCCCTGGCGACCATGTTTCTTTACGGATCAGAATAATTTTAGCAACTATGGTAGAGGTTGACCCAAGAAACATCTGTACCAATTTATTTTAAAATCTGGCCAGTAGTTTTGAAGAAGATGATTTTTAAAGTTTTCTCTTTTTCTTTTTGTTGCCATGGCAACCAGAGTTCAACATGGATCAAGTTTATTTTAGCAACTTTTGTGGAGGTTGACCCAAGAATCATCCCTGCCAAGTTTAATCAAATACTGTCCAGTGGTTTCAGAGGAGATGTTGTTTAAAGGTTTCTCTATATACATATTAGGCAAATAAGCCCCGCCCCTGGCGACCATGTTTTTTTACGTATCGGCATAATTTAGCAACTTTGGTAGAGGTTGACCCAAGGAACATCTGTATCAATTAATTTTAAAATCTGGCCAGTAGTTTTGAAGAAGATGATTTTTAAAGTTTTCTCTTTTTTTTTCTTTTTGTTGCCATGGCAACCAGAGTTCTACATGGATCAAGTTTATTTTAGCAACTTTTGTGGAGGTTGACCCAAGGATCATCCCTGCTAAGTTTAATCAAATTCTGTCCAGTGGTTTCAGAGGAGATGTTGTTTAAAGGTTTCTCTATATACATATTAGGCAAATAAGCCCCGCCCCTGGTAGCCATGTTTTTTTACGGATCGGAATAATTTTAGCAACTTTGGTAGAGGTTGACCCAAGGAACATCTGTACCAATTAATTTTAAAATCTGGCCAGTAGTTTTGAAGAAGATGATTTTTAAAGTTTTCTTCATTTTTTTCTTTTTGTTGCCATGGCAACCAGAGTTGCTAAAAAAATTAAGACACTAGGGTGTAAACAATGTGAAATCTGGCATTTTTTATAATAAAAAGGGATATAACTTCTGACCTAATTGGCCAATCTCAGCCATAATCAAACTTGATCGAGAGATTATCGTCATAAACAATGTCATAAAGTTTGAAGATGATTGCTAAAAAAGTGAAGATGCTAGAGTGTAAACAAAGTGAAATCTTGCATATTTTGATATTAAAAGGGACATAACTCCTGAACTAATCAACGGATCTCAGCAATATTCGAACTCAATTGAGACATTATAAACATAAACATTGTCATAAAAGATGATTGCTTGAAAAATGAAGATGCTAGAGTGTAAACAAAGTGAAATCTGGCATTTTTTATAATATTAAAAAACTCCTGACCTAGTTGACCGATCTCAGTCATAATCAAACTCAATCAAGACATTATGGTAGATCATTGCTAAAAAAATGAAGATGCTAGAGTGTAATCAAAGTGAAATCTGGCATTTTTTTAATACTAAAAGGGGCATTACTCCTGACCTAATTGACTGATCTCAGCCATAATCATACTCAATCAAATATTATGGTCATAAACATTGTCTTAAAGTTTGAAGATGATTGCTTAAGAAATGAAGGTGATAGAGTGTAAACACTAAATTGTTGATAACGCACGACTCACACTGCATGACGGACACTCACGGGATCACAATAGCTCACCCTGAGCATTGTTCAGGCAGGAGTACAGATAAGGTGCGTATTTGCGTAATTACGCAAATAAAATAGATAAATACCCAATTCTTTTAAAATTCTAGCGTATCAAAAAGCAATTAAATATAAGATTACTCAAATATCCAAAATATTAAAGCGTACTGGTACGCAACATTTTGAATCTGAGTGATGTTTACAAATACTCGTATATGTTTGACTGGTTACTTGCAAATCCGCAAAATAGACTTCAAACGATTTCAGGACGGTCTAAAACGCTGAACGGATTTCGCTGATAACAAAGACATATAGGAAAACGCTGAAAAGGGTGCGAAAAACGCTGATAACATAGGTAAAGAAGGATTTATCGGACCGGGTAGACTTGGCTGAAGATGAAGTACAGACTGTTTTAATAAATAATATATTAAAGTATTTGATTGTTTTTGTTTATTTATTTGATAAATTTTGTCGTAGTATGAAAAAAAAAGAAATGTATGTATGATAATGTGAACGGGAAAATTGAAAAATGCTGAAGAAGTTATGGTCAATTTCATTTATTTTTGCACATATAATTGGATGATAATTGTTTAGAAATAGTAAATCCAATGTTTTAAAAAATTACTATGAATGTACCTTTATGTTTTATGCTAATAAATATAAATACTCTTTACAATACCGACGTTGTTATGACAAACACAATTATGTCGTTTATTTGTTATATCATGATCAAAGGGTTAATTATTATTGGTAATCCATAATTAATGACTTAATGACACGCAGGTGCACTTGCAAGTGTATCAATTAAGATGATCAGAAAAAACATACCGCTTTAATCAAATCAGTTTGGATTTTTCACCTTTCACACGAAATAACACTTTTAGGCATCATATTTAGCAAGTTTGACAAACAAATGAATGTTGAAGAGTATATAAAGATGGTAAGAAATTTTATCCTTAAAAAGCAAATATCGGGCTGTATGGTATGCTTGTGATTGATTTGTGATATTCTATTTGGATAATCGTGATATCATATTATTATACATACAAACACTGTGACAATGCCTCTTGTTATAGGACATAGCCAGGCAAAGTACCTATCTGACTATCTTAGTGAAGAATACTCGATTTTTTCATATTCTGGATACAGGACTTCTCAGTTTCTAGAGGAGGATGTTATTTTTGAAGTGTTCCCGTTTTTTTCGGTAAGTAATTTTTTGGTCATCATGCCTTTGAAATATATTCTATATCTCTTGACTTATTTGTTATGTAGTTTAATATATATATAAATTATTATTTTTCCTGTATCACTCATCTTTCCTTTATCACTTTACGTACATGTAATAATGTCTCTAAGTCTTTGATAAATCTTCCCGAATAGAATATTCTAATTAATAGACGCTTTATAATGATAAACAAACATCTGTATTTATATTAATAAACTTAAAGCGAATGTAAGGTAATATGTGTATTGGTAAAAGAATAAATTTATACATAATTCGTTAAGATAATTGCCATGAATTTTAATAGTTTTTGGTAGATCTATATACTCGTATTGTATAAAACTGGTGAGAGGCAAAACAAAAATTAATATTACATATTTGGTAAAAACCTTCATGTCGTATTGATGCTCTGAATTAATGTAATACTTAAAAACTAGTTAACCGACTCTCGATAAATTTTTGCGTTTAATTTAAAGTGAAAATAAAGTAATGGTAAAAAGTTATAGTGGTTTATCTGAAAGAGAGTTTATGAATACGAAGACATAATAGCTGCATCTTAGGACTAATAATGTTATATTGTATGTGACTGAATATATTAAAATAAATGCTTTGTAGAAGGTGATTATGTAACTTCTGATATTATAAACTGCATTATTATGTTTATTAAGTTAATAGAATATAAAATATTTGAGTTTAGTTGATGAGCTTCTGTCACAAGCTCCATGCTCTGTACATGTAACCTGTCTGATAAGGATGTGTGGCATATTGGAGGTAATCATGTTAACGGTAGCAATACCCTGTGTACGTACGCTGAAGCGTGTCAGTAATTAATGCATATCCGTATATTACATAGTACACTGATGCGTGAACAGTATGCCCCTCCTCTGTAATGTTTTTCAATGCAATCCGATTTGATAACAAATTTGGGACTGATCACTTTCGACTTATCAGAAAAATGCAATTATGATGCATATTTTTTAAGAACAGAAGGGAGCTGAAATAGACTTAAATATACATACATTCATATATAGTTTACGCACAAGCATTTTAAAAACACGTTATATGAGTTTTTTTATTTAAATATAAAACAATGAAAAAACACGAAAAATAAAAAAACTTTATACTATTTATTTCAGGATATAATGATTCTGGTCGGGGCCAATGATGTTCTTTCTAAGCCTCCAGACGTCATTATCACAGACATTGTTAGACTGGTTGAGAGGATACAAAGCTGCTCTCCAAGGTTTGTTCCATTAAAGCCTGGCATTTATTGTGTTTAAACATATTTATTTTTGGAAACAAGTTCTTACCACTTATAATAATCCCTATCGACTGTTCCTTGGTTGGACCATTACTTATATTAAAATAATATGACATATTTTTTACCTTATTTTGAATTAACAACCGTATGATGAATGAAACATTGACATTATATCATCATATTTTATTATTCTTTTAAATTTAGCCTGTAAATGTGTTTCCTCTTTTTTTCAGTGCATCAATTTCTGTCTGTGAAATTTTACCCAGGGCGCAGAACGTCTTTCCTGGTTGCCAGAGAAGTTACCGCTTCCTCTATATGAAAATTAATATTAAAAAAAAAAAGTTGAATATTCTAAACATGAACTGTTAATCATTAATTCACTTAAAATTTGAATAATAATTTGTATACAATACATTTATGTTTAAACTTAATAATTCAGGACCACGGAGGAGCATGCTCATCAGGGATGGGCTGCACCTGAGCATACATGGAACTGAATATCTGGCAAACCGACTGCGCAGTGTGGTTAGGGATCTGGGGCCAAAGGTATTCAAGGAAACTATGGCCGTCCCGGCTGAGGCACCAGAGCTACAGCTACCAGTTTATGGTCCAAGATTGTATCGGGAGGTTGTAACGCAAGCAGTGCAGCGGCCAGTCGGTCCGAAGAAAACACCAAGACAACCTGCCGAGGCTACAAACCCAGTTAGACGAAAACAGACATGTAAACGACAACGAAATAAGGTTCAAGCCCGGACTAGACGAACCCCAAAGGAGAAAATTTTCAAGACGCACACTCGACATCGTAGACAAGATCTGTCTCTGACTACGGTATTAACAAGTAACTGGTACTCGTTATTGTCTACTACTCAGCAACAGACGGACGAAATGCCAGACCCAGGTGTTCAACCTCAGAAGGAGAGCCAGAAGCAGAGATGTGTTAAGAAACAACGCAGAACTGAGACTCGAAGAAAGACAGACAACCCTCTCTTGATTGAAACAAGTGTTCGATTCCTTCTTAACACGGACAAGACAGAGGAGGTCAGCAGATTGAAACTTGTTGGAGGCGGTGGAAACAAGGAAGATGGGGGTGACGTGAATCGCAAATCAGACAGCAATGGAATTCCAGTGTTCTCCAAAACAGACAGAATGATAACTATGGAGGAAGCAGCAGACATCCTGATACAAAACATAGGAGTAACGACCGAATTCCCTATTCAACCAGAGCCAGGCTGTGTGTACCTCTTTGACGATGGACAAAATCCTGTAAATAAAGATGACTGGTGTTCAGATGGGTATACCTGGAAAAATAATGGACAAACAGAAAAAATTATTGACGGAAAAAAAGTAGAAAAACATTTTTTTAAAATAAGAAATAAGAAAGATTCTAGCTTAAAATTTATAAAAAATGTGTTTCGATTTACGACTGACGACTACAATGGACGGACTGTTATATGTTATATTGGGGACGCCAGTGAATACAAAGCATTGCCCCACGGCATAAGGCCTTATAGACGCACCAAACCCTCTGTTATAAAACAAATTCACAACCGCGCCCTAGATGAAAAACCAAAATAGTCTGTACTTCATCTTCAGCCAAGTCTACCCGGTCCGATAAATCCTTCTTTACCTATGTTATCAGCGTTTTTCGCACCCTTTTCAGCGTTTTCCTATATGTCTTTGTTATCAGCGAAATCCATTCAGCGTTTTAGACCGTCCCAACGATTTCCGGTAATTTCCTACTTTGGGTTCCATTCAAGTAAAACATAAATCCAGTCTGTCTTATTTGTTCATCTGACGCTTTTCTATTCGTTTGCTTCAAATATGGTTACACAAGGCAGGAAGAAATGGGTAAACGTTTAAAAAAAACACTGAGTAGATACCCAGCACTGCAAACCAAATGTCAGGCATTTGTCTCGCAATAATTGACGATCTGGAAGTTGAGATAGAGTCGATAGCATCCAATTCCATGTTAACCAGTAAATAATTTGTTTTAATTCAATAGTTAAAAGTGCTAAATCTTTGGATCAGGAAGATCAAATATGATTGAATGTTTTTTTTTATTTAATTGTTGAGGAGCTAATGATAAATCCTGCATATGATAATTGTTAAATTGACATTGTTGCATACAAGAACAGCAGGCGCATATACCAGTAAGAACATGTTATGTTATTTCAATTCCAAAATTAAGTTGATGAAAAAAAAGCAATTGACTTAATTTTGATGGAGTAACCATATTTTCATTACTCAATTTAAATTGTGAAAACCCAATTCCTTGAAAAATTGATGAGTAAATACCCAATTGACCTCAAACCTTATCTGTAGCCCTGTTCAGGTCAGCTAAAAAAACACACAAAAAAACAAAAAAAAAACAGCAAAATCATTTAATCATAAAAAACTATGTGTGCTGCATATGCATTTGTCTTTTTAGCAAAGCAGTGTTACTTTAACAAAACATTTTTTTCCTTCAGTCAGTTATAAATTTTACATGATGTCTCTTACAGCTGTCATTGCGGCAACCCATACATTTCCAAATTTTACGGAACTTTTCAAACAAAATGGTAAATTTTAAAGACAGCAATTAATTTTAAAAAACAAGAGCTGTCAGAGGACAGCACGCTTGACTATTCAAAATGCTTGTTGGTAAATAAAATAAAATCTATTTCAATTCTTGCCCTTTATATACCCTGTATATAATAATACCGGTAGTCAAAAATGATATACCTTGATAGTCTAATACCCTTAAATAGGTTTAAGAAATCTAAAATCATTCCCTAGTTACTGAGACATACGCATAATAACACTGTGCATGCAAAACTTTAACCCAAGTATCCAAGTTAGAAAAGGGCCATAATTTATATAAAATTCAGTCCAAGAGTTATCCTCCTTGGTTTTCTGATGCTCCTGAACACACTTCTAAACTTGACGATCCCTTAATAAACCATGGATGTTTGCAAAATTAGCATCCAAATGAAGTCATCTTGGGAAATACCCAGTATCACGTGCTGCAGATGGGAATGCTCGATTGTCAAACAAAATACGTCTGCACTGAGATCAAGTTCTGGCTTTCGTATTTTATTTGTAAAATGTTAAAATGTTTGACTAAGTAATGCATGCGTATGATATCGTAATATTTGCATTAAAAAGGAAGGGTCTGGTATACAGATAGCAGCATGCAAACAGTCTTTTTACGTGTAACTTACCTAGCCAAAACACACGGAGCAAATCAAGTGCGTCAGTTGTACTTGTTTCTGTTTGTCTCAAATTAAAATGGATCGATTTGTTACTAGAAGTAGTATGACTGGGCAAGCCCAGCCTAGCGAGACCCAAAATAAACGTTAATAAATCTAAGGCCAAAGGAGAACATGAATATGATGAAAAGAAAAAAGCAAGCGATCCTTTCAAACAAACTGGCTAATGCAGACAATACTGATGCAATTTTCTGTATGGCATATAGGCGGCTGAGCTTCCCCAACTTGCTGATCAATCTTCAGCATTGATCATTGGCAAAAGGGTGGATAGGAAAGATACCCTTATCACACATCAGCTAAACACATAGCCAGTTTATTGAACATTGAGTCAAAACCCAAACTATAACTTGATCTAATGGCAAAGCCTTTGCCAAAATTGAACGCATGGAGGTTGACAGATATGCTCATCTTTTTAATAGGATCTATGCTACTGCCAAACACAACCAGCCCTTTTCTGATTTCTCATTTTTATGTTGAATCCAAGCGAAAAATGGTGTCAATTTGGGCAGGGACAATCGTGGAAGGGATGCATGTACTGACTTTATAAATCAATGTCATCAGTGTTATTGAATGATATGAAATCAGACTAGAAACTGTCAGCTAAGAATTAACGAGAAAAAATATGCTTAAACATGTTCACTGTGGCACTATAAAATGTTACTTTTAGGGTAAAAATTCAATTTAAATACAATTTTATTGGGAAAGTGAACATCGCTGGCAGACAAGTAGATTTTTTCAGTATACTTGTCCGAGGACAAGTAGAGAATTCCACACCCCTGTAGTGGTTTGTAGTAATTGTTAATTTGGGAGATTCTCAGCACACTTCAAATATACAAGCTGCCAGCTGACATTAACTGATTGCACATACCTGCGCAATCAGCTCCCTTACTGTCACCCAAAATCAACAGTTTCTCAAGCAGTAATCTCAGTAGAGATTATCAAAGCAGATAAAACACAAGTCAGTATAGAGAATGAAAAATGTAAACAGACATTATAAACAATATACTATCCAAGTAGTCCACATTTATTTATAATTAGGAAGTATTAGAACGCATGTGAATTTTTCCTTGAATCTAACTTATGATTTGGTAAAATCCAAAATAATCTAATGTCTCAATGTCAAAAACAGGAAGCAAACTTTTGGAACATACACCGTTATGGAAGTAGAACTTATTTTCGTGATTACCTTTGACGCAGCAATGTCAAT
>CM037779.1:14915209-14948762 GCA_021229015.1 Solen grandis
CTTTGGGAAATGAGTATTTACAGATTGCACCTCGTAAGAAATCGTAGTAACACATTTTGCTTTTCTGTCAGAATATGGAACAGAATTCGAGCAAAAAAATACATTTTGCCTTTTGACATGTCTTTTGTTTCATTTGTCTAAGTGACAGACATCATTTTGACTAGTACAATACGGAAATAATCGTTGTCTGCGTTATTTGTTTTTTACATTAAACATTAATTACTCATCCACATCAAATAAATTACGGCATAAATTACTGAAAATACATCGCTTTTTTTCCGTTTCATCACGTATAGCACTGTGTGTAGCGGACAGTCCAGTTTACATTCGTATTAAAAGAATTCATTTCGTCGGTTTAACGAATCGATGAATGCACATGAGCTAATCAAAATAACACATTATGCAAGCAGAACAGCAAATTTGTCAAAATGTGCACCTAGCATTATGGTGTCAACCACAAATCAAGTACTTCCGGGTCGTAGGGTTGCTGAAGTAGTACCTAATGAAAAATGAAAGGTGGACATCAAAGTCATATTTTCCCCCCAGAAAACAACTGAATAACTGCAACACATTTACCCTGTGTGGTGAGATACATGTATTTTTGCCCCACAACTTGCATTTAATAGTTGTATTAAGGGATTACTTTCCTACAGGATGTTGGGAGAGCTGCAGATGTAATGCAGCTCAGAGGTCCTGTTTGTTTTGGAAATTTTGACAGGTAGCTGGGAAATGTGAAATTTGTGAAACGCCAATTCCTTAATGATATATTTTTTTGTGCCTAAATCTGTTGAATGGTCTACATGAAACTAGACCAGAAATATTCCAACGAACATTTGGAAAGTAGGAAGAGGCCTCGAAAGTCGGCCAAGTTACTATAGATTATATAGGGACAAAAAGTAGTGGTGTGACACCTATATGACTAGAAAATGAAAGTAGAAGAAATTGAATTACGGAGCCATTTTTCAATGGATTGACATCAAATTTGGACAACATGTACATTGAATACATGGAAATTGGATAATATGTTTAAAAAAATAGGTATGTTTATTTTTTTAAAATTATTAATATTTTAATATTTTTATATATGAAATTGGGCTAATTTTAGATTTCCTTCATATTCTTTTTACCCAGCATGCTGCGGGTAGCTTCCAGTTTGAAATATACATCGTCTGCAGTCAGACCACATGTTATTTTGATATTGCCTATCTGGTATAGCGTTGTTTTGAGCTGGGGGTGTGTTCCGGTCACATAAACGGGAGTGGTGGGCGTGAGCCTGAGTGCATTGTGCACCTCGGCTGGGAGTGATTTTAGAGGGTAATTGTTTAAAAATGAAGTAGGGGTTATGTTTTTACGTTGGTTACTTGGTGTTGATACTCACGTATAAATATCTTCTTTAATTATCTTTAATTTTGATTTTGAACCCTGTCTCTCTTCCCCCCTTCCCCCCTGAATTTTCCAAACAGATATTGATACATGAGTTTATATTTTTCTTTTATATAGCACTGTTTCGGTCAGCATCAGACCTCATCAGTGGTGCTGCTATGCACCAAACAGAGCTTTTTTTTCTTTCTTTTATATAGCACTGTTTCGGTCAGCATCAGACCTCATCAGTGGTGCTGCTATGCACCAGACAGAGCTTTTTTTTTTCTTCTTTATGTTTTTTTGTTTTGTTTTTTTCTGCTGTGCTCTGTTGTGTAGGGCAGGCTGCTGCTACTGGTTTGTTGCAGAAGTTGAGGAGTAGGAGTGCAAATTGCTGTCAAGCAGTCCCTTTACATAATCAGGCTCCTCCTGGTGGTGGGTTTCTTGAGTCCGCCGGTGTTCGAACTCGATCTGGGCCCTTTGAGCTCTTCGCTTTGCCTTATACCTTCTCATTGTCTTGTACGACTTGCCTTCCTTGATATGTGAAGAAGGCGCTTTCTTGAAGCTGCAGATAGGCAAGTCCTTGTGAGGCGGCCCACCTTCATCCTCACTGCTGAGTAAACTGAGTTGTTCGCTCTCAGGGTTTGAAGAGGTAGCCGAGCCTCAAATGACCTGGGGTAGTTCTGGGACTTCGGCATGGTGGCTAAAGTTGCTCGGTTGAAAGCCTCGCACTTCTGTGTTGATGTTCTAGGTGACACCTTGTAGACCGCCTCTTCACTCAATCTCATTTTTAGTATCACAGCAAGCAGTGACTTGTCATTTTCGTTCATCTTCAGGTGCGTGATGTCATTTGGGCCCAGGATCATGGACTTGTACCACCAGGAGTTGTGACCAGGGCTGATTGATGACAGAAGCAGCAGTTCCCGGCATAGCATTCAATGGTGGCCCGCTGGATGTCTGGTAAGCGCGATATAAATTTCGTAATGTCTCCGCCTCCCAATTTTGCCATCTCTTCTATAACAGCATTGCATCTGGCCTTGACGTCACGTGACAGAGCTGCCTGTGCCTTCTTTCGCCCAGGTTTAGTGGTCTGCGGGAACATTCCTTTGCTAAATTCTGCAGATCTCATTTTTATGCTCACCGAAGGTGACGCATATAGTCGCCGCTTTGTCCGTCCGTCCGTTCGTCCATCCGTCCGTCTGTTCGTCCGTCACACTTTCCTTGTCCGGACTATTTCTCAGGAACTAATGGCTTGAATTCAACAAAACTTTATGGGAAGCTTTATTACCAAGAGGAGATGCGCATATCGTCAGCATGACCCGATTCCTAAATTTTTCACAGAGTTAAGGCCCCTTGACTTTTTGGCCTAAAGTTCATATTGCATGATTCTTGTCCGGGCTATTTCTCAGGAATTAATGGCTTGAATTCAACGAAACTTTATGGGAAGCTTTATCACCATGAGTTGATACCAAAACCGTCGGCGTGACCTAGTTCCTCAATTTTTCACAGAGTTATGGCCCTTTGACTTTTCGGCCTATAGTACATATTGCATGATTCTTGTCCGGGCTATTTCTCAGGAACTAATGGCTTGAATTCAACGAAACTTTATGGGAAGCTTTATCACCAAGAGTAGCTACGCATATCGTCGGCGTGACCTGGTTCCTCAATTTTTCACAGAGTTATGACCCCTTGACTTTTTGGCCTATAGTTCATGTTGCATGATTCTTGTCTGGGCTATTTCTCAGGAACTAATGGCTTGAATTCAATGAAAACTTTATGGGAAGTTTTATTACCAAGAGTAGATACGCATATCGTCGACGTGACCTGGTTCCTCAATTTTTAAGAGAGTTATGGCCCCTACTACCATGTTGTTGACTAATATTCATGTCATTTGCCTAATTTAACAGGAGATATCATTTAAACAAAACCCCACAAAATTCAATATGCTAGAAATGTCAATCATAATCATGTCAGCTAATTGTTGTTTAGGCCATTATACACTATTTCAAATATCCAGTCATATGTCAAGAGTGTTGGTTAACCTCTTTGATATGAGCACACATTGAAATGTATGACTTAATTTTTAGTAGTATAAAAACTTAAAAAAAATCAATGAAAGATCTGATGAGTAAAACGTATTATCATATTAAATAGTAAACTGTTACTAAGTCTCCAAATTAGAGTTGGTAAAACATCGCATCTGATGAGAATAGATATGATTTAGGAATTGGGATTTCAACATATCCTCCCACCCATTGACCAAGGCCTTATTTGTAACAATGACGTTCTTCGGGGAGCATCTGTCAGTTCTACTGACTTTCTTGTTCTCTCTTGCGTCACCGTCAGATGATTTGGATATGTCTGCCTTGAAACTTCCCAGGCTGCGTCAAGCTTCTGGTAGAAGTCCTGCATCCCAAGGTAAGATTTGGTGTCGCCGTCAGTCGTCAGGGTTCGGACAAAGTACCCTTCCATGGACAGGTCTTCAGCAAGCTCATAGGCCATTCTCCTTTCTGAGTGGGGGGTGAAGTAGGCTAGGTTGACTGTGCATCCGGCATGTCGACCAGGGCAGGTGACGCTCAAACCTTTAAGTGCAAGATTTGCACTTGAAAATGAACTTGCTTCTCAGTCCATAATTCTGCTCCTGGTACAGGTCCACTTCTAGTTGTCTGCAGCCTGTGTCTTCATGGTTGCTGTAAACTGCATTCATCATGGAGAGGAGCCGCGGAAGGTGTATGACGCGGTTTCCCGAAATGAAGTTATCTTCCATTTGCAGATTACGTCGTAGCCTGAATGGATGGTGGTCTTCTTCATCGTCTGGGTGGTGGCCTGTAGATGCTGTGCTGTAGGTGTCTTCTTCAGATCCTGCCTCAGAAGGTAATTTCTTCTTAAATGGACTCAGTTGGTTGTTCTTCTGGAAGAAAATCCCAGCAGCTTTGCGTTTCCTCTCGCCTAGGACCATAGTTGTAGAAATTCTCTGGTGCATTCAGATATGATTTGGGTTAACTCAGTGCCACCCCCCGTATAAGGTCAAGGTCCAGACAGTAGCCACACCTACTGATTGACCCCTGGGGGGCCCCTTGAGGGGTAGGGGAGACATCCTCCCCAGCCCTGGCTAGACGTGCACCTAGACCTATACACAGGTCCTTTGATGTTGCTTAAGTACAGCTACCTAGGTAACCCCTGTCTATGTCCTGATGCAGTAACATGTCTGGGATTGATTTTGGCCCACTTTCAAATAAAAAAAAATTAGAAAAAAAAGAGAAATAATTAAATAGTATTTTTTTCTTATTTTAGCCCCCAAAAAATCCATTTTTCTCTGCTTTTCTAATTTTTTGGGTATTTCCCTTCAATCAGGTGACCAATAATGGGGTTTAAATGATAAAATATGATGTTTGAAACAGGTGCACTTTATTTCATCAAATCCATTGGTTATTATTAAAATATGACTGATTTTGAAAGTATACGCCTGCATGATTAGAATGCATTTAAAATGACCAAATACAGTGTACAATCTGCCACTCTCTAAAACAGTTGAATGTGACCTTAGACTTGACTGAGAAATCTGATCAGGGTTTTATTTTGTTGCAAATATAAGTTATTTTGGGCATAATTTTCATGTATATTTCAGATTTGGGTTTTATGTATGAATAGAAAATGAAAGTAGAAGAAATTGAATTACGGAGCCATTTTTCAATGGATTGACATCAAATGTGGACAACATGTACATTGAATACATGGAAATTGGATAATATGTTTAAAAAAATAGGTATGTTTATTTTTTTAAAATTATTAATATTTTAATATTTTTATATATGAAATTGGGCTAATTTTAGATTTCCTTCATATTCTTTTTACCCAGCATGCTGCGGGTAGCTTCCAGTTTGAAATATACATCGTCTGCAGTCAGACCACATGTTATTTTGATATTGCCTATCTGGTATAGCGTTGTTTTGAGCTGGGGGTGTGTTCCGGTCACATAAACGGGAGTGGTGGGCGTGAGCCTGAATGCATTGTGCACCTCGGCTGGGAGTGATTTTAGAGGGTAATTGTTTAAAAATGAAGTAGGGGTTATGTTTTTATGTTGGTTACTTGGTGTTGATACTCACGTATAAATATCTTCTTTAATTATCTTTAATTTTGATTTTGAACCCTGTCTCTCTCCCCCCCCTCCCCCCTGAATTTTCCAAACAGATATTGATACATGAGTTTATATTTTTCTTTTATATAGCACTGTTTCGGTCAGCATCAGACCTCATCAGTGGTGCTGCTATGCACCAGACAGAGCTTTTTTTTTTCTTCTTTATGTTTTTTTTTTTTTTTTTTTTCTGCTGTGCTCAGTTCTGTATGGCAGGCTGCTGCTACTGGTTTGTTGCAGAAGTTGAGGCGTAGGAGTGCAGATTGCTGTCAAGCAGTCCCTTTACATAATCAGGCTCCTCCTGGTGGTGGGTTTCTTGAGTCCGCTGGTGTTCGAACTCCATCTGGGCCCTTTGAGCTCTTCGCTTTGCCTTATACCTTCTCGTTGTCTTGTACGACTTGCCTTCCTTGATATGTGAAGAAGGCGCTTTCTTGAAGCTGCAGATAGACAAGTCCTTGTGAGGCGGCCCACCTTCATCCTCACTGCTGAGTAAACTGAGTTGTTCGCTCTCAGGGTTTGAAGAGGTAGCCGAGCCTCATATGACCTGGGGTAGTTCTGGGACTTCGGCATGGTGGCTAAAGTTGCTCGGTTGAAGGCCTCGCACTTCTGTGTTGATGTTCTAGGTGACACCTTGTAGACCGCCTCTTCACTCAATCTCATTTTTAGTATCACAGCAAGCAGTGACTTGTCATTTTCGTTCATCTTCAGGTGCGTGATGTCATTTGGGCCCAGGATCATGGACTTGTACCACCAGGAGTTGTGACCTTCACCAGAGCAGACCAGGGCTGATTGATGACAGAAGCTGCAGTTCCCGGCATAGCATTCAATGGTGGCCCGCTGGATGTCAGGTAAGCGCGATATAAATTTCGTAATATCTCCGCCTCCCAATCTTGCCATCTCTTCTATAACAGCATTGCATCTGGCCTTGACGTCACGTGACAGAGCTGCCTGTGCCTTCTTTCGCCCAGGTTTAGTGGTCTGCGGGAACATTCCTTTGCTAAATTCTGCAGATCTCATTTTTCTCTCTTGCGTCACCGCCAGATGATTTGGATCTGCCTGCCTTGAAACTTCCCAGGCTGTGTCTAGCTTCTGGTAGAAGTCCTGCATCCCAAGGTAAGATTTGGT
Organism: Solen grandis; assembly: GCA_021229015.1. NCBI lineage: Eukaryota > Metazoa > Mollusca > Bivalvia > Adapedonta > Solenidae > Solen > Solen grandis. The sequence goes on from CM037779.1 coordinate 14,921,829, forward strand.
GTCGCCGTCAGTCGTCAGGGTTCGGACAAAGTACCCTTCCATGGACAGGTTTCAGCAAGCTCATAGGCCATTCTCCTTTCTGAGTGGGGGGTGAAGTAGGCTAGGTTGGCTGTGCATCCGGCATGTCGACCAGGGCAGGTGACGGTCAAACCTTTAAGTGCAAGATTTGCACTTGAAAATGAACTTGCTTCTCAGTCCATAATTCTCCTCCTGGTACAGGTCCACTTCTAGTTGTCTGCAGCCTGTGTCTTCATGGTCGCTGTAAACTGCATTCATCATGGAGAGGAGCCGCGGAAGGTGTATGACGCGGTTTCCTGAAATGAAGTTATCTTCCATTTGCAGATTACGTCGTAGCCTGAATGGATGGTGGTCTTCTTCATCGTCTGGGTGGTGGCCTGTAGATGCTGTGCTGTAGGCGTCTTCTTCAGATCCTGCCTCAGAAGGTAATTTCTTCTTAAATGGGCTCAGTTGGTTGTTCTTCTGGAAGAAAATCCTAGCAGCTTTGCGTTTCCTCTCGCCTAGGACCATAGTTGTAGAAATTGGCAGTCAGTCTTCTCTGGTGCATTCAGATATGATTTGGGTTAACTCAGTGCCACCCCCCGTATAAGGTCAAGGTCCAGACAGTAGCCACACCTACTGATTTAATGCTGCCCAACCAGTAGCTGACCCCAGGGGGGCCCCTTGAGGGGTAGGGGAGACATCCTCCCCATCCCCGGCTAGACGTGCACCTAGACCTATACACAGGTCCTTTGATGTTGCTTAAGTACAGCTACATAGGTAACCCCTGTCTATGTCCTGATGCAGTAACATGTCTGGGATTGATTTTGGCCCACTTTCAAATAAAAAAAATTAGAAAAAAAAAGAGAAATAATTAAATAGTATTTTTTTCTTATTTTAGCCCCCCAAAAATCCATTTTTCTCTGCTTTTCTAATTTTTTGGGTATTTCCCTTCAATCAGGTGACCAATAATGGGGTTTAAATGATAAAATATGATGTTTGAAACAGGGTGCACTTTATTTCATCAAAATCCATTGGTTATTAATTAAAATATGACTGATTTTGAAAGTATACCCCTGCATGATTAGAATGCATTTAAAATGACCAAATACAGTGTACAATCTGCCACTCTCTAAAACAGTTGAATGTGACCTTAGACTTGACTGAGAAATCTGATCAGGGTTTTATTTTGTTGCAAATATAATAAATAAGTTATTTTGGGCATAATTTTCATGTATATTTCAGATTTGGGTTTTATATATGAATAGAAAATGAAAGTAGAAGAAATTGAATTACGGAGCCATTTTTCAATGGATTGACATCAAATTTGGACAACATGTACATTGAATACATGAAAATTGGATGATATGTTTAAAAAAATAGGTATGTTTATTTTTTTTAAATTATTAATATTTTAATATTTTTATATATGAAATTGGGTTAATTTTAGATTTCCTTCATATTCTTTTTACCCAGCATGCTGCGAGTAGCTTCCAGTTTGAAATATACATCGTCTGCAGTCAGACCACATGTTATTTTGATATTGCCTATCTGGTATAGCGTTGTTTTGAGCTGGGGGTGTGTTCCTGTCACATAAACGGGAGTGGTGGGCGTGAGCCTGAATGCATTGTGCACCTCGGCTGGGAGTGATTTTAGAGGGTAATTGTTTAAAAATGAAGTAGGGGTTATGTTTTTATGTTGGTTACTTGGTGTTGATACTCACATATAAATATCTTCTTTAATTATCTTTAATTTTGATTTTGAACCCTGTCTCTCTCCCCCCCCCTCCCCCCTGAATTTTCCAAACAGATATTGATACATGAGTTTATATTTTTCTTTTATATAGTACTGTTTCGGTCAGCATCAGACCTCATCAGTGGTGCTGCTATGCACCAGACAGAGCTTTTTTTTTTTCTTTTATATAGCACTGTTTCGGTCAGCATCAGACCTCATCAGTGGTGCTGCTATGCACCAGACAGAGCTTTTTTTTTTCTTCTTTATGTTTTTATGTTTTGTTTTTTTCTGCTGTGCTCTGTTCTGTAGGGCAGGCTGCTGCTACTGGTTTGTTGCAGAAGTTGAGGCGTAGGAGTGCAGATTGCTGTCAAGCAGTCCCTTTACATAATCAGGCTCCTCCTGGTGGTGGGTTTCTTGAGTCCGCCGGTGTTCGAACTTCATCTGGGCCCTTTGAGCTCTTCGCTTTGCCTTATATCTTCTCGTTGTCTTGTACGACTTGCCTTCCTTGATATGTGAAGAAGGCGCTTTCTTGAAGCTGCAGATAGACAAGTCCTTGTGAGGCGGCCCACCTTCATCCTCACTGCTGAGTAAACTGAGTTGTTCGCTCTCAGGGTTTGAAGAGGTAGCCGAGCCTCAAATGACCTGGGGTAGTTCTGGGAGTTCGGCATGGTGGCTAAAGTTGCTCGGTTGAAGGCCTCGCACTTCTGTGTTGATGTTCTAGGTGACACCTTGTAGACCGCCTCTTCACTCAATCTCATTTTTAGTATCACAGCAAGCAGTGACTTGTCATTTTCGTTCATCTTCAGGTGCGTGATGTCATTTGGGCCCAGGACTTGTACCACCAGGAGTTGTGACCTTCACCGGAGCAGACCAGGGCTGATTGATGACAGAAGCTGCAGTTCCCGGCATAGCATTCAATGGTGGCCCGCTGGATGTCAGGTAAGCGCGATATAAATTTCGTAATATCTCCGCCTCCCAATCTTGCCATCTCTTCTATAACAGCATTGCATCTGGCCTTGACGTCACGTGACAGAGCTGCCTGTGCCTTCTTTCGCCCAGGTTTAGTGGTCTGCGGGAACATTCCTTTGCTAAATTCTGCAGATCTCATTTTTCTCTCTTGCGTCACCGCCAGATGATTTGGATCTGCCTGCCTTGAAACTTCCCAGGCTGCGTCTAGCTTCTGGTAGAAGTCCTGCATCCCAAGGTAAGATTTGGTGTCGCCGTCAGTCGTCAGGGTTCGGACAAAGTACCCTTCCATGGACAGGTCTTCAGCAAGCTCATAGGCCATTCTCCTTTCTGAGTGGGGGGTGAAGTAGGCTAGGTTGGCTGTGCATCCGGCATGTCGACCAGGGCAGGTGACGCTCAAACCTTTAAGTGCAAGATTTGCACTTGAAAATGAACTTGCTTCTCAGTCCATAATTCTGCTCCTGGTACAGGTCCACTTCTAGTTGTCTGCAGCCTGTGTCTTCATGGTCGCGGTAAACTGCATTCATCATGGAGAGGAGCCGCGGAAGGTGTATGACGCGGTTTCCTGAAATGAAGTTATCTTCCATTTGCAGATGACGTCGTAGTCTGAATGGATGGTGGTCTTCTTCATCGTCTGGGTGGTGGCCTGTAGATGCTGTGCTGTAGGCATCTTCTTAAGATCCTGCCTCAGAAGGTAATTTCTTCTTAAATGGGCTCAGTTGGTTGTTCTTCTGGAAGAAAATCCCAGCAGCTTTGCGTTTCCTCTCGCCTAGGACCATAGTTGTAGAAATTGGCAGTCAGTCTTCTCTGGTGCATTCAGATATGATTTGGGTTAACTCAGTGCCACCCCCCGTATAAGGTCAAGGTCCAGACAGTAGCCACACCTACTGATTTAATGCTGCCCAACCAGTAGCTGACCCCTGGGGGGCCCCTTGAGGGGTAGGGGAGACATCCTCCCCAGCCCCGGCTAGACGTGCACCTAGACCTATACACAGGTCCTTTGATGTTGCTTAAGTACAGCTACCTAGGTAACCCCTGTCTATGTCCTGATGCAGTAACATGTCTGGGATTGATTTTGGCCCACTTTCAAATAAAAAAAAATTAGAAAAAAAAAGAGAAATAATTAAATAGTATTTTTTTCTTATTTTAGCCCCCCAAAAATCCATTTTTCTCTGCTTTTCTAATTTTTTGGGTATTTCCCTTCACTCAGGTGACCAATAATGGGGTTTAAATGATAAAATATGATGTTTGAAACAGGGTGCACTTTATTTCATCAAAATCCATTGGTTATTAATTAAAATATGACTGATTTTGAAAGTATACCCCTGCATGATTAGAATGCATTTAAAATGACCAAATACAGTGTACAATCTGCCACTCTCTAAAACAGTTGAATGTGACCTTAGACTTGACTGAGAAATCTGATCAGGGTTTTATTTTGTTGCAATAATAATAAATTATTTTGGGCATAATTTTCATGTATATTTCAGATTTGGGTTTTATATATGAATAGAAAATGAAAGTAGAAGAAATTGAATTACGGAGCCATTTTTCAATGGATTGACATCAAATGTGGACAACATGTACATTGAATACATGGAAATTGGATAATATGTTTAAAAAAATAGGTATGTTTATTTTTTTAAAATTATTGATATTTTAATATTTTTATATATGAAATTGGGCTAATTTTAGATTTCCTTCATATTCTTTTTACCCAGCATGCTGCGGGTAGCTTCCAGTTTGAAATATACATCGTCTGCAGTCAGACCACATGTTATTTTGATATTGCCTATCTGGTATAGCGTTGTTTTGAGCTGGGGTTGTGTTCCGGTCACATAAACGGGAGTGGTGGGCGTGAGCCTGAGTGCATTGTGCACCTCGGCTGGGAGTGATTTTAGAGGGTAATTGTTTAAAAATGAAGTAGGGGTTATGTTTTTATGTTGGTTACTTGGTGTTGATACTCACGTATAAATATCTTCTTTAATTATCTTTAATTTTGATTTTGAACCCTGTCTCTCTCCCCCCCCTCCCCCTGAATTTTCCAAACAGATATTGATACATGAGTTTATATTTTTCTTTTATATAGCACTGTTTCGGTCAGCATCAGACCTCATCAGTGGTGCTGCTATGCACCAGACAGAGCTTTTTTTTTTCTTCTTTATGATTTTTTTTGTTTTTTTCTGCTGTGCTCTGTTCTGTAGGGCAGGCTGCTGCTACTGGTTTGTTGCAGAAGTTGAGGCGTAGGAGTGCAGATTGCTGTCAAGCAGTCCCTTTACATAATCAGGCTCCTCCTGGTGGTGGGTTTCTTGAGTCCGCTGGTGTTCGAACTTCATCTGGGCCCTTTGAGCTCTTCGCTTTGCCTTATACCTTCTCGTTGTCTTGTATGACTTGCCTTCCTTGATATGTGAAGAAGGCGCTTTCTTGAAGCAGCAGATAGACAAGTCCTTGTGAGGCGGCCCACCTTCATCCTCACTGCTGAGTAAACTAAGTTGTTCACTCTTAGGGTTTGAAGAGGTAGCCGAGCCTCAAATGACCTGGGGTAGTTCTGGGACTTCGGCATGGTGGCTAAAGTTGCTCGGTTGAAGGCCTCGCACTTCTGTGTTGATGTTCTAGGTGACACCTTGTAGACCGCCTCTTCACTCAATCTGATTTTTAGTATCACAGCAAGCAGTGACTTGTCATTTTCGTTCATCTTCAGGTGCATGATGTCATTTGGGCCCAGGATCATGGACTTGTACCACCAGGAGTTGTGACCTTCACCGGAGCAGACCAGGGCTGATTGATGACAGAAGCTGCAGTTCCCGGAATAGCATTCAATGGTGGCCCGCTGGATGTCAGGTAAGCGTGATGTAAATTTCGTAATATCTCCGCCTCCCAATCTTGCCATCTCTTCTATAACAGCATTGCATCTGGCCTTGACGTCACGTGACAGAGCTGCCTGTGCCTTCTTTCGCCCAGGTTTAGTGGTCTGCGGGAACATTCCTTTGCTAAATTCTGCAGATCTCATTTTCCTCTCTTGCGTCACCGCCAGATGATTTGGATCTGCCTGCCTTGAAACTTCCCAGGCTTAAAATGACCAAATACAGTGTACAATCTGCCACTCTCTAAAACAGTTGAATGTGACCTTAGACTTGACTGAGAAATCTGATCAGGGTTTTATTTTGTTGCAAATATAATAAATAAGTTATTTTGGGCATAATTTTCATGTATATTTCAGATTTGGGTTTTATATATGAATAGAAAATGAAAGTAGAAGAAATTGAATTACGGAGCCATTTTTCAATGGATTGACATCAAATTTGGACAACATGTACATTGAATACATGGAAATTGGATAATATGTTTAAAAAAATAGGTATGTTTATTTTTTTAAAATTATTAATATTTTAATATTTTTATATATGAAATTGGGCTAATTTTAGATTTCCTTCATATTCTTTTTACCCAGCATGCTGCGGGTAGCTTCCAGTTTGAAATATACATCGTCTGCAGTCAGACCACATGTTATTTTGATATTGCCTATCTGGTATAGCGTTGTTTTGAGCTGGGGGTGTGTTCCGGTCACATAAACGGGAGTGGTGGGCGTGAGCCTGAATGCATTGTGCACCTCAGCTGGGAGTGATTTTAGAGGGTAATTGTTTAAAAATGAAGTAGGGGTTATGTTTTTATGTTGGTTACTTGGTGTTGATACTCACGTATAAATATCTTCTTTAATTATCTTTAATTTTGATTTTGAACCCTGTCTCTCTCCCCCCCTCCCCCCTGAATTTTCCAAACAGATATTGATACATGAGTTTATATTTTTCTTTTATATAGCACTGTTTCGGTCAGCATCAGACCTCATCAATGGTGCTGCTCTGCACCAGACAGAGCTTTTTTTTTTCTTCTTTATGTTTTTTTGTTTTGTTTTTTTCTGCTGTGCTCTATTCTGTATGGCAGGCTGCTGCTACTGGTTTGTTGCAGAAGTTGAGGCGTAGGAGTGCAGATTGCTGTCAAGCAGTCCCTTTACATAATCAGGCTCCTCCTGGTGGTGGGTTTCTTGAGTCCGCCGGTGTTCGAACTCCATCTGGGCCCTTTGAGCTCTTCTCTTTGCCTTATACCTTCTCGTTGTCTTGTACAACTTGCCTTCCTTGATATGTGAAGAAGGCGCTTTCTTGAAGCTGCAGATAGACAAGTCCTTGTGAGGCGGCCCACCTTCATCCTCACTGCTGAGTAAACTGAGTTGTTCGCTCTCAGGGTTTGAAGAGGTAGCCGAGCCTCAAATGACCTGGGGTAGTTCTGGGACTTCGGCATGGTGGCTAAAGTTGCTCGGTTGAAGGCCTCGCACTTCTGTGTTGATGTTCTAGGTGACACCTTGTAGACCGCCTCTTCACTCAATCTCATTTTTAGTATCACAGCAAGCAGTGACTTGTCATTTTCGTTCATCTTCAGGTGCGTGATGTCATTTGGGCCCAGGATCATGGACTTGTACCACCAGGAGTTGTGACCTTCACCGGAGCAGACCAGGGCTGATTGATGACAGAAGCTGCAGTTCCCGGAATAGCATTCAATGGTGGCCCGCTGGATGTCAGGTAAGCGTGATGTAAATTTCGTAATATCTCCGCCTCCCAATCTTGCCATCTCTTCTATAACAGCATTGCATCTGGCCTTGACGTCACGTGACAGAGCTGCCTGTGCCTTCTTTCGCCCAGGTTTAGTGGTCTGCGGGAACATTCCTTTGCTAAATTCTGCAGATCTCATTTTTCTCTCTTGCGTCACCGCCAGATGATTTGGATCTGCCTGCCTTGAAACTTCCCAGGCTTAAAATGACCAAATACAGTGTACAATCTGCCACTCTCTAAAACAGTTGAATGTGACCTTAGACTTGACTGAGAAATCTGATCAGGGTTTTATTTTGTTGCAAATATAATAAATAAGTTATTTTGGGCATAATTTTCATGTATATTTCAGATTTGGGTTTTATATATGAATAGAAAATGAAAGTAGAAGAAATTGAATTACGGAGCCATTTTTCAATTGATTGACATCAAATTTGGACAACATGTACATTGAATACATGGAAATTGGATAATATGTTTAAAAAAATAGGTATGTTTATTTTTTTAAAATTATTAATATTTTAATATTTTTATATATGAAATTGGGCTAATTTTAGATTTCCTTCATATTCTTTTTACCCAGCATGCTGCGGGTAGCTTCCAGTTTGAAATATACATGTCTGCAGTCAGACCACATGTTATTTTGACTATTGCCTATCTGGTATAGCTTTTTTTTGAGCTGGGGTTGTGTTCCAGTCCATTTAACGGGAGTGGTGGTCGTGAGCCTGAGTGCATTGTGCACCTCGGCTGGGAGTGATTTTAGAGGGTAATTGTTTTAAAATGAAGTAGGGGTTATGTTTTTATGTTGGTTACTTGGTGTTGATACTCACGTATAAATATCTTCTTTAATTATCTTTAATTTTGATTTTGAACCCTGTCTCTCTCCCCCCCCGCCCCCCGAATTTTCCAAACAGATATTGATACATGAGTTTATATTTTTCTTTTATATAGCACTGTTTCGGTCAGCATCAGACCTCATCAGTGGTGCTGCTATGCACCAGACAGAGCTTTTTTTTTTCTTCTTTATGTTTTTTTTTTTTTTTTCTGCTGTGCTCTGTTCTGTAGGGCAGGCTGCTGCTACTGGTTTGTTGCAGAAGTTGAGGCGTAGGAGTGCAGATTGCTGTCAAGCAGTCCCTTTACATAATCAGGCTCCTCCTGGTGGTGGGTGTCTTGAGTCCGCCGGTGTTCGAACTCCATCTGGGCCCTTTGAGCTCTTCGCTTTGCCTTATACCTTCTCGTTGTCTTGTACGACTTGCCTTCCTTTATTATGTGAAGAAGGCGCTTTCTTGAAGCTGCAGATAGACAAGTCCTTGTGAGGCGGCCCACCTTCATCCTCACTGCTGAGTAAACTGAGTTGTTCGCTCTCAGGGTTTGAAGAGGAAGCCGAGCCTCAAATGACCTGCGGTAGTTCTGGGACTTCGGCATGGTGGCTAAAGTTGCTTGGTTGAAGGCCTCGCACTTCTGTGTTGATGTTCTAGGTGACACCTTGTAGACCGCCTCTTCACTCAATCTCATTTTTAGTATCACAGCAAGCATTGACTTGTCATTTTCGTTCATCTTCAGGTGCGTGATGTCATTTGGGCCCAGGATCATGGACTTGTACCACGAGGAGTTGTGACCTTCACCGGAGCAGACCAGGGCTGATTGATGACAGAAGCTGCAGTTCCCGGCATAGCATTCAATGGTGGCCCGCTGGATGTCAGGTAAGCGCGATATAAATTTCATAATATCTCCGCCTCCCAATCTTGCCATCTCTTCTATAACAGCATTGCATCTGGCCTTGACGTCACGTGACAGAGCTGCCTGTGCCTTCTTTCGCCCAGGTTTAGTGGTCTGCGGGAACATTCCTTTGCTAAATTCTGCAGATCTCATTTTTCTCTCTTGCGTCACCGCCAGATGATTTGGATCTGCCTGCCTTGAAACTTCCCAGGCTTAAAATGATCAAATACAGTGTACAATTTGCCACTCTCTAAAACAGTTGAATGTGACCTTAGACTTGACTGAGAAATCTGATCAGGGTTTTATTTTGTTGCAAATATAATAAATAAGTTATTTTGGGCATAATTTTCATGTATATTTCAGATTTGGGTTTTATATATGAATAGAAAATAAAAGTAGAAGAAATTGAATTACGGAGCCATTTTTCAATGGATTGACATCAAATTTGGACAACATGTACATTAATACATGGAAATTGGATAATATGTTTAAAAAAATAGGTATGTTTATTTTTTTAAAATTATTAATATTTTAATATTTTTATATATGAAATTGGGCTAATTTTAGATTTCCTTCATATTCTTTTTACCCAGCATGCTGCAAGTAGTTTCCAGTTTGAAATATACATCGTCTGCAGTCAGACTACATGTTATTTTGATATTGCCTATCTGGTATAGCGTTGTTTTGAGCTGGGGGTGTGTTCCGGTCACATAAACGGGAGTGGTGGGCGTGAGCCTGAGTGCCTTGTGCACCTCGGCTGGGAGTGATTTTAGAGGGTAATTGTTTAAAAATGAAGTAGGGGTTATGTTTTTATGTTGGTTACTTGGTGTTGATACTCACGTATAAATATCCTCTTTAATTATCTTTAATTTTGATTTTGAACCCTGTCTCTCTCCCCCCTCTCCCCCCTGAATTTTCCAAACAGATATTGATACATGAGTTTATATTTTTCTTTTATTTAGGTAAAACCATTTTGAAATAACACCATGTATCATGTATATAAACTTTATTATCTAACTTTTCATATTGCCAAAAATACAATACAACAAAAGAAACCAGACTAGAATAAAATGTTTTCAACAAATAGGATTATGCACCAATCTATTATGCACCAATCTTTAAAACATATAGTGAAATACAAAGTGTCCCGCAAAACATGAAGGCACACAAAATACTGTTCATAAAACCAAACTATATCACAAGTATGAACCACCAATATATTTGAAATGTGACTAGAAATTTTTTGGATATGAATGGCCGCAACAAAAAGTTATACAATTAGGACATGCCATTAACTGGCCCTAATCATATTTTAAGTTAGCCGACAGCCAGCCAAGAATGCACAAAACTTGCAAAAAGAATGCTATTTTCTTACACCAAAAGCAAATCAACCCATCCTAACTTTGTTCCGCAATATCCGCAATAATTCATCCGCATTTCCATCCGCAAGCAAATCCATATTCCAATGAGTTATCCGCTATTAAAAACCCCACCCCAAATCCGCTATGATCCAAATCTGCCACAAATTCACTGATTAACCATTGTACTGCCCAAGATGCCAAAAGGAGAGTGGGAGTTACCAAAATACAAGTCTGGGCAAAACCCATTTCCCCTATAACAAATTAATTTTTTGTGTCTGCCTCCCAAGACAGGATATATCAGTCATAAAGCTGATCCTATCAGAGGGTGGCCCCCTATTTTAATTTAAATGTGTAAATAAGAAATGTGCACTCCAGGCTGACTGTCAGCTTTTTGAATTTTTTCGCCACAATACATTTTAATTTTTAAAATTTATCCCCCAAAATTCAAAGCTCTGCCAGCTTATCCCCAAGCCCATCTAAAAACATTTCAAGACCCACCTGGTTTAAATGAACCCCGTCATGCCGAAAGAAACCCTTTGTTGTACTATCCAAACCAGTGGCCAGGAAATCCTCATTTAGTGAACGTACAATTTGGGACCAAAACGGTTAACCCTCCTCCTTTTTTTATCTTCTTTAGTTCCAGGGGCCCATGTAAAGCGTGGCAAAATGTCTATCCAAACCAGTTTACTGGCTGGAAAACCTGCCCTCAGGTATTTGAGTCCTGATTTTATCAGGTTAAAAATCCTGCAAACTGTAAGGCTTTCAATGTCATTACCACCAAGATGTATTGCCAGAATCTTAGGTGGAGGGGCCAACAATACCTTCAATTGCATCTTACTTTGAAAATCCCTCCATGACATCCCTCTGTACCCCATCCACCCAACTGACTGCCCCAGTTTAAGTGATTCCTTCTGCTGATCCCCTGCATACTGACCGGCCCAATAAATGATGGAATCTCCCACCAGCCATATCTCTGCAGAAGAAAAATTAACAGACGAAATTACAGTCTTAGATATCTTTTAACCGCATCAGAACGCCACCTACCTAAACTTTTTATTTTATCTTCAGACATTCCCATTGAAAAGAGCTGCGTTGCCCTGCCTATGCGGAAACTGTGAGATGTAATATTTGTCATGCCTGGCCTAACTCTATTAATACCTTTTGTTAAAACAGCAGAAAATTGGCATCTTGTCAGGGGATGTCCATTGGCGTGACAGAAAAAAGGTGACTCACACTTTGGCCTTATGGCAATAAAATTGTACACAGCATGTACTGGACAAAGAACTTCGCTCTTTTCACAAGGTATCCTGAGAACTGTAGGTGAACCAGCTTGATTAGTTTTAGAAACCTTAAGCGTCACTAAAACGTGTTGCTTACTTGCCCCAATATGTACACCATCCCAAGCTAGGGTTCTGTCAGACAATAATGATGATGGCACAACTAATTCACTAACTCTAAAAAGACCAAAATATGCTAACAAAAATACAGCCTTGAAAAGAGTAGCCTCGTATTGATCATAGCATATCCTAGGTAAAATCTCACAAATGTCTGTCAATATGTCAACTGTAATTGGCATGCGCATATCCTTTCTACCTTCCAACATTTTTTTTATTATGAAATTATCTTTTAAATCACAACCACCACTGAGTCTGTTGTAGTAATTCAAACCAGCCAGGTAGGTGTTTATTGTATTTGGGGCGAGGCCTTTTTGGAAACAATAAGATATGAAAAGAATTGCATGTTGAATATTCAAAGGACATTTAAAAGAAAGCTTGTATTCTCTTAAAAATTTTTTAAAAGCATCCATAGCAGTCTTATATGCTGCGGAAGTATTAGGAGAGACACCAGCATCCAGCAATTTTGCTACCCCATGTTGAAGATCCCCCACAGACAGCTGGGAACCATCTGAGGATCTGGGTCTCATGAGGAGCTAATCTCTTGAATTTGTTCACCTGCAAACGAGACAATGCATCACACAAAACATTTATTTTACCGGGCACATGTGAGGCTTTAATGACTATATTCTTTTCCAAACAAAGTTTTGTTATTTGTCTTACAATATCCATCACCCTGTCCGACTTAGATGTCATGCTGTTTACAATGCTTACAACTGCCATATTGTCACATAAAAACTTAATCTTCTTTTTAGCTAGACAATCGCTCCAAATCCGGAGTGCTACGAAAATTGGAAATAACTCCAAAACAGTGATGTCTGTTGTCAGACCTTTTTCATGCCATGATTTTGGCCACTCAGCCAATGCCCAATGTCCCTGAAAGTAAATACCAAAACCTTTTCCACCAGAACTATCAGTAAATAACTGCACATCTTCATTGGAAACCCAAAACCTGTCATGGAACACTGACAATCCATTGTAGCTTTTAAAGAACTCTAACACATTGCTAAGTCCAAACGTATGCCCTTATTTACCCTCAAATGGTGGTGAGGTTTAGTTAAACCACAAATTGAATTGATGAGCCGTCTACAGAATGGTCTACCTGCCACAATGGCTCTACAACAGAAATTGAGCGAACCAATTAAAGATTGCATCTCTTTTAAAGTTGTCTTATTGCGTGAAAGTATGGCTTCAATTTTGCCAGTAATTTCTTTAATTTTTTGTATAGGAATTCTGACTACCATTTCCACCGTGTCTAATTCCAAGCCTAGAAAAACTAACACTTCAGATGGACCCTCTGTCTTCTCTTCAGCTATGGGCACCGACAACCACTGTAAGCATTCCACAAAGCATTTCATAGCTAATTCACACCCCGATTGATCTCTATCTCCTCCAAAAAATCATCTAAGTAATGTATAAGCCTACCAGATGACATTTTATTTTGCACAAAGAACTCTAAAAATGTTGAAAACTTTTCGAAATGACTGCAACTTATTGAACAACCCATTGGCAGACATTTATCCACATAAAATTTGTCCAAAAACTTAAAACCAAGTAGTTCAATATCTTTAATTTTGACTGGAAGATTCCGAAAAGCATGTTTAATATCCATTTTAAAAAGCTTGCAATTTTGGCCTAATTCCTGAACCATATTCACTGCTTCATCGAAGCTAGTATATTGAACTGAACAATGCTGTGGGTCGATGAAATCATTAACTGATACCTCCTTGGGACTAGATAAATGATGAATTAACCTGAATTCTCCAGGTGTCTTCTTTGGAACTAAACCAATAGGGGATACTAACAGGTTTGGTAAAGGTCTATTTGTAAATGGGCCAGCGATCCGACCAGCTAAAACTTCCTTATTTATCTTATCTTGAACTATTATAGAATTCTGTGTTGCTGATTTAAGATTATTACTATCCCTTGATTGCCTAGGCCCAGTGTAATTAAGGCTAAAACCATCCCGAAAACCCTCTAATATAAATTTGGCATCCTTGTGTAGATATGCAGACAAAGCAAGCTGTAAATTCTCAATATTAATAGGTGTCGGTGCAAGAGAAACCACATCTAAGTTACTTGCTTGGTCTAGAACCGGGCCTGGTGGGCTGTCTATTGAAGCCTCTTTGTTGTACGAACCCCCCTGATTGTTGGAAGGTACGAAAAGGCTGCTGCTGCTGGGCTCGATTTCCCGGAAATGTTGATCTGTGACTTTGAAAACAAGACTTAAAAGAATGTGAGCCAAAACAACCAGAGCATACATGGCTAAATTTGCAGTTGGGCCAGTGACACTGTCCCTTGTTATAATCTATACAGGGGTAAACCCGCCCGCCAGGCCTCTGAGACTGACTCATAGCATTATTTGACACCCGTGTCCCTTGACATCTCCACCACAAATCCATATTTATGACTGCCCATGATGAGTGATTCGTCTCTTGCCTCATACGGAATTGCTCGTCATAAGACCGCCAAGCAAAACCCCCCTGACGCTGAGCTGCCTCCCTAATGTTAAACATGTATTTTAACATCTCAGCTGCCTCCTCCTTGTAAGAGTTCACATAGATACTCATGAAAATAATAAACGCATCCGTCCAACGTTCCATATTTGGAACCTTTGACCCACAATCTTTGGGTTTTGAAACAATAGACCCATCCTCCGCGAGACATAAACTACCACCGCTACATAAACCTTCAAGCTCCGAACTGCCTTTCAGTAAAAGAGACAGATTAATATAGCTACCATTGACAATTTTCTCACGCAAGGACAAAGGAACATGAGAATACAATTCGTCCCCCGAACATCTTGCCTTATCTATACCATGATTTGGAAAATCGACCCTTCTCCCAAACCCTTCGGAAATATCCGCACTCGCCGTGCTTACGGCATGTGGGATAACATTCAACGCACGAATGATTTCCTCAAAATCAATGACATTACCCGCACTTTCTGGCTCCGAAACGACCGGCATATCCTCAGCCTTCCTCTTCTTTCCTCTAGGCATCTTCTAATTGCGACGATGTAACGGATGATGGTAGATCTTTTCAAATTAAATGGTGTTAAATGGCGATGACCGTTCAGCTGGGAAGCAAGATCGGAAAGAGCGAGTATTCCGAAAATTACGCAACATTCGGACAGATGACCACTAGCTGTTCTCTTCGGACCCAAACAATATCGACCTCAAAATGGTTAAAATAAACGCGGTTATATTTAAAACATAACCGTCATTATATAGCACTGTTTCGGTCAGCATCATACCTCATCAGTGGTGCTGCTATGCACCAGACAGAGCTTTTTTTTTTCTTCTTTATGTTTTTTTTTGTTTTTTTTCTACTGTGCTCTATTCTGTAGGGCAGGCCTCTGCTACTGGTTTGTTGCAGAAGTTGAGGCGTAGGAGTGCAGATTGCTGTCAAGCAGTCCCTTTACATAATCAGGCTCCTCCTGGTGGTGGGTTTCTTGAGTCCGCCGGTGTTCGAACTCCATCTGGGCCCTTTGAGCTCTTCGCTTTGCCTTATACCTTCTCGTTGTCTTGTACGACTTGCCTTCCTTGATATGTGAAGAAGGCGCTTTCTTGAAGCTGCAGATAGACAAGTCCTTGTGAGGCGGCCCACCTTCATCCTCACTGCTGAGTAAACTGAGTTGTTCGTTCTCAGGGTTTGAAGAGGTAGCCGAGCCTCAAATGACCTGGGGTAGTTCTGGGACTTCGGCATGGTGGCTAAAGTTGCTCGATTGAAGGCCTCGCACTTCTGTGTTGATGTTCTAGGTGACACCTTGTAGACCGCCTCTTCACTCAATCTCATTTTTAGTATCACAGCAAGCAGTGACTTGTCATTTTCGTTCATCTTCAGGTGCGTGATGTCATTTGGGCCCAGGATCATGGACTTGTACCACCAGGAGTTGTGACCTTCACCGGAGCAGACCAGGGCTGATTGATGACAGAAGCTGCAGCTCCCGGCATAGCATTCAATGGTGGCCCGCTGGATGTCAGGTAAGCGCGATATAAATTTTGTAATATCTCCACCTCCCAATTTTGCCATCTCTTCTATAACAGCATTGCATCTGGCCTTGACGTCACGTGACAGAGCTGCCTGTGCCTTCTTTCGCCCAGGTTTAGTGGTCTGCGGGAACATTCCTTTGCTAAATTCTGCAGATCTCATTTTTCTCTCTTGCGTCACCGCCAGATGATTTGGATCTGCCTGCCTTGAAACTTCCCAGGCTTAAAATGACCAAATACAGTGTACAATCTGCCACTCTCTAAAACAGTTGAATGTGACCTTAGACTTGACTGAGAAATCTGATCAGGGTTTTATTTTGTTGCAAATATAATTAATAAGTTATTTTGGGCATAATTTTCATGTATATTTCAGATTTGGGTTTTATATATGAATAGAAAAAGAAAGTAGAAGAAATTGAATTACGGAGCATTTTCAATGGATTGACATCAATTTGGACAAATGTACATTGAATACATGGAAATTGGATAATATGTTTAAAAAAATAGGTATGTTTTTTTTTTTAAAATTATTAATATTTTAATATTTTTATATATGAAATTGGGCTAATTTTAGATTTCCTTCATATTCTTTTTACCCAGCATGCTGCGGGTAGCTTACAGTTTGAAATATACATCGTCTGCAGTCAGACCACATGTTATTTTGATATTGCCTATCTGGTATAGCGTTGTTTTGAGCTGGGGGTGTGTTCCGGTCACATAAACGGGAGTGGTGGGCGTGAGCCTGAGTGCCTTGTGCACCTCGGCTGGGAGTGATTTTAGAGTGTAATTGTTTAAAAATGAAGTAGGGGTTATGTTTTTATGTTGGTTACTTGGTGTTGATACTCACGTATAAATATCTTCTTTAATTATCTTTAATTTTGATTTTGAACCCTGTCTCTCTCCCCCCCCTCCCCCCTGAATTTTCCAAACAGATATTGATACATGTGTTTATATGCCTGTTTCGGTCAGCATTTTTTTTCTTTTTTTCTCTATGCTGTACGGCAGGCTGCTGCTACTGGTTTGTTGCAGAAGTTGAGGAGTAGGAGTGCAAATTGCTGTCAAGCAGTCCCTTTTCATAATC
Organism: Solen grandis; assembly: GCA_021229015.1. NCBI lineage: Eukaryota > Metazoa > Mollusca > Bivalvia > Adapedonta > Solenidae > Solen > Solen grandis. The sequence continues at coordinate 14,938,674 of CM037779.1, forward strand.
AGGCTCCTCCTGGTGGTGGGTTTCTTGAGTCCGCCGGTGTTCGAACTCGATCTGGGCCCTTTGAGCTCTTCGCTTTGCCTTATACCTTCTCGTTGTCTTGTACGACTTGCCTTCCTTGATATGTGAAGAAGGCGCTTTCTTGAAGCTGCAGATAGACAAGTCCTTGTGAGGCGGCCCACCTTCATCCTCACTGCTGAGTAAACTGAGTTGTTCGCTCTCAGGGTTTGAAGAGGTAGCCGAGCCTCAAATGACCTGGGGTAGTTCTGGGACTTCGGCATGGTGGCTAAAGTTGCTCGGTTGAAGGCCTCGCACTTCTGTGTTGATGTTCTAGGTGACACCTTGTAGACCACCTCTTCACTCAATCTCAGTTTTAGTATCACAGCAAGCAGTGACTTGTCATTTTCGTTCATCTTCAGGTGCGTGATGTCATTTGGGCCCAGGATCATGGACTTGTACCACCAGGAGTTGTGACCTTCACCGGAGCAGACCAGGGCTGATTGATGACAGAAGCTGCAGCTCCCGGCATAGCATTCAATGGTGGCCCGCTGGATGTCAGGTAAGCGCGATATAAATTTCGTAATGTCTCCGCCTCCCAACTTTGCCATCTCTTCTTTAACAGCATTGCATCTGGCCTTGACGTCATGTGACAGAGCTGCCTGTGCCTTCTTTCGCCCAGGTTTAGTGGTCTGCGGGAACATTCCTTTGCTAAATTCTGCAGATCTCATTTTTATGCTCACCGAAGGTGACGCATATAGTCGCCGCTTTGTCCGTCCGTCCGTTCGTCCGTTCGTCCGTCCGTCCGTTCGTCCGTCACACTTTCCTTGTCCGGACTATTTCTCAGGAACTAATGGCTTGAATTCAACAAAACTTTATAGGAAGCTTTAAAATTAAGAGGAGATGGGCATATCGTCAACATGACCCGATTCCTAAATTTTTCACAGAGTTATGGCCCATTGACTTTTCGGCCTATAGTACATATTGCATGATTCTTGTCCGGGCTATTTCTCAAGAACTAATGGCTTGAATTCAACGAAACTTTATGGGAAGCTTTATTACCAAGAGGAGATGCGCATATCGTCAGCATGACCCAATTCCTAAATTTTTCACAGAGTTAAGGCCCCTTGACTTTTTGGCCTAAGTTCATATTGCATGATTCTTGTCCGGGCTATTTCTCAGGAATTAATGGCTTGAATTCAACGAAACTTTATGGGAAGCTTTATTACCAAGAGTAGATGCGCATATCCGTCGGCATGACCCAATTCCTAAATTTTTCACAGAGTTAAGGCCCCTTGACTTTTTGGCCTAAGTTCATATTGCATGATTCTTGTCCGGGCTATTTCTCAGGAACTAATGGATTGAATTCAACGAAACTTTATGGGAAGCTTTATTACCAAGAGGAGATGTGCATATCGTCAGCATGACCCGATTCCTAAATTTTTCAAAGAGTTAAGGCCCCTTGACTTTTTGGCCTAAACTACATATTGCATGATTCTTGTCCGGGCTATTTCTCAGGAACTAATGGCTTGAATTCAACAAAACTTTATGGGAAGCTTTATCACCAAGAGTAGATACACATATCGTCGGCTTGACCTGGTTCCTCAATTTTTCACAGAGTTATGGCCCCTTGACTTTTTGGCCTATAGTACATATTGCATGATTCTTGTCCGGGCTATTTCTCAGGAACTAATTGCTTGAATTCAATGAAACTTTATGGGAAGCTTTATTACCAAGAGGAGATGCGCATATCGTCAGCATGACTCGATTCCTAAAATTTTCAAAGAGTTATGGCCCATTGACTTTTTGGCCTATAGTACATATTGCATGATTCTTGTCCGGGCTATTTCTCAGGAACTAATGGCTTGAATTCAACAAAACTTTATGGGAAGTTTTATTACCAAGAGTAGATACGCATATCGTCGACGTGACCTGGTTCCTCAATTTTTAAGAGAGTTATGGCCCCTACTACCATGTTGTTGACTAATATTCATGTCATTTGCCTAATTTAACAGGAGATATCATTTAAACAAAACCCCACAAAATTCAATATGCTAGAAATGTCAATCATAATCATGTCAGCTAATTGTTGTTTAGGCCATTATACACTATTTCAAATATCCAGTCATATGTCAAGAGTGTTGGTTAACCTCTTTGATATGAGCACACATTGAAATGTATGACTTAATTTTTAGTAGTATAAAAACTTTAAAAAAAATCAATGAAAGATCTGATGAGTAACACGTATTATCATATTAAATAGTAAACTGTTACTAAGTCTCCAAATTAGAGTTGGTAAAACATCGCATCTGATGAGAATAGATATGATTTAGGAATTGGGATTTCAACATATCCTCCCACCCATTGACCAAGGCCTTATTTGTAACAATGACGTTCTTCGGGGAGCATCTGTCAGTTCTACTGACTTTCTTGTTCTCTCTTGCGTCACCGCCAGATGATTTGGATATGTCTGCCTTGAAACTTCCCAGGCTGCGTCAAGCTTCTGGTAGAAGTCCTGCATCCCAAGGTAAGATTTGGTGTCGCCGTCAGTCGTCAGGGTTCGGACAAAGTACCCTTCCATGGACAGGTCTTCAGCAAGCTCATAGGCCATTCTCCTTTCTGAGTGGGGGGTGAAGTAGGCTAGGTTGGCTGTGCATCCGGCATGTCGACCAGGGCAGGTGACGCTCAAACCTTTAAGTGCAAGATTTGCACTTGAAAATGAACTTGCTTCTCAGTCCATTATTCTGCTCCTGGTACAGGTCCACTTCTAGTTGTCTGCAGCCTGTGTCTTCATGGTTGCTGTAAACTGCATTCATCATGGAGAGGAGCCGCGGAAGGTGTATGACGCGGTTTCCCGAAATGAAGTTATCTTCCATTTGCAGATTACGTCGTAGCCTGAATGGATGGTGGTCTTCTTCATCGTCTGGGTGGTGGCCTGTAGATGCTGTGCTGTAGGCGTCTTCTTCAGATCCTGCCTCAGAAGGTAATTTCTTCTTAAATGGGCTCAGTTGGTTGTTCTTCTGGAAGAAAATCCCAGCAGCTTTGCGTTTCCTCTCGCCTAGGACCATAGTTGTAGAAATTGGCAGTCAGTCTTCTCTGGTGCATTCAGATATGATTTGGGTTAACTCAGTGCCACCCCCCGTATAAGGTCAAGGTCCAGACAGTAGCCACACCTACTGATTTAATGCTGCCCAACCAGTAGCTGACCCCTGGGGGCCCCCTTGAGGGGTAGGGGAGACATCCTCCCCAGCCCCAGCTAGACGTGCACCTAGACCTATACACAGGTCCTTTGATGTTGCTTAAGTACAGCTACCTAGGTAACCCCTGTCTATGTCCTGATGCAGTAACATGTCTGGGATTGATTTTGGCCCACTTTCAAATAAAAAAAAAATTAGAAAAAAAAAAGAGAAATAATTAAATAGTATTTTTTTCTTATTTTAGCCCCCAAAAAATCCATTTTTCTCTGCTTTTCTAATTTTTTGGGTATTTCCCTTCAATCAGGTGACCAGTAATGGGGTTTAAATGATAAAATATGATGTTTGAAACAGGGTGCACTTTATTTCATCAAAATCCATTGGTTATTAATTAAAATATGACTGATTTTGAAAGTATACCCCTGCATGATTAGAATGCATTTAAAATGACCAAATACAGTGTACAATCTGCCACTCTCTAAAACAGTTGAATGTGACCTTAGACTTGACTGAGAAATCTGATCAGGGTTTTATTTTGTTGCAAATATAAGTTATTTTGGGCATAATTTTCATGTATATTTCAGATTTGGGTTTTATATATGAATAGAAAATGAAAGTAGAAGAAATTGAATTACGGAGCCATTTTTCAATGGATTGACATCAAATTTGGACAACATGTACATTGAATACATGGAAATTGGATAATATGTTTAAAAAAATAGGTATGTTTATTTTTTTAAAATGATTAATATTTTAATATTTTTATATATGAAATTGGGCTAATTTTAGATTTCCTTCATATTCTTTTTACCCAGCATGCTGCAAGTAGTTTCCAGTTTGAAATATACATCGTCTGCAGTCAGACTACATGTTATTTTGATATTGCCTATCTGGTATAGCGTTGTTTTGAGCTGGGGGTGTGTTCCGGTCACATAAACGGGAGTGGTGGGCGTGAGCCTGAGTGCCTTGTGCACATCGGCTGGGAGTGATTTTAGAGGGTAATTGTTTAAAAATGAAGTAGGGGTTATGTTTTTATGTTGGTTACTTGTTGTTGATACTCACGTATAAATATCCTCTTTAATTATCTTTAATTTTGATTTTGAACCCTGTCTCTCTCCCCCCCCTCCCCCCTGAATTTTCCAAACAGATATTGATACATGAGTTTATATTTTTCTTTTATTTAGGTAAAACCATTTTGAAATAACACCATGTATCATGTATATAAACTTTATTATCTTACTTTTCATATTGCCAAAAATACAATACAACAAAAGAAACCAGACTAGAATAATATGTTTTCAACAAATAGGATTATGCACCAATCTATTATGCACCAATCTTTAAAACATATAGTGAAATACAAAGTGTCCCGCAAAACATGAAGGCACACAAAATACTGTTCATAAAACCAAACTATATCACAAGTATGAACCACCAATATATTTGAAATGTGACTAGAAATTTTTTGGATATGAATGGCCGCAACAAAAAGTTATACAATTAGGACATGCCATTAACTGGCCCTAATCATATTTTAAGTTAGCCGACAGCCAGCCAAGAATGCACAAAACTTGCAAAAAGAATGCTATTTTCTTACACCAAAAGCAAATCAACCCATCCTAACTTTGTTCCGCAATATCCGCAATAATTCATCCGCAAGCACCTCCTAACTTTGTTCCGCAATTCCATCCGCAAGCAAATCCATATTCCAATGAGTTATCCGCTATTAAAAACCCCCACCCCAAATCCGCTATGATCCAAATCTGCCACAAATTCACTGATTAACCATTGTACTGCCCAAGATGCCAAAAGGAGAGTGGGAGTTACCAAAATACAAGTCTGGGCAAAACCCATTTCCCCTATAACAAATTAATTTTTTGTGTCTGCCTCCCAAGACAGGATATATCAGTCATAAAGCTGATCCTATCAGAGGGTGGCCCCCTATTTTAATTTAAATGTGTAAATAAGAAATGTGCACTCCAGGCTGACTGTCAGCTTTTTGAATTTTTTCGCCACAATACATTTTAATTTTTAAAATTTATCCCCCAAAATTCAAAGCTCTGCCAGCTTATCCCCAAGCCCATCTAAAAACATTTCAAGACCCACCTGGTTTAAATGAACCCCGTCATGCCGAAAGAAACCCTTTGTTGTACTATCCAAACCAGTGGCCAGGAAATCCTCATTTAGTGAACGTACAATTTGGCGACCAAAACGGTTAACCCTCCTCCTTTTTTTATCTTCTTTAGTTCCAGGGGCCCATGTAAAGCGTGGCAAAATGTCTATCCAAACCAGTTTACTGGCTGGAAAACCTGCCCTCAGGTATTTGAGTCCTGATTTTATCAGGTTAAAAATCCTGCAAACTGTAAGGCTTTCAATGTCATTACCACCAAGATGTATTGCCAGAATCTTAGGTGGAGGGGCCAACAATACCTTCAATTGCATCTTACTTTGAAAATCCCTCCATGACATCCCTCTGTACCCCATCCACCCAACTGACTGCCCCAGTTTAAGTGATTCCTTCTGCTGATCCCCTGCATACTGACCGGCCCAATAAATGATGGAATCTCCCACCAGCCATATCTCTGCAGAAGAAAAATTAACAGACGAAATTACAGTCTTAGATATCTTTTAACCGCATCAGAACGCCACCTACCTAAACTTTTTATTTTATCTTCAGACATTCCCATTGAAAAGAGCTGCGTTGCCCTGCCTATGCGGAAACTGTGAGATGTAATATTTGTCATGCCTGGCCTAACTCTATTAATACCTTTTGTTAAAACAGCAGAAAATTGGCATCTTGTCAGGGGATGTCCATTGGCGTGACAGAAAAAAGGTGACTCACACTTTGGCCTTATGGCAATAAAATTGTACACAGCATGTACTGGACAAAGAACTTCGCTCTTTTCACAAGGTATCCTGAGAACTGTAGGTGAACCAGCTTGATTAGTTTTAGAAACCTTAAGCGTCACTAAAACGTGTTGCTTACTTGCCCCAATATGTACACCATCCCAAGCTAGGGTTCTGTCAGACAATAATGATGATGGCACAACTAATTCACTAACTCTAAAAAGACCAAAATATGCTAACAAAAATACAGCCTTGAAAAGAGTAGCCTCGTATTGATCATAGCATATCCTAGGTAAAATCTCACAAATGTCTGTCAATATGTCAACTGTAATTGGCATGCGCATATCCTTTCTCCTCCTAAGTCGTGTAGCACCTTCCAACATTTTTTTTATTATGAAATTATCTTTTAAATCACAACCACCACTGAGTCTGTTGTAGTAATTCAAACCAGCCAGGTAGGTGTTTATTGTATTTGGGGCGAGGCCTTTTTGGAAACAATAAGATATGAAAAGAATGGCATGTTGAATATTCAAAGGACATTTAAAAGAAAGCTTGTATTCTCTTAAAAATTTTTTAAAAGCATCCATAGCAGTCTTATATGCTGCGGAAGTATTAGGAGAGACACCAGCATCCAGCAATTTTGCTACCCCATGTTGAAGATCCCCCACAGACAGCTGGGAACCATCTGAGGATCTGGGTCTGCATGAGGAGCTAATCTCTTGAATTTGTCCACCTGCAAACGAGACAATGCATCACACAAAACATTTATTTTACCGGGCACATGTGAGGCTTTAATGACTATATTCTTTTCCAAACAAAGTTTTGTTATTTGTCTTACAATATCCATCACCTGTCCGACTTAGATGTCATGCTGTTTACAATGCTTACAACTGCCATATTGTCACATAAAAACTTAATCTTCTTTTTAGCTAGACAATCGCTCCAAATCCGGAGTGCTACGAAAATTGGAAATAACTCCAAAACAGTGATGTCTGTTGTCAGACCTTTTTCATGCCATGATTTTGGCCACTCAGCCAATGCCCAATGTCCTGAAAGTAAATACCAAAACCTTTTCCACCCAGAACTATCAGTAAATAACTGCACACTTCATTGGAAACCCAAAACCTGTCATGGAACACGACAATCCATTGTAGCTTTTAAAGAACTCTAACCAACATTGCTAAGTCCAAACGTATGCCCTTATTTACCCTCAAATGGTGGTGAGGTTTTGTTAAACCACAAATTGAATTGATGAGCCGTCTACGAATGGTCTACCTGCCACAATGGCTCTACAACAGAAATTGAGCGAACCAATTTAAGATTGCATCCTTTTAAAGTTGTCTTATTGCGTGAAAGTATGGCTTCAATTTTGCCAGTAATTTCTTTAATTTTTTGTATAGGAATTCTGACTACCATTTCCACCGTGTCTAATTCCAAGCCTAGAAAAACTAACACTTCAGATGGACCTCTGTCTTCTTTCAGCATGGGCACCGACAACCACTGTAAGCATTCCACAAAGCATTTCATAGCTAATTCACACCCCGATTGATCTCTATCTCCTCCCAAAAAATCATCTAAGTAATGTATAAGCCTACCAGATGACATTTTATTTTGCACAAAGAACTCTAAAAATGTTGAAAACTTTTCGAAATGACTGCAACTTATTGAACAACCCTTGGCAGACATTTATCCACATAAAATTTGTCCAAAAACTTAAAACCAAGTAGTTCAATATCTTATTTTGACTGGAAGATTCCGAAAAGCATGTTTAATTTCCATTTTAAAAAGCTTGCAATTTTGGCCTAATTCCTGAAACCATATCACTGCTTCATCGAAGCTAGTATATTGAACTGAACAATGCTGTGGGTCGATGAAATCATTAACTGATACCTCCTTGGGACTAGATAAATGATGAAATTAACCTGAATTCTCCAGGTGTCTTCTTTGGAACTAAACCAATAGGGATTACTAACAGGTTTGGTAAAGGTCTATTTGTAAATGGGCCAGCGATCCGACCAGCTAAAACTTCCTTATTTTCTTATCTTGAACTATTATAGAATTTGTGTTGCTGATTTAAGATTATTACTATCCCTTGATTGCCTAGCCCAGTGTAATTAAGGCTTAAAACCATCCCGAAAACCCTCTAATATAAATTTGGCATCCTTGTGTAGATATGCAGACAAAGCAAGCGTAAATTCTCAATATTAATAGTGTCGGTGCAAGAGAAACCACATCTAAGTTACTTGCTTGGTCTAGAACGGGCCTGGTGGGCTGGTCTATTGAAGCCTCTTTGTTGTATGAACCCCCCTGATTGTTGGAAGGTACGAAAAGGCTGCTGCTGCTGGGCTCGATTTCCCGAAATGTTGATCTCTGACTTTGAAAACAAGATTTAAAAGAATTGAGCCAAAACAACCAGAGCATACATGGCTAAATTTGCAGTTGGCCAGTGACACTGTCCCTTGTTATAATCTATACAGGGGTAAACCCGCCCGCCAGGCTTGAGACTGACTCATAGCATTATTTGACACCTGGTCCCTGACAGAGTACATCTCCACCACAAATCCATATTTATGACTGCCCATGATGAGTGATTGTCTCTTGCCTCATACGGAATTGCTCGTCATAAGACCGCCAAGCAAAACCCCACTGACGCTGAGCTGCCTCCCTAATGTTAAACATGTATTTTAACATCTCAGCTGCCTCCTCCTTGTAAGATTCACATAGATACTCATGAAAATAATAAACGCATCCGTCCAAACGTTCCATATTTGGAACCTTTGACCACAATCTTTGGGTTTTGAAACAATAGACCCATCCTCCCGAGACATAAACTACCACCGCTACATAAACCTTCAAGCTCCGAAACTGCCTTTCAGTAAAAGAGACAGATTAAATAGCTACCATTGACAATTTTCTCACGCAAGGACAAAGGAACATGAGAATACAATTCGTCCCCCGAACATCTTGCCTTATCTATACCATGATTTGGAAAATTGACCCTTTCTCCCAAACCCTTCGGAAATATCCGCACCGCCGTGCTTACGGCATGTGGGTAACATTCAACGCACGAATGATTTCCTCAAAATCAATGACATTACCCGCACTTTGGCTCCGAAACGACCGGCATCTCTCAGCCTTCCTCTTCTTTCCTCTAGGCATCTTCTAATTGCGACGATGTAACGGATGATGGTAGATCTTTTCAAATTAAATGGTGTTAAATGGCGATGACCGTTCAGCTGGGAAGCAAGATCGGAAAGAGCGAGTATTCCGAAAATTACGCAACATTCGGACAGTGACCACTACTGTTCTCTTCGGACCCAAACAATATCGACCCCAAAATGGTTTTAAAATAAAACGCGGTTATATTTAAAACATAACCGTCATTATATAGCACTGTTTCGGTCAGCATCATACCTCATCAGTGGTGCTGCTATGCACCAGACAGAGCTTTTTTTTTTCTTCTTTATGTTTTTTTTTGTTTTTTTCTGCTGTGCTCTGTTGTGTAGGGCAGGCTGCTGCTACTGGTTTGTTGCAGAAGTTGAGGCGTAGAGTGCAGATTGCTGTCAAGCAGTCCCTTTACATAATCAGGCTCCTCCTGGTGGTGGGTTTCTTGAGTCCGCCGGTGTTCGAACTCCATCTGGGCCCTTTGAGCTCTTCGCTTTGCCTTATACCTTCTCGTTGTCTTGTACGACTTGCCTTCCTTGATATGTGAAGAAGGCGCTTTCTTGAAGCTGCAGATAGACAAGTCCTTGTGAGGCGGCCCACCTTCATCCTCACTGCTGAGTAAACTGAGTTGTTCGCTCTCAGGGTTTGAAGAGGAAGCCGAGCCTCAAATGACCTGCGGTAGTTCTGGGACTTCGGCATGGTGGCTAAAGTTGCTCGGTTGAAGGCCTCGCACTTCTGTGTTGATGTTCTAGGTGACACCTTGTAGACCGAGGTGGAGTGCAGTGCACAAGAATGATAACCATGACTTTCATATTTTCTGAGTTATTGCCCTTTGTTGATTTTCAGTCTTAATTTTTGTCCAGGGATTAATCTAAAATTTATTTGAGGG
>CM037779.1:14948862-14998862 GCA_021229015.1 Solen grandis
AAGGCTGATCACAATACCAGTTTTGTTTTCAAAGGTGGTCGCCATATTTTGGTCACATGGTTTACCTACCGTAACGTAATCGGTATGATGAGTATGGTATATGATAACATATGATAAGAGTAAATATCATCATAATATATAACAAATCAGGAATAAATATACATCGGGTATTCTTTATTTCAAAGTAAGGTCACAGAATCCGATCCTATATGAATTATATCTCTTTATATAAATGTATATTGTATCTTGTAAAAGATTGGGGGCGTGGATATTATACTGTGTATGAAATGTGTTCAATTCTTATACTGCAATACATGTAGTTCAGAAATATAAAGCGACGGAGATTAGGTTCAGTCATGTTATATTTCGAGGTCTGTTGATTTAGCTTAGTTAAAACTCATTTATTAACGACAATTTGGAAACACCTTTTGCAGCTTTTACTAATCCCTATCGACAGTTCCTGGGTTTAACCAGTACTTTGCGCCTAGGAAAGTTTTTACCCCCAAACGTGGTGAACCAACGACTTTCGGACAGACCCGTCTGATGTTTTACCAATGAATATTTTTATGATTTAAATTTGAAATGTGAGTATAATATATTCGCCGTGGTTCAGGAACCGAATGATGTGGGTTCGAACCCAATGTAAGGCAAGGCTCTTCCATAAGGCCAAAAAAGAAAAAAAACAATAGATCCGTTTCTGGTTTCCCGACCGACCCTCTTTTTTCACGGCCGACCCTAAAGTTTTTTTTTTTTTTTTTTTTTTTACATTTCCGCCTTAAAATAGATTTCCTTTTTTTTTTTACTTTCCGCATCGTTCGGAGGAAAAAACATACCCCAACCTTCCTACCTTCTTTTTTCCTGGCTGAAGACCAGAAACGGATTTTTTTTTTTTGGGGGGGGGGGGGGGGGGGGGCCTATAAGCTTTTCAGGAACTGAGTGCTGGTCCTATACAAGAGCCGTCAAGCGGGATTAGTATAAGTTGTGGAACTTGTATCACAAGCGATTTAAAAAGATAGAACTAATTTTAATTTAACCCTTTCCCTCATAGAGGACACCATGAAAAGACCTATGCGAACAGCATAAAACCAGATCAGCCTGCGAGTAACTCGCAGGCTGATCAGGTTTTATGCTGTTGCTGCTCCTCAGTGAGCTGGAAATGAGGATTTTGTAATTAAATTTGGTAAGGTTTAACTGTGGTTTTCTGCAGATCAGGCTTTATGTGGTACCTACTGAGTGCGTCAAAATGAGTCTATATGAGGGAAAGGGTTAAGGTATACGCACCCTAAAAGTCATACTCCATATCTTGTCACCGGATGGTAAAATTTCTATGAAATTTCGTCACTATACAGACATTCAAAAATAAATAAAAAAAATGTTTTACCGAGAGTTTTTTTTTCAAGTTCTATTTTATTTGGGGGAGACAATCTATATTTATTCTAACATTGAAAACATTGGGAAAAATATACAATGTCTGTGAATATGAAAAACTAAATTTGATTTTCAAGAAAAAATAAACCCACGGTAGAAAGATGCATTATATAATTCTGTTTCAAATTTCATTAAAAAAACTTTACCTTAGGAAAAAGGAGAAAGTCACTTTTTTAGTAAAAACAAAATTATCAAGGGGAGGTAATAAAAGAAATTCTGTCACATGTAACGTGTCATTTCCATTGTTTGACATTTTAAATCTTATATTGTGAAGTAATTACATGGCTTGATGAAAATGATTGCTGTTAGGGTGCGAAAACCTTAATCTCAACATAGAATAATTTTTAAGTCTGATGTTTGTTACCCGATAAAGGTATAACTGCCTGTGTAAAGAGAATGGGATACATATATTGAATGGCAGGATAGAACTAGGAAAATGTCCACATCATTTAATTACAGAAATAGTGTCTGTTCAAGTCCTGTGGACTATACCATTTGTAATCATGATAATGTGAAATATATTGAAAAATTAATGTGATGGAAATGAATGGGTGTGATAATCTGACATATGATTTTTCTATTGACGCACAGGACTTTATTTCTCCATACCTAGTTGATATTTTCAATATCGTTTTCAATAAAAGTATTTACTGTTTAGATACGGCAAATTACAGAGGTATTACAATGATAAACTTAGCAGCAAAGATATTTTCGTTAAGAAATCGATTGAATGCATGGGCGGAAGAAAATACTATTTTTAGTGAAATCCAGTTTGATTTCAGAGATAGTAGGAACACATCAGACTGTGTGTTTATTCTTCATTAACCATGAACTAAATATTGAGGTAGGGAGATACAATGTAACAGATAGAAATACAAGAGAATGTGCTTGTTGTCAGTCATCAATGATTGAATCTGAATATCATTTCTTGTTTGTTTGTCCAAAATATAGATGCATAAGACTCAAATACTTGAAAAGGATAAGTTGGATGACTTTTATACGTTTAATGAAAAGTGAAAACGAATTGATAATAAAAAATGTAGTACTCTGTTTGAAAGAGGTTCCAGTTAAAGGATTGTAAAAAAATGTAATTATGATGAAACTTTAGATATGAGCTTATATTGATATTGTTTAAAGTATGTTTAATGACAGGACTTGACTTGACTATTTTAGTTTACCGTCGCTTCGACAGTATTTCAGTCATATAGCGACGCCCAGCTAATTACAGGTGGAGGAAGACCCCGAATGCACGGAGGCATCCCGGTAGAACCACCAACTTTCCGTAAGCCAGCTGGAAGGCTTCTTCACATGAAAATCCGAAAGTAGAATCCCTGCAGGGATCCCTCCCCACGGAGGCCCCTATGTATAATAAATATATACATTGTATAATTGTTTGGCCCATATTATGATAACTGATTTACCGTTTCCCTGATATTATAAAACTGATATACACATGCGCCATGAATTAATAGGATTGAATAGTTCGTATACATGTATACACACATTCTTGTAACTATATTTCTCGTGCATTATTTTTGTAACTATTTATGCATTTGCCATAGACAGCTGTGCTGTCGACTTAACCCTTTCCCTCATAGAGGAAACCATGAAAAGACCTATGCGAACAGCATAAAACCAGATCAGCCTGCGAGTATTCGCAGGCTGATCAGGTTTTATGCTGTTCGCTGCTCCTCAGTGGTCTGGAAATGAGGTTTTTTTAACTGCGGTTTTCTGCAGATCAGGTTTTATGTGGTACCTATTGAGTGCGTCAAAATGAGTCTATATGAGGGAAAGGGTTAAGCAAATAAACTATTTGAGTTGAGTTGTCATTCTGGATTCCTCGGGTTGCATTCATTAAAGACCGAGTGCGTTTTAGCTGGGAAAAATATATTTTTCAAAATTTCTAATTAGCAAAGCCTCAAATGATGTTTGATTAACCTCTTAATGTTTAATTAAGCCCACATAATGAAATATTCACCCGGAATCCTTAGTTGTTCAGACGGCAAAATAGTGAGAAAAATGGGCAGAGCATGTTCTGAAACCCAATGTTCAGTAAAAACCACGGATGTCTCGGTGTACATGGGGTGCTTCAGAAGCACATGGACTTTTGCTATAAACTGAATAAATCTTAATATACGGTAGTAGAGGAGATAGGAAGAAAATCCACGAACTTCTGAAGAAAAAAACAACAAAAAAAACAACAACAAAAACATTGTATGTCAGGTTTATGCTGACGTTGTTTTGAGCTAAATATAGAACGAGACAGCCACAATTTGCAATTTTTCTAATAGAATCTTTCCTGTAAATAAGGCATTTTTCAAGGTCTCTCAGTAATGAAATTAAAACTGAATTATATAAGTTGAAAATGCATTCGGATTTAGGTCTAACAACTATAAGATACTGGGACTATAAGGATATTCTCTAAACTGTGACAAACATTCGGTATATGATATTGTTTAATTTGATAACTGTCCTGGTTCATTTCATTTTCTAACTATACCGTTAGAGATAAGGTACTGCAGAGCGATGCATAACATTTTTTATACAAATGACTCTATCATAATATTTAAGGAATATCATTTAAATTTACCAGGTTCATTTTCCAGATTCATTATTCCATGTTAACTCAACGTATTTGATCAGAGTATTGTTGCTATGGTTACTTGACATACGATATTTTAATGGATTAACAATTAAAGAATAAAACACACATTTTCATAGTATGACAATATGAATTCATTCCATACTGATTTTCCCGGTCATAATAAATTGTTAGATGGTAACATCTTGTTGCCATAGATTTTAATTGTTTGCTACATTTAAGCTTAAATAATATGTCTGTATCAACAATATCCCGGATTGTTTACGTATTGTTGACACCCTGTGAAACAGATGTGATTATAAATATCAGTTATCATGATAAATTTATTTTGAATGTCATTATAATAAGTATAGTTTAAACAAAGCGTGCTAACATCAAACTATGAGGCCGAGAAGTTAAACAAAAAAGAGCGATATATATGCATTTTTATGAAACTATGAATTGATATTGATAATAGTTAGATGTTATCATACAGGGATAACTGAAAACTGTCAAGCAAATATGTGTGTATGGCCAGCTGTGACTGATCGTTACACTGGCAAAAACTTTACTATCATATTACGAATCTCGTTCAATAACAAAAAGCTTTCATTTGGCTTGATTCACAGACTTCGTAAAATTTTGGGCTTTAAGTACGTAAAAGTATTAAGTTTAAAATATTACTGAATCTATATACACAATAAACATTTTTATGTGACACCGGAATGCATGGGTCGTTTATACCGGTATATCCGAATTTTGAGGACTAAGGGGTATTTATTCGTACAGTATAGTCAGACCGAGAGGTTAGGTCGGACGTCCAGCAAAGCGGATACCGTGGTGTGGGTTTGATCCCCAGCCGCAACGTAAGTCGTTAAAATGGTAATTGTTTATCTCCCTTGCTTGAATAGTCTGACACCTACGACTACTCCATCTATCATAAGGACAGTAACGGAATGACTCCTTTCGTGGGTTTCCGACGGCTCCCGACATATAAAAGTACACGCAGTTCCATGACAAGTTGGGGCCAATGCCTGGATAATATGAACGTCATTTGCTACACAGTGTGATATGGCAGTGAGTCAGAACTAGGACACGCTCCCTGAATGATTGAAATTCTATCGATGAGACGTTCACCACAAGCCCACGAACAAAAATACTTTGATCATAAAAGGCAGTCTTAGTTTGAGTACACGGTAAACATAATTTGAAATGCTTAAAATTAGACAAAATAAAAACATAATGACAGAGCATCTAGGTTAAGGTTTAAACAACAACAACAACCGAATAAAACGAAAACATTTGGACAGCGAAGGCAGAGATATGAATACCTTAATGTAGCTTCTGGGCGAAGGAAATAAAGGAGTGGAAAAAAAATTAAATGATCCTATATTCATTTATGATAATATAAACAATGCGGTGAGAGAGAGGTCGGGGCTATCGTAAGTATTTAAATTGATTTAGAGGCTTTTCAATATATAGCTTTACTGGGATAATATGTAGTCAATGGTTACACACTTTGTTTGTGATATTATTTGGGAGGGATTGACCTAGTCATAAATAGAAAAGGCGGGGCTTAAATACACTGCTAAAATTGTAAAGGTGCACGCTGTGCCAAATTGTCTAAATCATTTTCATTTGAAATATAATTCGTATTCATATGCATTTTTTGTGATTGTATTTATTTTCAATTACTTACATGATCGTGTCATATCAATACCCGATATTCACGTGCGGTTGCCAACGAATCCACGTGACTGATGTCGCCACAGGGTGAGGTTACATCTGCTTTTATTTAAGATGACAATACAATTGAAATCCCTGTCAACGTTGCTTGAATCAAAATAACAAAAGGTCGATTTAGCCTTACTGTCGATTTACGATTCTTTCTAATACATTCAGGTGGTCATGTTGACAACGAAATGAAGATTTTAATAATTATGAACATCTTACTCTAATAATTAACATGACAGTCATTGACCTCTCAGAATAGCCCCAAGATTCAAGTATATTTTGAAACGTAACCGGCCCATTACCTATTTTGTAATTATATGAAGGAATTTGACTGAATTTTAACAGTAGCATTTATATAACAATTGATATATCGAACTAATAATATTTATATAATGGTGATTTGTAGGAGAAATATGCTTTAGAATTAGTTTGTATGAATTACATTTTCAATAATATTTAGAATAATGTCCCTTTGTAGATGTTTTTTTTTCTGTTATAGCAACCTTAATTGTGCTTATTTAAGTATTCATTTCACATTTAAGAATGATAAGTGCACTTCAGATCCTAAATAATAGAAACCCAATTGAAAATACACAAATAAAATTGAAAATAGAAAAATAAGAAGAACGACTAGTACTGGTATGTTCTCTTATCCTGTCCATATGTTTAGTTGCTGTCTGCCTGGCGCCCTCTTCCATCTCTGACTTTCTTTTTGTCTGGCGTTCTTTCTTAGTAGACGATGTCTCTCATTTTATTCATTTTTTTATATTTTCTTTTTCTTTTACTTGTCTATCTTTCAGCCTGTTCCTGTCTCATCATATCCTACCTATTTCTTGTTTGATTGCCTACTTCTGTTCTCCTTTTTGTTTGTATCCCTTGTTTTGTATGGTTAAGAAATGATCTGGTTTAAAGAAATCAAATTTGCATTTATTTCAGACACTAATAGCGATTTTGACAAAGTTTTAAACCCTAACTGCATGTTGTATCATTATGAGATTTAAACACGATAGTGACTTGGAAGCAACATTACATTTTAAGGAGAAAAAAAATGAAACTACATCAATCAAGATTTTTCTATTCTGTCTGATACCCATAATGGTATGTAACCTTTACACGTGCCATTCGAGTAGTCGATAAAATGAAAATAATAAACGGATTTTCAAAGTTAGATTTCCAGACAAAGCATTTGACATATCGTTGCATAGTTATAAAAATGATATTTCTTTTGTTTACATACAGCTGAAAATTAATCTCATTGCCTTAATATTACGAGCGTGTCACTTAAATTTGTTTTGATTTTCTAAAAGTCATCATTTGTTCCTGTCCGCAAACCGCAAAACGAAACAAAAGTTTCTTAGTCTATCCTCTGATTTACATATTTTACAAAAAAAAGAAAAAAAAAACAAACTCTTGATATATTGTTTGTAGAAAACGATGAGTAATTTCATCATTCCAAAAATGTTTGACGATCTAATATGATTTGAAAGTCATGTCAATTTATTTGCTTTTTCTTATTGCCATCAAAACACTATTTAACTGTCAATGACAATCATGAATATTAAATAGAAAATGAATGTTAAACAGTACGTTTTTTCCCGCAAAGTGGACAATGAATGTAAGGATTCGTCCAACTTTCCAATATCTTATACTGAGATCAAATATGTATACATCAAAAGAAAATAACTTAAAGATTTATTTGTACTGGATGCTCCAGCAGAAATACGTTAATTGCTAGTTCAAACCCCGTTTCGTATAGCCATAGAGTAACGTGAACAAATGTGAATGGCCTTTATGCCCCGCCCTAAATACGGTAAAATTAGTGATCAATAGCATTGATATTTAGGTTAATTGAATATGTGGTATTCGCGGGTACAAATATTCGTGTATTCATGTTCTAGAAAACGTGAAGTCTACGAAAAGAAACATTTTAATAGAACAAAACCATTTGCGACTACCACGAAAATTACCCTCCTCCACCCCACATGTGATTTTTTTTATAATATTCGTACTTATGACATTAATATGATCATTGTTTGATTAAAAATATCAGGAATACTAATACAAGTACAATATTGCCAATGTAAATCAATAGAAATCAAATAATACAATTTATGTACATATACAACATCATAAATAAACTATGAGACATTCAGAGGAAACACTGGGCAAATTTGTACGCCAAATGTTAGCGGGTTCTAGGTTACTTTAAGGCATTTTGAAAATCAGGTTGCAATGAAAATGCCTTCCGAAGACATAATTAAGCGTTAATGAATGTAATTTTATATTGCAAACATTTCCATTTATCACATTTTCATTTATTTCTAAATGAACTGTACGCATTAAAGTATTTGCGTATGACTGACATTGATCCCCTAACCTCATGAATATGTATGCAAAATATATGACTTTATGAATATTACTTGATTGATCTTTAAATGATTTATCAAATAATGTTGGTTTTTTCTTTGCCACAGATGACTGTGTAGAGACTGAGCTACAATATGTATGAGCAAACAGAGGAAACCCAGATTAGACAGCTCCTATAGAGACCCAGATTAGACAGCTCCTATAGAGACCCAGATTAGACAGCTCCTATAGAGACCCAGATTAGACAGCTCCTACAGAGACCCAGATTAGACAGCTCCTATAGAGACCCAGATTAGACAGCTCCTACAGAGACCCAGATTAGACAGCTCCTATAGAGACCCAGATTAGACAGCTCCCATAGAACCCAGATTAGACAGCTCCTATAGAAACCCATATTAGACAGCTCCTATCGAATCTGCCTGATCAAGGTCTGTTCTGTTTGTCTATGCGACAGAATGACTCTATATGACCATTTGGAGTAAGCTTAAACAACGGCTGAGAATGGAGAATGTCTTAACCCGCATATTAAGCTTACTGTAGTAGAAAACATCTACAGCTACATAATACACTAACAAAATTACGTAAATTAGAAAAAAACAACAATGTTAAACAAGAACACTAACTCCAGAGATTCATTAGGCGACTGAAGATTCGGCAAGGTTCTTTATTTGTGTGTTAAGCAGTTAAGAATTACTTATCGTTGAGTTTATTTAAAAAAAAAGTCTTCTTGGCGAAAACATACTGCTACATTTAGGATGTCATGCAGTATAAAGTATTAATTAAGTTCAATGTAAATGGCATCAAACGCGCCAATTACGCCAAATTGCGTCAAATTACCAAGGTTGCGTGAAATACGCTGTACTCGTACTTTGTCAAAACCAAAGTTGCGTGTATACACCGTGATGCGTCAAACACACTGCGTGAATGCGCCGTACTGAAATACTCCGTACTGCGTCAAATACGCAGAATTGCGTAAAAAAACGCCGTTATATGTCAAATATGCCGAACTGAGTCAAACTCGCCATATTCTTTTAAATACTCCCAACTTCAGAAAAAGAACACCCATTATATATTTTCTATTACAATAACCAAGTACATGTAATTTAATTGTATGGACATAAACACATTTTCGCCATTTAATGCCCATCACTTACACTCCTCTTCTTCTTCTTTTTATTTTGAATGACTGATCTTCTGAACGTAACTGGCGCATTTCTCCATAGGGCTCGGTTCGAACCAGTGACCAAAGGGGTCAATGTGCATTGACCGCAACCCTATCAATTGATATGTTTCACCTTCAATGTAAACCACTCCCTTCGACTGCTTTTTTATCTAAAGGAAATACATAAGGTTTATTTCATCATACATGTACTACACAAATTCCATATCATATTTTCCAAGCATTATAACTATCGTTCTATCAGTAAATAAAGATCCGAAAGATACCGTAACTGTCCAATTTCCGAGTACCTAAACATGATTTACACATTTTTATATGCAACTTGATTAATAGCGACCTGTAAACACCGAAACAAACCCAGCTATAGTTATATTAATGATAAAATGGGTCGTTAATTTTCCTGGTGAGCGTGATAACGATTGATTAAATATTTCTTTTTACATGAAAAGAAATTTGAATAAATTTTGAATATCGACATAAAACAATTCAGGTGTACTTATAATAAAAATTACCGGGGACTATTTTCATCTCGCGGTATAAAATTTTATGTCGTCTGCATGAATCATTTATTCACCGACTTAATTGCATCATCAATGTTTGTGTACGAAAGTGTTCCAAAATTACGTCCATTTCCGTTCATATTCGTTCTTCATCTCCTTCACAGCGCCTAAAATACGTCATATTTGTGCCATTTTGGTGCTATTTATTTACATTTAACATTAAAATTGTTTTGTGAAATGATTATTACACATTTATTAAAATGACAAAAAAGTTGTTTATAGCATGCAGAATTGCATGATTTTTGTGCACATGATATCATACTTACAACTATACTTATATAAACAGACGAGAAAAACATTAAAAACAAAAACAAAAAAAAAACTCTATTTTGGTTTTCATCCAACTTTAACTTTGCATAAGGTTCAGAATTATGGGGTTATCGTTTGCTAATGCAAGATTAATTTAATGTACTTTTTACACCAATTGAAAGAGGCCTCCGCAAAAATTCTTCTTTTAATAAAGCACGCATCCATGCTTAGAACTCACTTAAATTGTGGCTGAATTAAAAACAAAGGGACCTGAATTAACATCGGATTAATGAAGATCAAAGGCATTCTTTAACCATTTTTCCACATCAGTGTAAAACCAAGAAACTTTCTAAACATTACAGTACCCTGTATCTGGTCCGTATGTATATGTTTAGAAGCAAGATGGTATTGCACCATATAAAAAAGCCTGCTAACTTTTCATCATTATACATTGATTACGGATTAAAATTGCACAGAAATTCTTAATGAAAACGATGTTAGGGTATCATACTAATTTTGCTAAGCCGATCAATAATGCACTCGTATGTAGAATGCTGAAATTACATTATATGATAGAAATCGCTGCCTTACTGGCTAAAATTAATGTAATTTTCACAATTTTAAATGTTTTTAAAATAATGATATTCGATT
The DNA here is from genome assembly GCA_021229015.1 of Solen grandis. Lineage (NCBI taxonomy): Eukaryota > Metazoa > Mollusca > Bivalvia > Adapedonta > Solenidae > Solen > Solen grandis. The sequence goes on from CM037779.1 coordinate 14,959,613, forward strand.
ACAAAATGTTTGCGCACGTAGGATACAATTATAAAATTGTATTCCTTGCGTTTGCTGACACCGTGGTGCATGTGTAAACATGTTGTCGCTTTTAATTTTTTACCAGTTAATTACACCGGTACGTTTTTTTTCTTCTTATAGATATACGAATGTTTGGTCCTCTACGCTAAAGATTCCTGTTTAAGCCCCTGTAATGGTTCCGCTACATTTCGAACATCATGGCCTTTCACAGAGATAACCAAGGTTTCCTAATGTTTCATTAGGGAAGCTTGGTTATCTTGATAAAGGTTAAGTGGTCCAAGACATAGCGGTATTTGTCGACTTTACCGAAAGTGAATTACAGGGCATTAATCTTAAAATATGTGACCTGGTAATACATATCGCACCTCAAAAATGTGTACCAGGTTCGATTCCTGGTCATAGAAATGAGAGTGCAGTATCGTCCGTCCAGATACGTGAGATTATTCTGGATACCTCGAGGTTCCCAAACTCACGCGACACCGCGGCGATGGAGTGTGACTTGTTTCGTAATTGGTTAAAAATAAATAAACTTTTTTTTTGTTAATTCAAAAAGGTCACAGGCTGAAGTCAGGGATTTTCCTTCAAATTCGGCATGGTATTAGGATATTCAGAAACATTATTTTGACCATTAAGATTAAACAGGGTGTGAAATTGGTTAAGAATCAGTTAGTACATTGTGGCATTCAATCCTATCCTTAAAATAGGGGTATCTACTTACATAACACCAATCTATGTGTAATGTTATGTTTGGAGCAATAGATATAAACAACCGCACTTAAATTAATCGCTTTACCTGTATTGCTTAGACATGTTATGTATTTTAACAAGGATAAAAAGATTAGCTCCATTTTAATTATAAATGAGAGGTCTAAATATAGCAATGTTTTTATATGTAATGGTAAACCAATTTTCATCACGAGAGTGTTAATAATTACTACTGTTAAAACAGAAAGGACTGCGAAAGACAAACATATATAAAATCAATGATCCTCGATACCAAATGTCTTCTTTCAGATAGATCAAAGGCCGCCAATGTCATCTCATAACTCTCCGTGACAGGGGATACAGTTTAATACCCCAAAAACTAAGATAGCTAGTCCTCCTTTACTAGCTGTGATAAAGTGTGTCAAAGATTAAAACGTTTTCAATGATATGATAAATATCCTGAGAGGATTTCTTGACGATTGCCGAAGTGGATACGCCGTTCAACAATGTATAAGAACGTGCGCCAAATTCTGATTATTATGTTTGTAATTTGCCATAAGAGTCTACTTAACATTCTTAAACAAGATTACGGATACATGTTGTAAACAAAACTACAGATGGATGGATGGATGGATGGGGGGGGGGGGGGGGGGGGGGGGCGAACGGACGGATAGATAGATAGATAGATAGATAGATAGATTACTAAAATCTGTTATAAAGTTTATGGGGTATGACTTTTGAAAAATAAAAAAAACGATTTAAATTTTTGGGGTTTTTACTCTGAAATCACCCGGATATGAAATTCAAACTATTTTACTAAGCGTGAACAGTTTAACAAAGCTACTAAAGATATGGCAAGTCTATGTTTCCTTCATCGGTGACGTTTCTCTTTTCATAAAAATAAGGAAGATGGCCATGAGTAATTTTGTTTACAGTATATTTCTCCAAAATGATACACAACTGAGTTCAAATAGTCAAAGTTTATAAACATAACATAACGTTGTGTGGTATGTGGCCTTGACCAAGACGAAAGAGAGTGATTATTATAAAAAATGGCAATAAATGCTACTTTATCAACCTGAATTACATGTAATTACTATAATAAGCTAGTTGCCACGCATGGTTGGGAGTCTGACATTTTTACATATTGTGTTATATATCGGGTTCGTTTGATCTGCATGAAATATACATCGTGTATCATCATTTGATTTACGTTGAGTATTTATTACTTGTAAAAACAATAAAAGCAATAAAATGTATCTTAACTCTGACAGTGCAACGTTTAAATTCTTCGTTTAATGAATCATGTTGAAAAAGAAAGAAATTGAATAAACGTATATATAAGAAATGTAAACAAAATTCAAGTGAACACTATATCCAGGATAAATTAACAACCAATTTCTCCTGATGAATTACTACATAATAAAGAAGTGAGAGATAATAAATGAATGATACAATGATTGAGAGAAAAACTGAAATAACATAAACAAATGGATAGACGGGCGAGTATATGGATTGTCAAAAAGAGATAAGGATAAGTGAAGGGGGAGAAAAATAGACAATTGTATAACGTTTACCTCTATTGTTTTCATATGCAGTGTGTCGCTGACAACTGGACGTTCGTTCCCGACATGTCTCAGTTTCACAAACTTCTTCACCGGGGAGCTTCGGTCCCCTGTCTTCTTCTCCATTGGTTTTTCCGCAACTTCTAATCCTTTCTTTAACTTATCGTCCCCGTTTACTTTCTCATCTACCGCCTTCTTTTGAACAGTGTTCTTGCTCACTTCGTTATGTCCATTGCTCTTTTCGTGTCCCTCGTCTGTTTTGTGAACCATGATTCTCGGGGTCTTTGACTGTTCTGTTTTTAAATCCCTACCGCTCTTGCTAGTCAGCTGTTCATTGACGTCGATCCGCTGACTAGACGTATGGCTTACTATGGTCGGTGAGTTTCTACCTTTATCCATATCTCGCCCACTGCTTACATTGCCGTTCAGTGCCTTTAATCCTTTACCGCCTAAATCGCCATTTAAAAACGTATGCTCGTGGCTGTAAGTTTCAATGTTCGCCTGGGTTTGCTTGGTCTGACATGCTCTTGGAGATGTGTTTCCAGCAAGAGTCTTTTTAATTCGGTCAATGAAACTCTCCGAATGTAAAATCGGTTTGGTGATGCGGATGGTCTTCGGCGTACCGTCGTCTAGAAAGCGTGTTTCTAAATGAGATGTGTACCCATCTGGTCCCCTTAATATAAGCACGACGGGGGAATTCAAAGGTAGCGACTTCAGTACATCAACGGATTTCTCGTAATCGACATTTTCAAGTGAAGTGTCATTCACTTTAAGAATGACGTCACCAATTTGTACAAGTCCACTTTCTGTTGCCATGCCCCCGGACACCAAGTCAGAAACAATCACGTGCGGTGGTTTTGTCCTTTTGCGTACCAGAAAGCCTAGTCCGTACTTCTTTTGTTTCAAGAGCTTTACTCGAATGATGTTTGAACTGACTGCTTCGGCTTCCATTGTGACGAATGTTGTTCTTCAAAGTACAGTTCTATATTAATACCAGTCCGTATTTAATTTCTGTTCGTTTCTAATGAAGAAGAACCCAAATAATCCTAATCAAGGTCGACCTCCCAATCCAAGCCTCCTCTACCGCGTCCTAATGAAGACGCGACGCGTCTTGGAAGAAGTCTGAAATCACAGACGCACATATCAAGAATTAGATCTAGAAACGAGGAACTCATAAATATAAACAGATTAAGGGCCGGGCCAAAATAAAGGCTACTCAAACTGCTCGGCGCAGAGATGAATGGATACTAGCCAAAGAGAAAAAATTGTTATGACCAACACACTGGTCATAAAATCTGCAGATAGGATAGTATGCATTAATAATAGAATCGTTCTTTTGTATGTAATCACAGTTCCTTATTAGATCATGCCATCGTCAATAATTTAGACAGTGCGGTAACTGCAAATGGGCAAACATGTATTTTGATCTCTTATTCTTTATTTAACAGTCATACTTGAATTCTATAATGAAGATACTGGAAAAAATATCGATGTTCAGTTGGTTTATTAGTGTCTATAGCAAAAAAAACATTCATAAACTGTTCATAGACAGTATATTTCAATGCATATGTTAGACGGTGATTATACAAAAAAGATATCTTATGTAAATGCAACTTTCATTTATATACTGAATTACATTTATAAAGCAAAAGCTGAACATTTTAAAGATGAATTCGATACGTTGTGTCTTGTTTTAGTTAATGTTCCGAATTAAAATACTTGATTTGGCTAAAGTACCATAACTCATACATACCCATATGGATACAATGTTATCAATATATTAAAAAAAATCTCACCCTAAGTATATTGACAAATTTCAACAGGACCGAGTGAAGATATTGTTAAATATCACTTTCCATTTAATTTCAGACATACACATTGTATCAATAAAACTTCTGCAGGTAAACCTACACCAAATTTTGAAAAGGTTGCGTAGCCATGGTAACTCTTACATGGTATGTAGCCATGGTTACTCTCACATGGTATGTAGCCATGGTTATTCTAACATAATATGTAGCCATGGTAACTTTCACATAAGCTAAAAGTATATTTGAAAGGGACTTCCAAATAATGTAAATCCTGGTCATTATTCTAATTAATAGAAAAGATGTCTATTTTTGATAGCTACTCGCCGAAAAGAACGAAATACAAAACTTATCAATTTATATATATATATATATATATATCTCTCTCTCTCTCTCTTTGAACTTTACTTACTGGACCAATCTATACTGGTTCATAGGTAAGCATTTTGTAAAATCACATAAAATAATATGCATGTGTCCGTAATTTGTGTGTGTGTGTGTGTGTGTGTGTGTGTGTGTATGTGTGTTGGGGGGGGGGGGGGGGTGTTAACTCCCCACCGACAACAGTATTTCAGTCATTTGGAGACTTTGTCTACTTGAGACAGATATAGTGCTGCCACACTGCAGTATCACGCCGTACGCCGTAGACATGTGGCATGATACCACAACCATTCCTGATACTGGATCAACCATTCCTGAAACTACCCTTATATCTGAGCGCTAAGCAATGGAGATACTTAACAACTACGGTATGTCGCGGCCGGGGATCGAACCCACAACCTCTTGATTGGGATTGACGCATAACTACATGTCTCACATAATGCGCGATGCGATCATTCAACATTTTTAAACTCTACCTTAGGTTCATCACTTGTAACAATGTTTGCACGTGGTACATGTATATGCATGCTTCAGTTATGATTAAACTTTATTTCCCCCATGCAGTATAAACATGTATAGACATGACAGACACGAATCTGACGCATTATGGTATAATTTAACAAAATGTTTTGATGCACAACTAATGGGAAAATATTATTTTAATTAGATTTTGCGCTCTATTTATCAGTTTAATTTTCAAAGTTCTTAGATAATCTCTCTCTCTCTCTCTCTCTCTCTGTGAATATGTCAATCATAGACTAGCCGAGAACATTGTGGGTCGGAAACTTTCCAAACAAGGACCTATATACGACTTTGTCACATATGCTCTGTTACCATATAAGGACATAGACTTTTCCCTGGGGACATTCATACCATAAAACCCGCAAAAGTAGACAAATCAATGTCTTCGGCTTTACATCTAACAATTAGTGTACTTTCGTGAACAATGCCCGGAAATAACTGATAGAGGCTCGTGTCCTTTAGTTTATACGCATTCAAGCAGTTTCGGATCATGATTGTTTTGTTTATTTTTTTCCAAGAATTTCACCCTCGTGATATTAGTGTACTTTTGATAGAATTGTCTATTAAAATTTATATCCTTTTTGATAGAGAAGAACTGTTTAACATAATATGTAATATGTAACCGAAAGGGAAACTAACAATTAGAAATTGCATTAACACGTATACATTGACTAACTGCAGAAATTGAAATATATATCTCTCCTCTTTTAACATAAATCGATGAAAGTCATATAATCATCATTATCATCACCATCATCATCATTGACGTTGTCGTCATCGTCGTCAGCATCATGATCATCAACAGCGGCAGCACCATTATTATTACCATCATTACCAATTTGATGTCAATGATATCGTTGTTATTTCTGATGCTTCTGTCATTTTTTTTAGTTGTCAAACGCCTTAAAACGTCTGTTATATAGTCTCAAAGGTATTAACAATCATAGTATATTGACAAATGGATCACAAATTATGTAAAACAAAAGGTATTTGTTTACATGTCAACATTCACACCCATTTATATGATAACTATCGCCAATTCGTTATTTTTATTTTATATCATATTATTTATATATAAAAAGGAGGCAGTACAAATGCTACTGCTATTCAATAAATAGGTGCAGAGTGGGCTTGTCTTGTTCCGTTCATCTGATATAGGGCAGGTATATCTGCTTAAACTATGGGTCAATAATTACAGTGCTAGTGCGTTATGTGTCATTATAATTACAGTACCAGTGTGCTTAATGAAAATAATTTTATATTTACAGTGAGTAACGTGAATTACTGAGTCATAAACACGCGAATGTCGCAAATATAAATACACAGCAAAGTAAATGCTCTTTACAGAATACATGCTTTGCTGTTTTGACTGCATAATTTAATGTTAATGGTTCTTGAATATCTAAGTTCAACTGCGCATGCCTGAACGGCAATGGCAATTGTGAATCAGTAACTTAACTCCATGCAAATAAATCTTGATCTTTGTTCAAAGGATGTTGTCATACAACCTGTCTGCTGTTTCCTTATTTGTACAATAAAACAAAGATAACTTATTTTATTGCTTTATATAAACATCCCTTTTGTTAAAAAAAATCACAAAAATTAAACTATTTTACATCTCAGAATTTACATGTTCGTATACTTCTTTGCTATGATGTACAAATGTTCGTGAAGTTAGCGGCCTGGTGGCGTGAACACAGCGGCCTGGCGGCCTGGTGGCCTAGCGGCCTAGCGGTGTGAACATAATTGTAAGGATGGACCTTCCAGCGTATAACTGATGTTATTTGATGTTAAATACTGTACTAAAACTGTAACATCTTTAGCACTTCTGAAAATACACGCCTGGTATGTTTTATCGAACTAAACATTTGTATTGTACTGTACTGTATTCTCTTGCAATACATTGCATTGAATGTAATGGAATGGAATGTTAATAGTACAGTACAGTGCAGTATATTGTGGTGTGGCATAGCATAGCATAGCACAGCTCAGTACAGTGCAGTATATTGTGGTGTGGCATAGCATAGCATAGCACAGCTCAGTACAGTGCAGTGCAGTATATTGTGGTGTGGTGTGGCATAGCATAGCATAGCTCAGTACAGTGCATTGAAATGCAGTACAGTACAGTACAGTACAGATTAGTAAAGTATTATGGCATTATATGGCATGGTATGATATGGTGTGGTACATAACAGTACAGTATATATATATATAGTTTGGGTGTGGTGTTGAATTGTATGATATAGCATGGAAATTGCATTTTATTGTTTTGCATTGCATCGTATTGCATTACATTACATTGTATTGTATCGTATAACCGGTCCTGTCAACCGAGTGGTAAGATCATCCGCCCCGTAAGCGGGAGGTGATGGGATAGTGTCAGGACTGATCGACCTTGTGTCAGAACTGGTTGGTATCACTCCACTTGACTACAGCGTGATACTGCAGTGGGGCAACATTGTGATTCGTTTTTAATAGCCGTTTTAGATGATCCCTAGTAACTAATGCTGGGTGATTTTCTTCATGTTTGACTAGTTACGGGTATCTGTAAGTTGATGTACAGAATCAGTTTTTGTACGTTATCGGGTTCTAATTATCTTTTATGTAATTGGGTGAGTGACATTTATCACCCATCTAAGATAACATTCATGCGTGCGTAAATATGCCACACGGGCAAACATTACATTAAAATGATGAACTCCAGGTGCAATTAATCTGGTTTACCAGTTAAATGTCATACGAACTTTACACATATCCACATTTGACTCAGTTAGTATGACTATCAGAGAGGCTATCAAAATATATTATGCTGAAATGTTCGTAAAATGGTGGGAGACATATTCACCGAGTCCTTTTTAGGCGGAGCAGTGGCTCAGTGGTGACGCCCTGGACGGCTGGTCCGGGATTAGCAGTCCATCGCTTTTTTAGAGGGCCTTACTAGAAGCCTACTTCATCCAAACAGTGGTTAAGGGGCTTCGCGTTTATCGGTGCTATACATTGGGCATGTTAAGGAACCAGGGGCTCTATTCAGAACAAGCAAGGGTAGCACATCCGAATCTCTTGTATCCACATCTGTCTCTGTGTGTACGTGCACCTGTTTAGAGGTGCTAAGGGAGAGTAACTCTAACAGAAAAAGTCCAAGAGAACCGAAGTCAGAAGTGCTGGGTCTTAAAGGTGTTTTGTCAAAAACCACACCACCATGCACAATACGCCTGAGAGCGAACGCAAACAACAACAACGATTCTTTGAAACAGGCTGACGTATGTTGTACGGACGTATGATACCAGCCCAAATGTAGCAAGGTCGAAAGCACCGGCAGAGAACCGGGGACACAAGATGAAGAAATTGCTAAATATGTTCTACGAAATGATGCGATTCAAAATTTCGGTTCCTGACAGAAATAAATTGATTTAAGTATTTCATAAACTAGTTTTAGTGATCAAAAAAGGTAGCTTACATAGATTTAAGCTTATAAAATCTGTCTTGAATTTATCATTATTGCATTATAATTTTTTTACCACATTTATATCGTATATAAATATACATGTTATTTAAAAGTGTTTAATAGGTAGTTATGCCTATACATAATTTATACAAACAGTTACACTCATAAATGATTATAAAATGCATATAAGCTATCAGCATAAATGTTAAACAAGAACACCGCGTGCGGATGCCAAGGCTCGACTGTTTGTCTCTTAAGGAGAAAACAGATAAAGTAAGAAAAAATCTGCTATTTGTTAACGTTTTTCACTGTTTTTTTTATGGGGAAATAAATTTGGTCAAAATAGACATAAGCGTGATGCCCCTTAATGTAAATGTAGCTCTTGTGATTGGAACAAGTGGAAGGAAATGTAGCTCTTGTGATAGTGAACAAGTATGTGAAGTTTGGTGAAGCCGGAAGCTTACATTTAAAAATGTAGACCTTACGGCCGAGGTTAAAATATTTCACTTTACTTCTTAAAAGGGAGAAAAATTTGGTCACAATGGACTTTAGAGAGTTATGGCCCTTGATGGAAATGTAGCCCTTGTGATAGTGAACAAGTATGTGAAGTTTGATGAAGTGTTGACAGTATGGCCAAGGTTAAAGTTTTTCATGATGATTCAGAGTTAAACCCTCCGATCTCTCGCACGAGTACCCAATATGTTCAAGCGTATCGCACGAGTCGCCAGTACTCGCACGGATTCGCATACCTAGGTGTAGACGTAACATATTTTTTTTTGTTTTTCCTGGTCTCCAAATGTAAACAAAATATATAGTAAAGCTACCCAAACCCAAGGTTTCGTAAAACGATATCTTTATTCTTCCAAGATCTCTACAAAGACAGCAGTCTATAACACCATTGTTAGACCAACCTTGGAATACTGCTTTGGTTCATGGGATCCTTACACTCAGAAGGATATAGATAAAAAAGAGAATTTTCAAAAGCAGGCTGCTCGATTTGTCACCAACAATTACAACAAGACCCTTCTAACTGATTTAAATTGGATCTCGTTACAATCAAGAGGACAACATAGTAGGCTGACTTTAATTCATGGGATGGTTTATAATTGTGTAGATGTTGATCCCTGACAATATCTCCATTCACAAGAAAATCCAGACATCACCATTATTTAGCTTTTCAGATACCGTTTACCACAGTTGACTATTACAAAAACTCATTTTTCCCTCGGACTGCTGTCCAGTGGAATGCATTACCATCTTATGTAGTCAGTACTGATACAATCCCTGGATTTAAATCAGCACTGACTGCATCGATGTTCAAACCATAAATACTATACACTTGATTTTAATCTGTTTTTTTTATTTCTTTCAACCCTACTAATACCCTTCTTTCTGCACATCTGATTATATGAGTACACATTTTTACAGTTAGAGTTTACGAGGTGCTAAGTTTCGCACCTTCTTTATCACCAACTGTCAGAAGGTGTAGCTTGGGAAACTTGACAGTTTTTTTTTACTATTTAACCCCCAACACATGGCCATACTGTTTCAGTATTGAACGTTTGCCGTTATCATAGAAGAAGAAGAAAAAGAAGAAATGTTCAGTAAACTTAAAAGAAAACGAATTAAGTCAGTATGATTCAAAAGTCATGAAGCAGTATTTTGAAACTTGCGAATTAGCACAATCATATATTATTTTGATATTTATATTATTCATGACTAAAATGAGTAAAATCAAGTCAATTTTGACGAGCGATACTTGGCGCAAACTTAAACATTTAGGAATAAAGTTCATATTTCTTGTTTCTCTAATAACATCACCTATATACAACTCTTATTGAAGCAAATATTGTCAGCTATTAAGATAACAATTTATAATAATGTCAACTTAGTCATGAACATGAAATATTCGGGAAATTGGAGTGGTGAAATTAATTTCTACCTAATTTAATAATGACTTAGCTCTTAGTATTGTAAGTGAGCTAGGACTATGATAGAGGACTATGACATGGTTCAAATTGGAATTATTGGTATTTTTAAAAAAGTTAGTTATTTCTCTTTAAGAAATTTCATGAAATGTTATGGGTCACTTTGATTGAAGATACAATTTTCCTGAACGTAATTCATTTCCGTATTATTTTTTATCACTAATGAATTTCATCCAATTACTGTTTTTGAAAAATCGTGCATATCAGCATATGAGTGAATAACATTTTCCCACTAATTTTCGCACTTTTTTCGCACAAATCAAATTTGCATATCAACCAGACAGTCATGATAAAAATGACGTGCAAGTTTTAAACGAATTCATGCATCATGATTTCTTAAAAAGTGCATCATATTTCTTATAATTTGATCATGAACTGAGAAAAGGGCAATCATGACCAGTTTTAGTTGTAATGTCAGAATCGTTACGATCAATACACGATCATTATAGTTGCATGCATTTATGCATTACTGTTACATTTTTACATTTTTTTTTTAAAACTTAATGATCAGTTAGGAATTAAAAGGAAATTTGCGCTGTCGTGACTTTGTGAGTACTCTAACATGATTTATTGAACATGAGCTCGAATATTACGTTAAATAGTGGAAAAAATAGTGGTAAAGAATCAATGTTAACAGATAAATTAATGTCTGTTGGCATCCTTTTTCAAAATCGCAAATATTTGTCTCAGTTATATTTTTCTTACATAACATTTATACAATTTCAGCCACTACTATTGTCATTAGCTCTTCATTTCTAGCAAATGCTCGTTCAATCACACCTGTATTTGTATTTATTACGTGTTCCTCTGAGAGAGCGAGAGAGAGAGAGTGTGTGAATTTAAACGAAAGCGTGCCCGTCATTTGGTGGTAACAGATTGGATATTCATGTAATGTTTAACATGCTATTATTATAATAAAACTATATCTGTATCACTAATCTCACTCTATTTGTCAACAGTAAAGTCCCCATGGTGGTGGAAATGAAATTGTTCACGACATTATAATAAAATTATATCTTTACCACCCCCAATATACTAATCTCACTCTTTTTGTTAACAGCAGAGTCCCCATAGTGGTGGAAATGAAATTGTTCATGATAAAAATATGACATGATTATAATTATGTTTATATAATCTTTTGATAGCCTTGTAACGCTCTGACATTAATGTTGTCAAACAGAGAAATAATTATTGCAAATTATGTGAATATCTAAAATTTTGGGTAGGGTCTAAGTTGGCGATTGTTATAAACAGGGAGGTTAACCCTTTCCCTCATATAGACTCATTTTGACGCACTCAATAGGTAACACATAAAGCCTGATCTGCAGAAAGCCAAACTCAAACCTTACCAAATTTAATTGTAAAATCCTCATTACCAGACCACTGAGGAGCAGCGAACAGCATAAAACCTGATCAGCCTGCGAGGCTGATCTGGTTTTATGCTGTTCGCATAGGTCTTTTCATGGTATCCTCTATGAGGGAAAATGTTAATTACAACCGTCGATAAATATGCACGTCAGTCAAGAGGTCAAGTTTCATTAATGTCATCGCATGTGTGTACCTAAACAAACCTTAAATGATTCTTTTAAACTTCGCCTTTCACGTGCGGACACTTTTTTTCATGAAGTATTTTTGTTTTTGTTATTTTGACGTGTACTGCAAAACAAACTATTACAACTTATATTTATCCCTCTCGACTGCTGGTTGGACCAGTACTGTGCGACTAGGAAGGTCTTGAGCGATTCTTGAACCACCCAGGTATCGATCTCAGACCCTTGGTTATACTACCACTGACTTGGGTCTCTGGACCAATGGACACCCGGGTCTCTGGACCGCGGAAATACTGTGGAGATATATGTAAACTGTTTTATTTAGATTAAAAAAATATCGGGTAATATAATTATGAATTTAGGAAAAGGCGAATGTGATTTACCAATCGAAAAGATAGAGACGTGGGTAACAGAGAAACTTAAATGACTCCTAAAATACTAATAACCCGCGTGCAAGCATGTAAATCATTATGCAACGTACCTAAAATTCCCAGATCATGATTACATATCTAACTAGTATATGCATAGGATATTATATTACTAACAAGAGGGCCATGTTGACCCTATATCGCTCACCTGAGTACCACTGCTCTAAAGGCAACCTTAAGTATTATGGACCATAACTCCCATACAAGGCATAATAATCCTTAGTTTATTAACATTATGTATACATCTGATCAAGATTGATTTATAAATGTGATTGCTAGAATGTGAACATAGTTAAATATGACATTTTTATATATTGTTTTCTTTCTTTTGCCACGGCAACCAGAGTTATACATGGATAAAGTTCATTTTAGCAACTTTTGTGAAGGTTCACCCAAGGATCATCTCTGCCAATTTTTATCAGTTGTTTCAGAGTAGATGTCATTTAAAGTTTTCACTATATACATATAAGGCAAATTAGCTCCGCCCATGGCAGCCATGTTGTTTTTTTTTTACGGATCGGAATAATTTTAGCAATCTTGGTAAAGAATTACCCAAGGTACATCATTCTGTACTAAAATATTTTGAAATCTGGTCAGTAGTTTTGGTGGATATGATTTTTAAAGTTTTGATATTTTTTCCGTTGCCATGGCAACCAGAGTTCTACATAGATCAAGTTTATTTTAGCAACTTTTGTAAAGGTTCACCCAAGGATCATCCCTGTTAAGTTTAATCAAATTCTGTCCAGCGGTTTCAGAGTAATTGTCGTTTAAAGCAAATTGTTAACGACAGACGACGACGGATGCAGGGTGATCACAAAAGCTCACTTTGAGCACGTTGTGCTCAGGTGAGCTAAAAAGTATGAAACAGTGCTCCCAGATATTCTCATATGGGGTATTGGTCTTCAGTACCCCCAGTTTTAAGAGCTTTGCAAATCTCTTACAGAGAGGGTACACAAGTTCAAGGAAAGCACACATTTTACCCCCACTTTCAAGCGTACCCACGGCCACTTTGACCGAGTAGTTGAACTCTCTGGTTTACTATCATTTTACCTTTTCGCCATGGGTTCGAGTTCCGGTTGGGTCTCTCAGATTTTCTTTTGAGGAAGCTTGCGATAGGCCAATCAATACATCTGTGCACTCGGCAATCTCATTAAAACCATATCATAACTTACGCTCGTCAGGTAGGATCGGATGACATCACATAAAAGGTCGACTCAAACTGACCTTTGATTTGCCAATCAAATCGCGGGCTTCAAAATGCTTGGGTATAACTTCGTAAATATTCGCAAGTCAACGGCAGCGAACGGAAATTTTAATTTTGCGAATATCGCCAGGGAATTTCGATTTTCAAATTCAAATTGTTTTGAAACCGCATTCTGATAGCATATCATTTTCTTATCAATATTCATACCTAAAGAAGGTGTGTGAAGTTAGCGCGTAGATCGTAGATCGTAAATCAACACTATAACTAATTTTCTTTGTCGACCTGGGTCGTAGATCGTAGCTCAACCATTCAAATAAACCAAAAAAAATGGTTGAATTGGATCGTAGATCGTAGCTCAATCATTGAAAAAGTTCGCGGAATGGTTGAGCTGGGTCGTAGATCGTAGCTCGACCATTGAAAACTTTCATAGAATGTTTGAGCTGGGTCGTAGATCGTAGCTCAACCATTCAAATAACCATTATAAATGGTTGGCTGGTGAAAAAGTTCACGGAATGGTTGAGCTGGATCGTAGATCGTAGCTCGACCATTGAAATAAACCAAAATAAATGGTTGAGCTGGGTCGTAGATCGTAGCTCAACCATTCAAATAAACCATTATAAATGGTTGAGCTGGATCGTAGATCGTAGCTCACCATTGAAAATTCAGAATGGTTAGCTGGGTCGTAGATCGTAGCTCAACCATTGAAAATTTATGAATGGTTGAGCTGGATCGTAGATCGTAGCTCGACCATTGGAATAATTCACGGAATGGTTTAGCTGGGTCGTAGATCATAGCTCGACCATTGAAAACTTTCATAGAATGGTTGAGCTGGGTCGTAGATCGTAGCTCAACCATGGAAAATGTTGAGGGAATGGTTGAGCTGGATCGTAGATCGTAGCTCGACCATTGGAATAAACCAAAATAAATGGTTGAACTGGGTCGTAGATCGTAGCTCAGCCATTCAAATAAACCAAAATAAATGGTTGAGCTGGGTCGTAGATCGTAGCTCGACCATTGAAATAAACCAATCATAAATGGTTGAGCTGGGTCGTAGATCGTAGCTCGACCATTAAATAAACCAAAATAAATGGTTGAACTGGGTCGTAGATCGTAGCTCACCATTGAAAATTCATAAATGGTGAGCTGGGTCGTAGATCGTAGCTCAACCATTGAAAATTCATGAATGGTTGAGCTGGGTCGTAGATCGTAGCTCGACCATTCAATAACCATAAATGGTTGAGCTACGATCGTAGATCCAGCTCAACCATTATTTTGTATATTAATGGTTGAGCTCGATCTAGATCCAGCTCAACCATTCAGAACATTTCAGATGGTTAGCTACGAGTCGTACGATCACAGCTCAACCATTTAATTTTCATTGAATGGTTTAGCTGGATCTAGACCCAGCTCAACCATTTAATATGTTTTATTGAATGGTTGAGCTACGATCTACGACCCAGCTCGACCATTTATAAACAATTCAATGGTTGAGTCTAGATCTACGACCAGCTCAAACCATTTATTTTCTTAATTTAATGGTTGAGCTCGATCTACGACCAGCTCGAACCATTCAAATAAAAATTCAATGGTGAGCTCGGTCTAGATCAGCTCAACCATTCCAAAATGTTTTATATGGTCGAGCTGGTCTAGACGCAGCTCAACCATTTAGAAAGTTTTGAATGGTTGAGCTACGTCTAGACCCAGCTCACCATTCCGATGAACTTTTATAATGGTTGAGCTGATCTAGATCGAAGCTCAACCATTATATGTTGCTTAGAATGGTTGAGCTACGTCTAGACTAGCTACAACCATTAATATTGGTTTATTGCAATGGTCGAGCTGCGTCTACGATCTAGCTCGACCATTCCAATCAATATTAAATGGTTGAGCTACGATCTAGATCCAGCTCAACCATTTGAAAAGTTTCAAGGTTCACTAGATCTACGACAAGAAAATTCGTGCTTTCGGGAAGCTACGATTTCGATCCAAATCATTTATTTGGTTATATTGATTCGTTGAGAAAGATTATACCGTCGCAGGAAATTTTTAGTTTCGTCTACGATAGATTATAATTCACAATTTCAGATTAGTTTAGATATGCAATTGATTTTAATAGATTGAATTTATTTTTTTTATTTAGTTTTTTTTTTCGGTCTTCCGACTAGCAGTAGGTCGCAAGCTGCATAATCACAAATTACCTAAACAGTAGATTTGTAGGTAAATTAGCTTTTATTATTTAAAAGTCTTACATGAATTTGCATTACATATAATTATACTAATATTTAAACTCCACAATCTTATGTATATAGATCAAAAACAGTAAACTCTTACCTACAGAAATATAAAGCACATCATACATGTGATTGTATCATGAGTAAAAAAAAAATATTTGTATATATGTATGTATTAAGTGATGAGGTCGGTCAATTGGATAGTCATTCTATATTGAATGTCTTCTCACTTTTTTCTAAATTACCATATATTTTTTCTATATAATATCAATATATTTTGTCAAAATATATGATTTTTGCATGTGCCTGTGCACAAATATATACATATATACACACATATACATACAATGTCTATATATAAAGAATAGTTACTCGAATTAGAAGAAAACAAAATTAAAAGGAAAGAAACTAATAAAGAGATAAAGTATGTTTTAATCTCATTTGTACTCTGCAAATTTTGCATTTTGTTAATATTTAATCTTCGTCGGGATTATTGTACTCGTCGGGAAAATAGCATTTGTTGGAAAAAAATGCTTTCGTCGGGAAAAGAGTTTCCTTCGAAAATCTTTGTACTTGTCGGGAATATCTCACTCGTCGGAAAAGTTTCCGTCGGGAAAGTTTCTGTTCGTCGGGAAAAATTATATGTCGGGAATTTAGTATAAGTTGTGAAAATTGTATTTTGTTAATATTTTTATCTTCGTCGGGATTACTGTACTCGTCGGGAAAATTGCATTTGTCGGAAAAAAATGCTTTCGTCGGGAAAAGAGTTTCCTTCGAAAATCTTTGTACTTGTCGGGAATATCTCATTCGTCGGAAAAGTTTCCGTCGAGAAATTTTCTGTTCGTCGGTAAAAAATATATGTCGGGAATTTATTATTAGTTGTGAAAATTGTATTTTATCGGGATTATTGTACTCGTCGGGAAAATTGCATTTGTCGGGAAAAAAAATGTTGTCGGAAAAAAAAGAGTTTCCGTCCAAAATCTTTGTACTTGTCGGGAATATCTCATTCGTCGGAAAAGTTTCCGTCGGGAAATTTTCTGTTCGTCGGGAAAAATTATATGTCGGGAATTTAGTATTAGTTGTGAAAATTGTATTTTGTAAATATTTTTATCTTCGTCGGGATTATTGTACTCGTCGGGAAAATTGCATTTGTCGGAAAAAAATGCTTTCGTCGGGAAAAATATCTCATTCGTCGGAAAAGTTTCCGTCGGGAACTTTTTCAATGGTTGAGCTACGATCTACGATCCAGCTCAACCATTTATTTTGGTTTATTTGAATGGTTGAGCTACGATCTACGACCCAGCTCAACCATTCTATAAAAGTTTTCAATGGTCGAGCTACGATCTACGATCCAGCTCAACCATTTATAATGGTTTATTTGAATGGTTGAGCTACGATCTACGACCCAGCTCAACCATTTATTTTGGTTTATTTCAATGGTCGAGCTACGATCTACGACCCAGCTCAACCATTCCATGAACATTTTCAATGGTTGAGCTACGATCTACGACCCAGCTCGACCATTCTATGAACATTTTCAATGGTCGAGCTACGATCTACGACCCAGCTCAACCATTTATTTTGGTTTATTTGAATGGTTGAGCTACGATCTACGACCCAGATCGACAAAGAAAATTAGTTATAGTTTCGATCTACGATCTACGATCTACGCGCTAACTTCACACACCTTGGTCAGATTCAGTTAGCGATACTGAATCTGATTTTAATGAGATTGAAGTGTTATTTTCTTACAATTTAGTCATATTTCAGACATTCGGACATAACCTTGACCTGACTTAGTGACGAGATCAATTTCTGCAAACGCTTGCAAACTGAAAATCACAAATTACCTAAACGAGTAGAATACTTGTAAGGATAAAAGGTAGCTTGTTATTAATAGACAATACCTTTACATGAAGTTTGGCGCAAGTGCAATAAAAACATCTCCCATTACCTGAATGCTTATACAATGCACTTGCTTCACTGCCCAACAGAGATTTGAATACTCTGATATTGTTATGTTTGTAAAGATAACCCCTACATATTGCATGCTCTGTTTAGTTCAAGTTGTATTACTTAGGGTGACGGTTAGCTGGGTTAGACTATTATACTTACAATAGTAATGACAATCCTTACAACTGATCAAAATTTTAGTTTGGAAATTCATTTTGAGTGCTATATAGTTTACTAGACTCCGGAGTTTTATTAAAAGTGATTTGTGCCGGTTTATTTTATTACGCTTTACCTGTTATGATTTTTCTTCTTATATCTTTATTTTCTTTTGAGGTTCAAATTAAAATCTTCTTCACATGTGACGTCATATGACGTCAGAATTGAAAAACAAAAAACAACAATAAACAAAAAAAGAAAAAACCAACAACTATGATCTGGTTGGCGCTCTGCAGCCGCCATTTATTGCCGTATTTTTTTTTATTTTTTTTTACAGAAGGTGTAACTCAAGACTTACATGTCAATATCTCTTTCCCTTTCCCAAAGTCCAAAAAAGAAAGGTTCAACGGCAAAACTAAGTTTCGAACTTCTTACACTAAAATGTTTTTTAGTATAATAAAGCTATTTCCGATGCGCGAGAGACATGAAATTTGGGCAGCATGCCCTGAGGTCTAAATTAGACTTTGTAAAGGCTGACGTCATACGACGTTATTTGACGGGATGATGTCAAAGCTAGTCTTAAGTAAAAACAATCGGTTTTCAATCACTGCAGGCAGTAGTTATGGACCGATATGCGGGGGGGGGGGGGCACTATTTAAAAAATGTAGGCAGTAACAATGCAAGCGGATTGCCGGTTGGACAAGGTATCCTCGGGAATTCTCGTGCGTTTTTTAATTTAAAACTGTAAAATAGAGCATTCTTTTGACTTTTTGGGGTTGTATGTCTACATTTATGTATGGTTGGGGAATCTTAGAGGGGGCGCGCGCCGGGTGTGCCCGCCCCTTGAATCCTCCACTGCCTTTTCAAAATTGAAGTTATATGAAGAAAACTAAATGACGAGTTCGTTTTTTGATGAATGATGGATAGATTAGAGCAGAAAAGTTTTGTTTCTGAGTAGCCTCGCTTTGGCTTTCTAGTATATGATTTCGTACTTCCGTGCAATTACGAAAAATTGTGCACTCTTTGATTAGTCTTGTTGCCGATATCATATTTATTTGAAATGTAGGAATAAGTTTAGGAATTGATCCTTGGCTGTAGGAGAATCTGAAAAATACAACAGGTCGTCACAATAGCACATCACGAAATAAATGGAAATGTACATACATATGTAAAACACTAAATATTCCGAAGGGAATAAAAAACACAATATATATAAACAATACCCTGTTTCAATATTTCGGCTTTATAGCCTTTATCAAGACCAACACTTTTCTTTTGAAAAACTACTTCCTGCCGGTCGCCATATTTAAACGAAAAAATATGGCGACCGGCAGGATGTATACAGATTAAAGCTATAAACATTAAAATATTATCAATGTAATACAAAATTACATTCTAAAATATTATTACACACGTATTTGTATGTCAAGATATATAATGATGCAAAACTGTGGCAAGTCATTAACAAATAAAATAACTGCACATTGTATATAGACATTCACATTTGAAGCTTTTATATAGATGTTTTAAGTCTCATTTTGTCCTTTCTAAACACGAGAGAACAATATCTCACAACTCTATCGTCTAAGTAAGTGTTTTCTTCTCAGATGGTTGATATTAATACTTTATTATTTAGTGCACATCTACGTTTATTGCATGCTGTGTTTTCCTTATATTTTTGTCACTGTATTATGATAAGTATGTAATGCATGCTTAAGTCAAAAATAAATAAATGTCAGGATCTGTTCCTGTTTGCCTATGTTAGTTATAATAGTATCATTTGAGCACATGTTGTTACATGTTACCATGCATTTTGATCATATTTATACACGATTTATTTATGTGCTTATGATGAGCACCATCATGTTTCCTTGTTAACTTATAAACAACTCACAATTAGAGACCCTTTTTAAACCGTGTGAAATCAGAGTTCAGCCGGGCCCCATAATCACCAACATTACTTAGCGCTAAGTAATTCTTAAATATCTAAATTAGGTAGAAACGCTTTCCACCATTCCTGTTTACGAAATAGTTAAGTACATGACAAAGATGATATGAATTAATACATTAATAACATAAAATATGTGCTAAGACATGAACTATTTGGGTAGTGAATGAAACAAGATTTACGAAATTCGCGCCTAAGAATCTGAGTGTTACTTAGCGCTGAGTATTGTTGGTGGAATTAGAGCCAGCACTTTGCACAACTTAGGATCCCTTTTATCAAATATCATGTCAAACCTTCTATACATTTATCACGGTTAAAACACAAGTGGTAAACCGACTGACCACAGACATCACAACTCGTCACCTGACTGACAAAACAACAAAAAGTACATATACAAGACATGGTAGATTTCCACCAACATTACTTTGCACAAAATAATACTTAAAATCATAAGTTAGGTAGAAAAACATTCCGCGATATATTCCAGTAAATGATTTAACTGACATATTCTACATTAATGACTAAAACTATTTATCAAAAGATGAAGTACTCGGTCAGTTTTTTTAGAGAACCAAGAAAATTCTCCTACAAGTACTTAAGCATAACTTTGTGCTTAGCTCGAGCCTGGCAATGATATTGATAATTTATATGGTTAAACTTTTTATCATTTTCTACGATTTTTATTACTTTTAAAAAACACACAAAACAATGAATCTAATTAATATTGTATGGGTATATTTTTATCAATACTTGAATAAGACGCTTTAGGAATGAAATAAAAACAAGCAGCATATAATTTCGTATTAATTCTGACCCTATTGCACATTGTCGTTTTATTGTATCGCATGTAGAAATGACTTTCTTAATTTTCTTTTGATAAACTCAGTGTGCTTTTTGATTAAAATATTGTATCGGACAAAACAGGAAGACACATGAAAACACTAAACACAATATGTGAAGAAAAAGAAATCAATTGATTAATCTACATTTCTAATTTATGGGTACCAAGGTCCCGAAGGTTGCGGGTTCGAGCTGCTTTTGAAGTTTTTCTCATGATTTTCAAAGGCACAAACTTGTTTCCCGACTGACGTAAAATAAATTTGAACTAAATTAATTCATTTAATGATTCTTGCATATACTCTGCTAGCCTTTTAAAGTAATTGCAGTAAATATGCTGTATACTTAAAAGATAGCTTTGACCTTAATGCGTAGGGCCTGCAAACTTTTTTTCTTAATATTAACAATATTTATATGATACTTAATTATCATAAAGTTTATCTGTTTTAAGTTATATCGAACATTAGGCTACAATAAACTGATCTGTGTCATTTCGTATTGTTGTATTAATGTGTGTTTCGATCTGTACAAAAAATATTCATAGAACTTCTACTGTTTGGCACAATGTTATAAAGAAAACAGGACTGATTATCTAAAAAAGTAAAATCTCAAACTCTTACAATAATAGAGCATAAGCTAAATTCGTAAATACTTGAATATATCTACCTCAAGTTAACTTTAATCCATTTCCTTCGTGCTAAAACAGTAATACTACTCTAAGCGCTCTGTCAAATTGTTTAGTGGTGTACCATGGTTAAACCACAAACTCGACACTTTAAACTAATTTTCTTTGTCGACCTGAGAGGTAGATCGTAGCTCAACCATTGAAAATGTTCATAGAATGGTTAAGCTGGCTCGTAGATCGTAGCTCAACCATTCAAATAAACCAAAATAAATGGTTGAGCTGGGTCGTAGATCGTATCTCAACCATTCCAATAAACCAAAATAAATGGTTGAGCTGGGTCTTAGATCGTAGCTCAACCATTGAAAATGTTCATAGAATGGTCGAGCTGGGTCGTAGATCGTAGCTCAACCATTCAAATAAACCAAAATAAATGGTTGAGCTGGGTCGTAGATCGTAGCTCAACCATTGAAAATGTTCATAGAATGTTCGAGCTGGGTCGTAGATCGTAGCTCAGCCATTCAAATAAACCAAAATAAATGGTTGAGCTTGGTCGTAGATCGTAGCTCGACCATTCAAATAAACCAAAATAAATGGTTAAGCTGGGTCGAAGCTCGTAGGTCAACCATTGAAAATGATCATAGAATGGTTGAGCTGGCTCGTAGATCGTAGCTCAACCATTCAAATATCCCAAAATAAATGGTTGAGCTGGGTCGTAGATCGTAGCTCAACCATTCAAATAAACCAAAATAAATGGTTGAGCTCGGTCGTAGATCGTAGCTCAACCATTGAAAATGTTCATAGAATGGTCGAGCTCGGTCGTAGATCGTAGCTTAACCACTCAAATAAACCAAAATAAATGGTTGAGCTGGGTCGTAGATCGTAGCTCGACCATTCAAATAAACCAAAATAAATGGTTGAGCTGGATTGTAGATCGTAGCTCAACCATTCAAATAAACCAAAATAAATGGTTGAGCTGGATCGTAGATCGTAGCTCGACCATTCAAAATGTTCATGGAATGGTTGAGATGGATCGTAGATCGTAGCTCAGCCAATTATTTCAACACATAGAAGTGGTTGAGCTTTGTCCCAGGTCTCAGCTCGACAATGAATGATTTGTATGGAATATCGTTTCTTGACCAATCGAATTCGAATATTTTGAGATGGATCTCAAATTTCATTATTTTTCTGTCTGACCTTTTGAATACACATTGATGATGATGATGATTATTGTGTGTGTGTGTGTGTGTGTGTTGCTCGCGCGCGACTGTGTGTGTGTCTGTGTGTGTGCGTGTGTGGACAATTGTACAAGTCAAGAAATTTCCAATTTCTCTATCGGGAGTTTTAATTTTCGCTTTTAAAATTGTATTATTCGTGAAAATTGGACTAGTCGGAATGTTGTTTTCGTCGTCTTGAATTTGTTATCGTTGGAAAATCGATTGTGTCGGAGATTTTTGTCTTGAAATTGTAATCTTGTAAATATGTACTCGTCGTCGGCTAACCTGTGCTCGTCGGGAAAATTGAACTCGTTGGGAAATTTTCTTCCGTCGGGAATATAGTATTGGACGTGAAAATTTTATTGAGATTTTTTTTTTTTTTTTGGAATTGTTGTACTCGCCGGTATAACTGAACTTATTTAGAAAATAATATACATCAGGAAAATTTTATTTATATGAAAATTTATATTTAGGTAGCTCCAAATACTCCTCTAGACGAAAATAACTTTCCCCACGATTTCAACATTCCCAGCAAACTTTTAAACTTTTAACCTTACGAAAACAACGTTTACGATAAATACAAAGGTGTATGTCATACCGATATACAGAATTTGATGATTTTCATAAGTGAACAATAAAGATCTTGTAAAGTTGAGATTAGGTTGAACCGCCTAAACCCCGAAACCGTTGAGAATACACATGTAACTGCATACAGAAATACAATGAAAAATCTATTGTCTCAATTTTCTCACCCTGCCTAAATTTTAATTTGAAATAATGTAATAACATAAGAAGAATCGCATAGTCCTTTGCAACTGTATATCAGTTATTGCAGATTTATAACGAAAAGTAAGCTTTTTTAGCATTTTACCTAAAGATGTCAACTGAAAATTATTAAAAGGCCGATCTGTTTTGAAAAGGTTAGCATTAGCAGTAAGTAAATTCGTTTTTGTTTGTTGTTTTTTTCCGTGAAAAGTCTATTGATATTATATATTAGTCTAACATTATTAACAAGTATTGTATGTAGTGTTTTAACTTTATATAAAATATATAAACAAGCAACAGGTGCATTACAATGAGCATTTATTTCAATATAAGCAAAACTGAAATGAAAACAATAGATATCATTTCCACAGAAAAAAAAGGTAACCAGGCGCAAATGAGCGCAAATACATGGCTAGAACACTTAGATTCAGTTCAGATTTTTTAAAAGTTTCTTCTAAAGTTCCAGAAGAAATAACTAACAGCATGTAAAAATATATGTTGATACTCTTGAAAACATTTTTTTTTCAATGAATGAACAACACGTGTATGGTAAATACACATCTTGCATCAAAATAACATTTGACATAAAAGAGGAGGGCATGTGTCACATGTGCCACTATAAGTCTATAACGACACCATCGCTCTATATATCATTATCTGATAAAGCGTAAGTTATTTACATCAAATATATAACTTTTAAGTACTAGTTATATGTAGGCCATAACTTAATATTACTTTATCATAATTAAAACTTCTTACATATGAGAGAGAAAATCAATTGACATTTCTTGTCGACGTGATAATAGCAAAACAATGTTAGCTTAGAATGAAATACATGTACTTGTATCCATTGAATACCAATTATATCAACAGGCGTGAACGCATTGCTTTATACATAATGATCCGTAAAAAGCCAAAATAGGAGACTTATAGCCCTTTAATGTTTCAATCAACCATTTCATCTACTGTTCCGATACTAAACAACTCAACTACAGGTCCAATATCAAACAGCATAAATACGGTCAGTATCAAACAACATACCTACTGGTCAGTATCAAACAACAAACCTGCTGGTCCAGTATCAAACAACAACAACATACCCACTTGTCAGTCCTACTGGTCAGTATCAATCAGCATACCTGCTGGTCAGAATCAAACAACATACATACTGGTCAGTATCAAACGGCATACCTACTGGTCAAAATCAAAAAAACATACCTACTGGTCAGTATCAAACAACATACCTACTGGTCAGAATCAAACAACAAACCTGCTGGTCCAGTATCAAACAACAACAACATACCCACTGGTCAGTCCTACTGGTCAGTATCAATCAGCATACCTGCTGGTCAGAATCAAACAACATACCTACTGGTCAGTATCAAACGGCATACCTACTGGTCAGTATCAAACAACATACCTACTGGTCAGTATCAATCAGAATACCTACTGGCCAGTATCAATCAGCATACCTACTGGTCAGTATCAAACAACATACCTACTGGTCAGTATCAAACCACACAATTACTTGTTCAATATAAAACAACAATTAGACTGAATTTGATAGTAATAGTGGTTTGAATTGTACAGAAACCTATCTACATTATCGGCATTGCTTTAGATAAAATAAAACGATATCTGTCAGAATATGTAGACCAGAGTTAGATCTTAAGGCTTTTGCATTATTGATGTATGCAGTGTATATAAACCATCTATGATTTCTTGATTTTGCACCAATCATTGAATCAGGCAATCATTCGTGCGTTGCCTTTGATGGTTATGATCATATATAAGATTGCAAGTTCACATTAAACTAATATGAATATATATATATATACGACTACAAAATTTCCCGACGGAAGCACTTTTCAAGACGAATGCAATTTTTCCGACGAGCACATAACTTTCCGACGAATGCAATTTTCCCGACGAGGACAAAATTCCCGACGAAAAAGATTATGCGACTTTTTCCGATTAATACAATTTTCCGACGAGTACAATAATCCCGACGAAGATCAAAATATTAACAAAATACAATTTTCACAACTAATACTAAATTCCCGACAGATAATTTTCCCGACGAACAGAAAATTTCCCGACGGAAACTTTTCCGACGAATGGGATATTTTCGACAAGTACAAAGATTTTCGACGGAAACTCTTTTCCCGACAAAAGCATTTTTTTCGACAAATGCAATTTTCCCAACGAGTACATATTTCCCGAAGAAAAAAAGTTTCCCGACAAATGTAATTTTCGTTGATTATACGACTTTTTCCTTACTAATGCAATTTTCTGAAAAGTACAATAATCCCGACAAAGAAGACAAATATAAAAATATTTTTCGACTAATACTAAACAAATCCCGACAGATAATTTTTCCCGACAAGTTCATTTTTCCAGACGAGTACAAAATTAGCGACGACGATTACAAATTTAGGACGACTATAATTTTCATGACAAATACGATCTACGACCCAGCTCAACCATCCCATGAACATTTTAAATGGTCGAGCTACGATCTACGACCCAGCTCAACCATTCCATGAACATTTTCAATGGTCGAGCTACCATCTACGATCCAGCTCAACCATTTATTTTGATTTATTTGAATGGTTGAGCTACGATCTAAGACCCAGCTCAACCATTCCATGAACATTTTCAATGGTTGAGCTACGATCTACGACCCAGCTCAACTTATTGGTTATTGATGTTAGTACGACTAGACCACTAACCATTCTTGAACATTTTCAATTGTCGAGTACGATCTACATCCAAGTAACATCTTTCTGATTTTTATGGTTGAGCTACGATCTACGACCCAGATCAACCATTCCATGAACATTTTCAATGGTCGAGCTACCATCTACGACCCAGGTCAACCAATTATTTTTGTTTATTTGAATGGTTGAGCTACGATCTTTGACCCAGCTCGACGATTTTATGAACATTTTCAATGGTTGAGCTACGATCTACGACCCAGCTCAACCATTTATTTTGTTTTATTTGAATGGTTGAGCTACGATCTACGACCTAGCTTAACCATTCTATGAACATTTTCAATGGTCGAGCTACGATCTACGACCCAGCTCAACCATTCTATGAACATTTCAATGGTTGAGCTACGATCTACGACCCAGTTCAACCATTTATTTTGGTTTATTTGAGTAGTTGAGCTACGATCTACGACCCAGCTCAACCATTCCATGAACATTTTCAATGGTCGAGGTACGATCTACGACCCAGCTCAACCATTTATTTTGGTTTATTTGAATGGTTGAGCTACGATCTACGACCCAGGTCGACAAAGAAAATTAGTTATAGTGTTGATTTACGATCTACGATCTGCGCGCTAACTTCACACACCTACGTAAAGATCGACTTGAGACGACCTTTCACATGATGTTGTCTGATCTTCGTAGCGTAGAGTATCGGAGTTAAAATGTATGATTAGTTGGACCTTCATTAAGTACTGTTAATTACTGCACTACAACAATTGGTTTTTCCAACTTACTACATAAATGCCTTACTGAATCTCTCGGTGTTTAATATAAAGTTTGTGTACATTTACACTGAAAAACAAACTATAATTGAGAAAGTGACAATACCGGATTTCCATATACAATACCCTCTAGCGGGAAAGATATATGTGCACCTATTTCCGGGAAAACTTATCAATGAAAATACTATGAATGTAATTTAGGACGTAAGCCAGAAAAGTGCGGCAGTTCACGCACCTCTGGCATGTAATGTATCCTTGCTTAATCTGACACGAAATGGCCTTCACAGCTGCAAGATCAATTAATAAAACGGTTCAAAATTACAAGCCACATTTTCTCCTTTACTGTTCCATTTTATCCTTAACGCAACATTAGGACTCTCAGTCCTTTGATTTTTGTTTGCAACAAAATGGAATCAATTTAGTAATGTCCACGGACATGCATGTATAATTTTCATATTAAAAGTGGACAGAGGAAGTTGTATAAATATTTCATCTTAAGTCGTTTATTAAATGAACCTTTATTAAAGCTTACACTTGGTCTTTCTCGACGGTCACTAGGTTGGACCAGGATTTGCACCTATAGCCTTAACATTCACAGCCATATACGCAACACGGACCAATCGTTTTCTTATGTGAAAGAATTTCCTTATTAGTTCTAAACGTATTTTATTTCATATAATACATGAAATAGGATTGGACTTCAAGTTCTACCAACTTAGTCAGATCTTCCCCTGCATTTGAAGATTAAACAATGACTCAGAAGTGTTCATAAAGAGACTGAAAAACAATCAACAACAACAAAGAACGTGTACCACAGACAGAGAGAGAGAGAGAGGTGACATTTCCTTATTGTAGGCTATATTCAACAGTTATAAAACGATAGATTTCTGATGTCAGACTTCAACAAAATCTTTTGCATTTTTCTTTGACCGAAAAGATAACTTCATTATTAAAACACTGGAATGTCCCCCATGAAACACCGCTATTATCTGATTAAAGTCTGTACCAGAACTGTATTGATGACTCTGATACGAGGCGGACAATTTAACGACCCCGCCAAGGAAAATCTTAACATGTTTAGGATGTCTTTAAAAAATTATATATTGGGGAGAACAATAAAGCAATTGTCCCAACTGATTGAAATATATGTGCAACGTTCAGCTGAACGAGTTTTATTGCAAACATTTACGTAAAACACTCACCTACAATCACATTCAGTGGTGTAAGACATGTGTTTACTTTCTTTTATTTTTTTTTTAATTTCATTACATCAATATAAATACACGATGTCGATGAACTTGGTTTAACAAAATGCCATTCGGCACATGCCGATATGAGTTATTTTTGTTTATATACCGTTTGATCGCTGAAATAATGTATATTATAATTGTGTTCCATTCTATAACCTCGTTTCTATTTGAAACCCCAATATGCGTGAATAAATGAGTGATGCACATAGTCATTTGAATGATAAATAAGTAAAAAAAAATCTGATTGATTCCTATACGTCATAATGCAGATAATGGGAACATCGTGATTCAAATATATAATTACACTTACATTTGAAATAAACAATTTATATGCTTAGGTTAAAACACCACGCCCCCTTATATTACGAAAAAAAAAGCGAATGTGCTTTATAATAAAAATAAAAACACACACACACACAT
Organism: Solen grandis; assembly: GCA_021229015.1. Taxonomy (NCBI): domain Eukaryota; kingdom Metazoa; phylum Mollusca; class Bivalvia; order Adapedonta; family Solenidae; genus Solen; species Solen grandis. The sequence continues at coordinate 14,988,125 of CM037779.1, forward strand.
ATAAGTAAACTATGTATTAGGCAATTTTCTAATCACTAAGAGAGATAGAAAGACATTTTACGTGTAACGCATAGAAATAAAATAATGTCATGTTAGTGAAATCCCTTGTCACTCAGAATTGGCGGAGCACCATCTTAACACTAGACAATCAGAATTTGGCTTTCAATTTTGTAAGTTTAATGCGAAATAATATATGTTCAGTTTTGTTTTGAAATGGTAGATCTCTGCCTTAAAAGGTGTCAACTCATAACGTTATCGATATTCATGTACATATTTATGACTTGATGAATATTAATTAACTGAACTTTCAATGGCTTCCTGAAACAACGGATGTTTCATTGTTGGCAATATGTGAAATCTGAGCTACAATATTGAATGAACGAACAGGTAGTTTAAGAATAAGGTAATCCGATGACAGGATAATGTGAATGGATGTGGTAACATCCCATTGTCCCGGTGCCAGGATAATGTGACTGGGTGCAAACTCCGCCGCAGTAGTTACCTCCCCTTACAGTTGTCGATAACCATAGATTCGGCTGATATAGGCCAGATTTACTTTTTTCACCTTTGATTTTAGTTTTGAATATATCATATCAGTTTCGTTAGGAATCTATATTTCACGAAAATAACATTCATGATTATGAAAAAAGTAAAAAAGTAAATGAAATAACATTAATTTATAAAATTATGAGTGTATTTTCACTGCTACACAGGTAACTAGACAACATTGCAGATGGCTTGTGAAAGTGAACGGCAAATTTTTGATTGTGCTAGAGAATTTAATCCAACGATTGTGTTAAAAACAAAGCAGATGGATTGTTTTCAACACATTTGAAAGGAAAAGATGATTTAGATAATTTACCAGTTGGTTTTAGCCATATTAAAGTCACATGGTTTCAGCTATCACCACGTGACTTGTGTAGTGGCAGTGGTTAAAGTAGCGTAGCGTGATGTAAACGTTGCGCGGAGTTTGGACCGGGTGTGGTTACATTCCATTAACCTGATGCCAAGATAATGAGACTGGGTGTGGTAACATTCCATATGACTGAAGTGATTCTGTAATGTGGCAGCACGATATCCAGGATAATGTGACTGGTTGTAGTAACATTCCATATGACTGAAGTGATTCTGTAATGTGGCAGCACGCTGGTTGTACATTCCATATGACTGAAGTGATTCTGTAATGTGGCAGCACGATGTCCAGGATAATGTGACTGGTTGTAGTAACATTCCATATGACTGTGAAGTGATTCTGTAATGTGGCAGCACGATATCCGCTCCTAGTAGACAGATGACTAAAATACTTTTGATGGGTCGTAAAATAACCGGCAAATAGATTAAAACGTAGACTTATGTACACATGTTGCCTCGAATTTATATAATTAGATAATAGTTCACGGCAATTTAAATATTTGCGTATTCAAATACGAAAGCAATAAAAAATACCATTGTGGTATATTTATTGTATCTGATTATTAACAGGGAAGGGTATATTTCTTGTATATGATAATTAAGTGGGAAGGTTAAATAAAAATCAGAAAAAAACATAAGTTTAGAATAATGTACACAGCCGCGAAGATGTTCATATTAATATATCAATGCCTGTTTGATCTTAAACAAATCGTTGTAAATAATTTATCCCACTTAATTCATTGACAATAAGTTGTCCCTCTGTGTACATTGTCCCAACGATATAGACACCTTTCATTTATATCGATCACGCTGCTTTCATCAGTTCTAAAGTGGAATAAGGTTTAATTATTCTTTTTTGGCATGTAAACAAATTATGCTCTCTGGTGGTCTGTAAATTTTAAATCATAAAAATCGGCAATACGTATATGCCGCGTCTTGAAAGAAATCGTTAAATTAGGCCAAATGAAAAGGAGGGCGGATAGCTCCATGGGTAATCATTTTAAACATATAAAAACTGAATTTCGAAGAATGTGTGTGTGTGTGTGTGTGTGTGTGTGTGTGTGTGATCTATAAGTGATTGGACAGTTTTCTGCTTACCTACCATGTATCTCGATGTACGCGTGAAAAACAGGTATGCCCCCTTCCGATACCGCCACGTTGTCCTCTGAAAACAGATATTGTGGTGGATGAATACACTTTTAGGTAGTAGGACCTTAATAAAGTCGATAGAGAATTGAAAGATAAACAAAACTTGTAGTGTTGTATACCTAAAAAGACACCTGTAAGCAATTTAAACACAATTAACCGCCCGGTTTTACGCTTACATACACATATTACTCATTAGGGTACCTTGGTTATCTTTGTAGAGGTTGCGTGGTCCATTTTAGAGACTTTACCTTAAGGTAACCTTTGGACCAATTTACCACTACCAAGATATCCAAGGTACCCTAATGAAACATTGGGAAACCTCGGTTATCTCCGGGAAAGGCCATGAGGTCCGAAATGTAGCGGAACCTTTACAAGGACTTTACCTTAAGCTCGGAGATTAAAGGTCTCGTTTATGGAAATAAGAAAAATCTAAATATTTTATATCGTCATTACAAAGTAAAAAAAAATCGTTTGATTATCGTTTAGAAAAAAATAAAATTATGCTGCAAACCAACCAGATAATTCGACTCAAAATATCTGAACTATGTAATAAATTGCTATCCTACCCAACTCATTTTAAAAACTGGTTTTACCTTTTTTTTAAATTTAAGATGCATATTTCAAAGTTTACCCAAATTTTGAATTTTGGTTGATCTGAGATGACGTAAACAACTCTTACCGAGTGGGTTTAAACTTTTTTAGACTTTCAATATACCAGGTTGAGAGATCTACCTTACATGTTTTTAAATTAAACAAAATTTGTCCAATGAATACCTAACCTTACTACAAATTAAAAAAATGAAAAACAAATCTTTCTTTCTAAGTCTGACCTTCGTGATACATTTACGATGATCAAGTTCTTACATTGCTTTGTATAAGCGACCATTATTACAGGAAGGGTCCTTGTACAGGTAGTCGTTAATACAGGTTGTCTGCTTTGTACAGACGACCATTATTACAGGTAGGCACCTTGTGCAGGTGGTTGTTAATACAGGTTGTCTACTTTGTACAGGCGATCATTATAACAGGTAAGCTCCTTGTACAGGTGGATGTTAATACAGGTTGTCTACTTTGTACAGGCGATCATTATAACAGGTAAGCTCCTTGTACAGGTGGTTGTTAAAACAGGTTGTCTGTTTTGTACAGGCGACCATTATAACAGGTAATCTCCTTGTACAGGTGGTTGTTAATACAGGTTGTCTGCTTTGTACAGGCGATCATTATAACAGGTAAGCTCCTTGTACAGGTGGTCGTAATACAGGTTGTCTGCTTTGTATAGGTGATCATTATTACAGGTAGGCTCCTTGTACAGGTGGTTGTAATACAGGTTGTCTGCTTTGTACAGGTGATCATTATTACAGGTAGGCTCCTTGTACAGGTGGTCGTAATATAGGTTGTCTGCTTTGTACAGGTGATCATTATTACAGGTAGGCTCCTTGTACAGGTGGTTGTTAATACAGGTTGTCTGCTTTGTAAAGGCGATCATTATTACAGGTAGGCTCCTTGTACAGGTGGTCGTAATACAGGTTGTCTGCTTCGTACAGGCGACCATTTTTAAAAGGTAGGCTCCTTGTACAGTGGTCGTAATACAGGTTGTCTGCTTCGTACAGGCGACCATTTTTAAAAGGTAGGCTCCTTGTACAGGTGGTTGTAATACAGGTTGTCTGCTTTGTACAGGCGACCATTATTACAGGTAGGCCCCTTGTACAGGTGGTCGTTAAGTACATGTTGTCTGCTTTGTACAGGCGACCATTATTACAGGTAGGCACCTTGTGCAGGTGGTCGTTAATACTGGTTGTCTGCTTTGTACAGGTAACCATTCATACACGTTTGTTGCTGTATACAGGTAACCATTAATACACGTTTGTTGCTGTTAATGACGTTTGATACAATATTGAGCCTTCAGTCAAGTAGGCTCCTTCGTAGAGGAGGTCGTAATACAGATTGACTGCTTAGAGAATATTGTTGTTAATACAGGTTTGCTGCAAAGTACAGGTGTCGTATTACAGTTTGTTTGCTTAGTGCAGGTTGTCGTAACACAGGTTGACGGATTAGAGAATATGGTCGTTAATACAGGTTTGCTGCTAAGTACAGGTGGTCGTTATTACAGTTTGGTTGCTTAGTGCAGGTGGTCGTTAAACAGGTTGACTGCTTAGATAATATGGTCGTTGTTACAGGTTTGCTGCTAAGTACAGGTAGTCGTTATTACAGTTTGGTTGCTAAGTGCAGGTTGTCGTAATACAGGTTGACTACTTAGAGAATATGGTCGTTAATACAGGTTTGCTGTTAAGTACAGATGATCGTTATTATAGTTTGGTTGCTAAGTGCAGGTGGTCGTAATTGAGGTTTGATGCTTTCTACAGGTGTTCGTAAACACAAGTTCATTTGTCAATATTTTTAACAGTAGATCTGACACTTAGCTCTAATTTAGCTGAAAGTCTTATATTGTGTAGAGACGTATTTCATCTTTCCCGTTGTTTGAAGTTTTCAAATATTAGATTAAGTTGACATAAATTATCATGGTTTTATTCACCAATAAAGTATGTAAGTAGAACTTAGCGCTAAGTTTGATTGGTGATTATCGAGGTATGTATTGAGGGAAAAAGGGACAATCAAAAATAATAAAACAATACTTTACAAACAATAAACTCAATCCTCAGCGGAACAATGTTTTTTTCAATATCATCACGGATTAACATTCGTGGATTGTCTTTCTTTTTTTATTAATTCAAGAAAGTACTGAACTGGTAAGCTTTGAACCAGATTTTCTTTTTTAGAGCAAACGATTTTTGTTATTCAAAACCAGTTCAGTGCAGATCAACAAACGTCACGTGTGTTGTCAAATACTCATTCAGCTCCATACTATAAACAAGCGTTTCCAATTAATTAGATCAGAGATGTATAACTTGTTTAATGATAAATCTTTACAATGTTGTTGGCACTTGTGACTGCCTTTGCGACCAGTGCAGACATTCGTGCTCTCTGATCATGGTGTGTATTGTTCGCTATTCAGTCAACACATTTTTAGCAAGCAACCCCATAATCAACTAATGGTACAATCCAAAATGAAGACAGGACAAGTCCAATTAAAACATTTAGCATAGTAAGGGTTAAAATCTATTTATTTTATCGTAATCACTTTCTCTTTGATATTTATAGTGACGTTCATTCATATACAACCTTGGAGTGACCTGGGATTGAACCTTGGACTAACCCTGGGATCGAACCTTGGACTAACCCTGGGATTGAACCTTAGACTGAACTGGGATTGAGCCTTGGACTAACCCTGCGACCGAACCTTGGACTGACCTGGATGAACCTGGACTACTTGGATCGAACTTTGACTCTGACCTGGGATAAAACTTGGACTGGCCTAGGATCGAACCTTAGACTGACTGGGATTGAACCTTGGACTGAACTGGGATCGAGACTTGCACTGATCTGGGATCGAACCTTGGACTGACCTTGGATTGAACCTTAGACTAACCATTGGATCGAACCTTTGACTAACCCTGGGATCGAAATTTGGAATGACCTGAGATCGAACCGTGGACTGACCTGGGATCAAACCTTGGATTACCTGGGATCGAACCTTAGACTGACCCGGGATCAAACCATGGACTGACCTGGGATTGAACCTTGGACTAACCCTGGGATCGAACCTTGGTCTGAACTGGAATCAAACCTTGGACTAACCCTGGGATTGAACTTTATATTGAACTGGGATCGAACCTTAAATAGAACTGGGATCAAACCTTGGACTAACCCTGGGATTGAATCTTATATTGAACTGGGATTGAACCTTAGATTGGACTGGGATCAAACCTTGCACTAACCCTGGGATTGATCCTTATATTGAACTTGGATTGAACCTTAGATTGAACTGGGATCAAACCTTGGACTTACCCTGGGATTGAACCTTATATTGAACTTGGATCAAACCTTGGACTAACCTTTGGATCGAACCTTGGACTAAGCCTGGGATCAAACCTTGGACTAACCCTGGGATCGAACCTTGGTCTGAACTGGGATCAAACCTTGGACTAAGCCTGGGATCGAACCTTGGACTAACCCTGGGATCGAACCTTGGTCTGAACTGGGATCAAACCTTGGACTAACCCTTGGATCGAACCTTGGACTAACCCTGGGATCGAACCTTGGACTAACCCTTGGATCGAACCTTGGTCTGAACTGGGATCAAACCTTGGACAAACCCTTGGATCGAACCTTGGACTTAACCCTGGGATTGAACCTTATATTGAACTGGGGTCGAACCTGAGATTGAACTGGGATCAAACTTTGAACTAACCTTGGGATCGAACCTGATTTACGTTGATGTGTCAACTACGTCATCCGGACTACATACTTAAAAAATCTAAACCCAATCTCTTGAAGATTCACGAGATATAGCTGCTTGCAAATCAACATTTGACCATGCCAAAACCTACACCGACGCTTACCCCTACACCATGGCGACTACAACAAATCTTGCCGCTGTTTATCGAATAATTTGTCTAAAACACGGAACAATCAGCTACGCGTTCTGATATGTGTGGGTGCAGGGGTTTCCTTTTTCTAAACTGGTATCCTTTCAGGACAGCAACAAAACCTTAAGCATACCTTTCATTATTTAGAACCCGACTGATGGTATTTACATTTTGGCGCATCTGGCAAGATATAGTTCCAATAATGTAGTGATTTAAATGTCTCGTGTCATGCCGAGTATCAGTGACATACTCAGAAATAGCATCAAGACCAAACAAATTGAAAAGGAGAACTACTTGACGCTCATTGTACTTTTTTTTTCATAGCCTCTCAAAGAAAAATATACATGTACATGTTACTCTTTCTTGTAAATATATAACTTCGGCTCGCAAGTAATTCTGGCTATTTGTTGTAGATCTGGATGATGTTTTTTTTAAAGATATGAACAATAAAAAAATTCCTACTTGATTAATTCTCTTTCTTTTTTTTTCTTCTTTTTTTTTCTTTTTTTTTTTTTATTTGAGTATGTGTAATGTATGTGTTAAGTTGTTTTATTAAAATTTTGTGAATACATACTTATTCGTCGAAGGAGAGCAACTATCAGTGTACATAGTTAACACTAGGGGCATGAAATATATCCAGCTTTGTGAATTATTTACGTCACCATTATTGTTTACAAATGTATTGGAATTCTTAATAATAAAGATTTTTGAAGAGATTAGCATTGTAGTATTATTATCACTATTATTATTATTATTATTATTGCAATAAAGAAAAACATTTAATACTTTGAAATATAATTACATATCTTTTAACATAATTCTTTTCGTTTACCCCCGTATGATGTGAATTATGATTTAAAAAAGTTATTTTAGCACTCTTCTTTCTTGAAGAGGTGAGATTACTGAAACATGTAGTTTATTGTTAAAATATATATTATTCTAATATAAAAAATAGAAAATTTGTTATTGAATGAAATATTTCGCACATCATGAAATCTTTTTAAATATATGTAATATTTCACATGTGTGACAATAAGCTTTATTGCTTAAGACGAAATAAAAATTCCATTCTGTTAATAAAAACGTTATGTCTATGAAACTAGGATTAACATATTAACATACACACACATTGCATATAAATAACGAAGTGGTTAAAGAACTATATATTGCAAAAATGATATCGTGCATAAAATGCTTGTCAGGAAAAAGAAAATCTACTTGGAATTGCGTAAAAGTAAAACTATCAATTCGATTTCAAATGATAATAAAGAAAAAAAGGTTAGTTGAAACACACAGATATGAAAGGAGTGAACAGAAAATAATTTTAAAAAATGGTCAATCAAAATACAAAAAAATTAAACTATTGACATTGTTCATAGGAAAAAGAAACTTACGTTTGATCAAATATTTTTTTCCGAATCTTATAAGAAAGTTCCAAAAACCGTAAAATAGTTCAGCTTGCACTTGTCGCAAACCTTGTAGGAATAAAGGCCCGAGTAGAAATTCGGACCTTTTTATACCACATTCAGTCTGAGAAAATTCGTCCTTGGACAAAAAAATAAAAGAATTAGGGACAACTTGTTACGGCTTAACGTAGTTGGATTTTAATTGGCTCGGCCTTCTGAACTGCATAATTTAATTCAACCTTAATCGTCCTATAGGCGGATTCGTTTTATTTATTAGGTCACCATAAAAACCAAGTCTTTAAGGGCTTTGTCCAAAATGGGCGATTTTTTCTTCAGCGTCCCACCCACTTCGATCGCTCGAACCGCATTGCTCATAACAACAGACAAATTGATTTTGACAATCTGTAATTATAAACGCAGATAATTAATGTTCTGTTATTATTGTAGACCGGCATAGAAATCTTCAAAATATTCGATAATATTACTTTCAATGTAATGAACAGGTTTCAAAAAACTTACGTTTTAAGACCGTTATTGGGAAAGGACATGCTTTTATACCACGGTGCAAAGGTGCGATCTCACAAAATAAGACAAATATCGGTGAAAAAAAAATCGTATTTAACACATGTGATCGAATTCCTTTCGATGCTTTGGTAATGGGTATACAAATCTCTTTACAACAGAAACATGTAACTCTTAATTGAATGTCACGGCTAATTGGACCATAGATAAGGAGAAAGGGATGCTCACGGGTTCCAACCCACATAACTAGTCCACTCCCAGACATTTACACATCTTCTTCAAATAAACGATAGGGAATATCAATATCACTTTAGGGTTCCAAATGATTGATCAAATAGCAAAATTAGATTAAAAACTATTATTTGACAATAGAAGGCCAACCACGGCTTGCAGATCAGAGTAAGGTCTGTGTCTTCTGTTTACCCGAACCTGAAATAAGGCATTCCAAGTCCAAGGTTCAGCCAAGATTTAAACACCTTTTGATATATGCATGTACATATATCTTAAAATTCCAATACGTGTGCCAGTTTTGATATGAACCATGATTTCACTACGTGAGTTCAGACACGTGGTCTATTGTACAAAATGCAACATTGGAATATTTTTTGGACGAGGTGGATGACAGGCTGAATTTCGCACATTAGTTGTTGTTGTTGTTGTTGTATTGGAGTTTACCGTCGCTGCGATAGTATTTCAATCATATAGCGACGTCCAGCTAATTACAGGTGGAGGAAGAACCCGAGTATACAGAGGTACCCGGGTAGAACCACCGACCTACCGCAAGCCAGCTGGAAGGCTTCCTCACACACGATGCTGTGGTTATGCATATAGAAGGTATTGAAACAAAAACGTTGACCTGCCTAATATGTTGTTTTCTTAAAGAAATATTATTGCAAGTTTATTGACAATATTTCCCTATTATGAAAGCCCATTGAGATCATTTCCGTTAGTAATAACACGAAACTTTTGCGTTATAAAACAAAACAAAACAAAAAAACATTGTTACTTCTGGAAAGGAGAGTCTCTACCCCTGCACAAGCCAACAAAAAATAAAATAAAAATATAATAAATAAATAAAAATAAAATAAATTGACTAACACTCTTTTGGAGAAATCACTCATGGTTTATTGATTGCAACTATAAATGAACGTATTATATGTTTATGTGATGGGTTTAACGTCCCACCGAGTATACTGATCAGTCATTTTGGGGGCTATGTCTCCTCGAGACAGATATGGTGCTGCCACACTGCAGTATCACGCCGTAGATGAGTGGTATGATACCACACCCAGTCACATTACCTTGAGGATGGGTCAGCTACCCGTATATGTGAAGCAAATATATCAGGAGCATTCGAGCAACTTTGATATGTCGCACTATAGGTACGAACCCACTACCTCTCGGTTACGGGGCGGCATTGTGACCACCTAGCTACCGGGACTAGTTCATCTGTGTCATAATTGAAATTGGCATTTCTTATTCTTTGTCCTAATATTGAGAAATATAACCAAAAAGGGAAAAAAGGAAACAGAAACGTTCTATGTATTGTAGTATGTGATTGGATTCTGTATTTAATTAAGTAATGATATATGTTACGTCACTGAGAAAAGTTTAAAAGTCAATATCTTCATTCATTGTTTCTATCACGAGTTTATCAGGGCCTTCCATACATAAAATTTGAAAGAAAAAGCCTGTCTAAATATAAAATATTTCGCGTTTATTCTCGAAAGTTCCGCGCTATAACGCGAAAATAATGCGTTAATTCGCGAAATTATCGCGTTATAACGCGAAAGTTTCGCGTTAATTTGCCGCGGCATTATAACGCGAAAGTAAGGCTTTATTCGCCAAAGTATCGCGTTTATTCGCGAAAGTAACGCGTTAATTCGCGAAAGTTTCGCATTATAACGCGAAAGTATCGCGTTCTTAATATATATTTACTCTTATAAAAGATTTTTTTACCAACGAAAATGAGCTCAATGGGATTTCGTACTCTATAAAAAGTAATAATCACACACACACACACACACACACACACACACACACACACACACATGTGAAGAAGAAACAAAAAGAATCGAAAGGATTGATGTAAAATATCGTCGTTGTTATACAACACCACAACAATACAAGTATATATGGTGTATTTCAGGTATAGAATGATAACAAAAATTGTGTCCTCGTGCTTAAAAGCAATGTACACATAATAGTGACATTAAAAAAGAAACGAGGCCTGAGGTTAGGGAATAAAAACAAAAAAAACCC
>CM037779.1:14998962-15048962 GCA_021229015.1 Solen grandis
CATACATTTGGGTGTACTATTTTTAACATTGGACAGCTAATGAATATCGTGCATGTTTTGTGCCATGTATATTCTTTGTTATACGGAACCTATGCGTCTAGGAGAATATGATATGAAATGTCAGTCACTCGTTGTCATGTCCATGTGATTTCACGCGTGACCTTTATGATGAAACACCGTTGTTGCCAGGAAATTTATATGGACACTCAGGCGCTCTCTCTTTTTAATCAATCAATTGAAGCATCATCCATTCGTTATTAGGAGCAATATTACTTCACAAATAATCAATGCATTGTAAATATATATATATATTGCCTATGTTTGCTTTTATTCTCTCTCTCTTTCTCACTTTTAAATGTTTTATTTTTTTGTGATCACAAATTATTTCTGATTTTTATTCTATAGTGCATGTCTACATCGCTAATGCGGAGGACAGTTATGTCATATTGCATTTAAAAATGTATCTTAGAATCTGTAACGCCATTCATGTGGGCGAAATATACCTTCAACAATGAAGCTAAAAATGCCATAGTAACTTGAATAAGAATATCTTTAGTTGAAAAAAGCACACTAGATTTACTCAGAAGAGGTAATTCGCAAATATGATTATTACTGTTGAATACTACCTATCATTTTATCTTTACACATAAATTTAAGGCCTATTGCCGCAAATTAAATGATACAGATTTCTGCTTCTATGACAGACCACCGTATCATTTCACGTACGTGACCAGGGTACGAACCTGTAAGGCTTTATAACTTCGTTATCCATTCGCTAAACTCATTAAAATGTGTAAAAGAGCTGTTATAATTGCTCTCTGCAACGCCAGTATATATTTATATTTTTGTGAGGGAGGGGAAGGTCAATAGTTTTATCATTTAAAGAAGATCAATTATCTGACCCTTTGTTATTGGCCAGTAGCGTTGATGTGGTTGCACTTTTGTTTTCCTTCTGGCATCTGACGCTGCTTTCGACAGTCACCCCTTCCTCATTTATGGAATGAAGCACTCGATAGGCAACTGACAGCTTTCTCACTTACATCAAAAATAAGAGAAAATCCACAGATGCCTGGTCTAGTCTCGAACTTTTATGTTGATATCCTGGCGCCTTAACCTACTGTGTCAACGAAGTCGGCTACGCCTTCCTGTAGAGCGACTAAAATCATCACGAATGCCTTTCGTTTTAACACTGGCGTGAATTATTTACCTGAGATGCGCCATGGGTACTAACAAATTGGCCCAAATATTTGATATACTAAATAGCAGAACGATCTCTCAATGTACAAAAATGATAATTTCTCCGCACGAGATTCGAAATGGATTTTCTCTTGCTGTGCCAAGTTGATGGTTTGCGATCTTTTCTGAAAGAATATTCAACAAAAACGTATTTATCAAAAGTATTTGATGAATAAGAAAATGCTAGACACAAGAATAAATATTGTGCAAGACTTAGAGATAAATAAGTATAAGCGGTGATCCACTATGTTTTGGGACACAGCTTGAGCAAATTGGATAAAAAAAAACTTCGTCATGTAGATTGAAAAAAGGCATTTCATGACCAAATTGTTGTCTAATGAATATGGGGGAAGACCAGAACATTTCTGAATGCATATTAGGAAACATTGTTCACTTTACTTATTGTTAGTAAATGTATTGTAACTATTTGATAAAACCTGTACTGAAGCATATATTCTAGGTTTTATAAGACGGAAGTACTATATTTATTCACATTTTCAAATATATGTTACGGTTTGTAATGAATATGTTTGCTTTAAAGAAGATTTTTGAAATAATTTCAGAATCTTTTTTTTTTTTTTTTTTTTTTTTCATTTGTATTTGATATAATTTTTATCTTTGCTAAGTGCTATACAAAGAGTGTAGACTCTCGCAATTGGTGAGTTATTCTGATACTTTCAATGTAAAAAGATTAATACATTCACACTTAGACAATGTCGGTCATAAAGTAAGGATTGCTATTAATTTGAATCAAATTATGCAATTATTTCATTACGTTCTCTGAAAATAGTTCACACAAAGTTCATTAACTTTATTTAATTAAGAATTGGATCAAAGATTGAAACTCCTACGGGGTATCTGCCCAAGACGTGTATAGGTCTTTTCCAATTACGTCAGTCGTTCTTTTTAACCTGCCTTTTTCTGTGTATACGAAACCAATGTACATATTGAAATTGGCTAGACACCGGGGAATCCTGTCTTGATTTGACCTATATGATGACACCGAACGTCTGGCTTAACTTTGGGTCTTTGATAGAATTTTGACTGGCATGAAAGCGCATTCATGGCGGCGACCCCTGTCTGATGACGATGGTATTCGGGGATCTAGACATCTCAAACGTTGGCTTCGCTGAGATTCAAAGACAGAGTCCAGTTATTTTTGAGCCGAATCTTTGATGTGGTGTATTTATTGCGTTTCTGCAAAACGTGTTAAATCTTTTGATTGCTCATTGCACATTGGTTAAACAGACACTTGCATGCAGGATATCATCTCTGGATATTCAACTATATATTTGTACCACACGGCTTCTGGTCGTTATGAAATTTAATATATATGTTTAACTTATGTATATTACAATGCATGTTGTACATTTGATCTCTCTGAAACCAAGTAACTGGGTCGTTTTCTCAGGACAAGATTTTCTCCATTTTTGTGTCACCTGCTGTAGGCAGAGGTGACACATAGGGATCTCTTTTCCGTCGTCTATCTGTAGAAAGCACTGTAAGGAGTGGCTGTAGTAAAAATATGTTTTTTCATTTTCTGACTTCAAGAAAAAATGTAAAACTGAGATCTGAAATTACATAATACTTAAACAATATATGTGATGAAAATGTGACATACCTAATTAATTTATTATATTTTGAAATCAATGTTTATACGAAACTCTTTAAAGATAACTTTAAAAATATTTTGATAGTTGATTTATGCTGATAGTACATTATTTTTGACAGCTGATATATAAATCAGTTGTGAAGACATGGTGATACTATCTTTACTACCTAATATGTTTTGTCTAGGTTTTGAATTGACAATTGTTTACAATTCATTTGAATAGTTTATTTTATTTGCTTAATTCATACCATAATACAAAAGAAATCAATTTCTTTTCAATCTTTGTTTTGTTTTCCTGGTTTTCAGCTCTCAATTGACACTATTTCAGTTAGCTGAGGCCTTTGTCTTTATGGCACATATATATTGCTGCTTCGATGCGGCATCAGAAACAACATGTTTCCTCGCCATTTAAGCATCTCAAAAACACTTCCTCGAAGCTATCATTTTCGTGTACGATTTTAATATGTCAACATCTTTTAAGATATCACGAAAACTGCACATTATCTTAAATTGTTTAACGATGCATTTTGCATGTGGGTCAAGTTGCAAAGATTGCAAACTTAATTACCATGATATAACGGCAGCGCGAGGGCTAATGTAACTAAGCGGTTTACTAATTCGAGGTGTATTCCGTATCTCAAAATAACAAAAACGGCATCAAGTATGTATATATTGTTTTCTTTTGGGAATATAACCATTCGTATCAGTATAACCATTCGTATCAGTGATTACATAAACAAAAACTGTAAATATGATATACTGATCCACTTCAAGCACATGTACCAACTCGCTGGATTTATTGAATATGGTTTCGATGAGCCGTGACAAAGATCTCTACAACTTGAAAGAAGGCTGTGTTTTTCTAAATCTGTTTATTCTGTCAGACCGTATCAAGGGAAACCGTTTCTAGTAAAACGGTAAAACAGATGTAATGCTAACTGAATTAAGTATGGCGTTTCCTCACTCTGTGATCCCACAAGGGTCGGAGGTTGTTATTGTCGGTATCGCGGGTTTTTCATACATCGCTATTTCCGGTTGACTGCAAAAATAACAAAATTGCATACAACTTGAACCATGTACATGTGTAATCCTTTGTATTTTAACATGTGTGTACATGTGAAAATGATTTAGGCTGTTTTATAACAATAAATCTAGTACGCAATCAGTGATAATCGAATTTCAAAGTGATAAATATTTGATATTAACGCATACATTTAGATGTTACTTAAATGTATTTGACCTTTGTTTATTTATTTGTGTGGAGAGAGGGTCAGCTTAAAAGGAGGGAGGTAACAATTTGCATGTACTTATATATATATTATCTGTGTAATTACTTTTCCTCTCCAATGCACCTTTGCATATACACATATACCTGATAAATCGATTGATGAAATGAACAAACTCAAGATCATAAACACATTTTCCCATACAGACATATTTTATCAAAAGCATTTATTATTATAATTTATTATTATTTATTATTATTATTATTATTATTATATAATAGCTGAGTTTCATAAATCAATTATTTTTGTAGTATTTTTGTATGCATTACTTTCAAAAGCAAGCGCAGAAATTAGAATACCAACAATGGGAAAAAAAGCAACAACGTAGATGAAACAACAGTAAACTCATATAATTTAAAATCGGATATATTTAAATCTAGGGTACATAGAATTATTTTTCGGTTTGAGATTTTCCTTCCTATATAATATTCTTCAGGTCCCGAAGGGTTTGATATAGGCGAAGTTAATGCTCGAAAGTTCAGTTAGCGTGTATAGGCCCATGTGGGAAGCTTTCCCAACGTTTAATTTGCGGAAACTCACTTACATGAAGAGGGACAGCGCCGGCGTCATCATCATCGGCATGCTGTTACGTCAATAACTTCATTCTTCATTTACGCAATAAGTAATGAAAGAAAAGCAAGTTAAATTTTATATTGAAATAAACGTCGGTTTGATTTTACTTGCATAGAAATTAATGGAAAAATTCTGGTCGAAAAATTAACTTTTACAGTCTTGCGCTAATTGCCACACAGATGTAAACAGCATTTATTGGGCACGTGCAAAGTCTCAGGTCTTTATTATGTCTGCTTGATTGAGGCAAGAATTGCGATTTTTTGAATATCTGCAGCCAATTATTATGTGTAATATGCGTATAATAATAAAGTGTATTTACATTTAACAGCAAACAATTTAATTATGAACATAACCGTTACATTTCATTAAAAGTCAAGCTAAATGGAAATGGTGCAGTTATTTCGAGGCCGGCGTCAAACACTATAAAGACCGTTATAATCGACATGAAGGCATTACCTTGTCATACCTCTTTTAATCATAGAGTAAAAAAAATGCTACTTGACTCTTAAACAAAGCGATCATAATGGGTTAAGAAATTATTAATATGTGTGTGTTCAAAAATGATGACAGAGAAAATAGGGTCTACGTCGTTCAAAAAATGATAAAGAATTTAGCGTCTAAATATCGATATATATGTGTATGATAAATATTGTATAAAATAACTAAGCAAACTATATATCCTATGGTGTGGTTCAGAGAAGGGTGAGGGACTTTGTGTCGGCAAATCCGTTGATAACGTAATCAAAGTATTTATAATTGAAGCAAGATAACACAATGATTTTTCTTTTAAAACTTAAAGTGAAAGAAATATGTCTGTTTCAGTCTGGGAAAAAACAGCAAAAAGCAATATTCAGATATAATTGTGTAGTTTTTACTTAATTAAACTGTTGCAAATTTAACTAGATCTACAAATATGTTTTCATATAAAGTATTTGCAACGTGAACTGATTTAAAGCAGTTCGTTCACAGCTAGCCATTGACACAGAACTGTATGTATTATGTCTTTCAATATACCATCTACATACGCATGGTCACCCAATGCAACATTCAATGATTGCCATTACAGGTTATAGTTTTAGGAACGGTATAAAACCTTTAATACGTAAATAGCTTTTTTTCCCAGTACAATGTGACCAAAACAAGTCGAGTTTATTTATAGAGAGTAGAAAAATATGTTGTTGTTGTTGTTTTGTTGTTGTTGTTGTTTTGTTGTGTTTTTTTTTCTACCGATTAACTGTGAATAATCTGCTTTAAAGCAATGTGTGTGGTGTTTACTACACTGAAGCGAGTATGTGCATTGTCTGCTGTGGCTTGAATAATTTTATACTGTAACGTCTCAATTTGGTTTGTGAGGCAACCAAGTAAACAACAACAAAAACATACAGTAAAAAAATACAACTTTTGATATCCATGTAACCTTTAAATATGTATATTTTTTAATATATTATGTTTTATTCAGTAACTTTTAAAAAATCATATTTTTCTGATCAGGAAATTATCAGAATGCTGTCATCTATAAACTATAGTCACCTCGAAAGCAATTGTGTTTACAGAAATTAGGCCAGAATGTATTGCCGCTGTCCATCAACTAGCCAGCTAAATTAAAACACCATGTATGATGTCGGATGGTTTACTTATCTTGACACTTACCGGTTCAGCGGAAAAAAATCTACGTCATCCAGCTCATTACGGGTGGAGTAAGATCCCGCAATGACATCCGGGTAGAACCACCAACCTACTGTAGTCAGCTGGAAGGGCTCAAGAGACTTTGATAAAGAATATTGCCGTTGTCCTTAAATAATTCATTTAAACGAAGACATCATGTACGATGATTGTATTTTGCAGAGCCAACCAAACGAGCCAGAACTGCCTACACAAGTGCCCAACTGGTGGAGTTGGAAAAGGAATTCCACTTCAACCGCTACTTGTGTCGTCCTCGTCGGATTGAGATGGCCGCCTTGCTGAACCTAACAGAGAGACAGATTAAAATCTGGTTTCAAGTAGGTTTACCTCTTAGTCGTATAACTCAAAATAGCATCTATGTTTATTTTAAGTACATATATTACCCGAAAGGTCATTGTGACAACACAAGAAAATGTAGCCGACTCAAACTGTTACATATCGAGGTAGAGTACTAATCGAATGTTTTGTTGTCTGTGGGTATGATGACAAAACTTCTGAAGACGGTTCTTTATTTATCTATTTTTTCGTAATTTTGTGGCAAGCATTCCTGCTATATCTCAAAGTTTGGTGCACATGTCTACTTGATTTTAAATTATGGTGCTTTGTTAGCAATACCACATTAACAGATCTAGCTGAAACTTTACCGATAGTATCTTTTAATGATTGGATGTTTCACCCTTTCATAAATATTGATATCAGAAATGATGACTCTTATGAGTATTAATTTTCTGATCTTGAAATGGTATATGAAACAATGGATTTGGCTTTGCTGTGCAGACTGGGTAAAATTGCAGACTGTGTAAAATCTGAGCTACAATAATGTATGAGCAAACAGAGGGAACCCTAATCAGACTGCTCCTGTATCATTCTGGAAGGGTCTGTTTTTTTCTGGGGCTATTCTGTTTGCCAATGTGTCAAAAATAAAGGAAGACTCACATTCTTTAAAAATAAAGGCATTTTTATATTTAATTTATCATGTTTTGTTATTGCTGTTTCGTCAATTATTTTTCTTTAAATGAAAAAAAAAAAAAAAAACAGTCTCCTACTACTGCTTGTTAAGCATGACATTCTTTTGATTCTTTTTAACGTTGTCGATTTCGTTCAGTGAAAAATTGTCTTTGCCAAAAGCTAAGTAACTTGGAATTCGAATATCTTACGAATGGTAAATAAATAATTGTTTTCTTGTTTAGGTGCCAGAGTACTCGTTAACAGTTTACCTTCTTCTTTACTAATTGGCTTCTTTTCATCGTGTAAAGAGATAAGATTTTCAGCAGTTGCAAAGTCAGTCAAGATAACGTTAACAAGTAAAAATTGGAAGGCGAATGTTTATCGATATTTTTTTTTTCAAAAGATTGTACCCAGCAGTGAAGAATATATTGTTATAACTGTTTTACTTGTGCGTTTGTGTTGTAGTGTATTAACTGCTGAGGTTGTTTTAAATATATATGATATACATTTGTTTTAAACATCTGCGGGAAGACATGTATTTGGTTTACAGCCTTTGATTTTCGCAGTAGGGTCCTCATACAAATAAAAATATCCAAAAGGAAGTAAACATGAAATTGCAAAATATTACCATAAAATATAGGTATTTAAAAAGCAATTACAGTAACTGATATATTACTTTTCATATTCCATGAGTAATAACAAATACCTAAAATTACTACTTCGTTCATTTTGGTACATTTAGTTGAGATTCATTGCCTGTCAAACTGATCTTGTACATTATACTTGTTTCAAAAAGCAAGTGCTTAGATTATTGATCGTAATGCTTTGCAAGTATTTTAATCTATACCTAGAAACTGAAAAAAATGTACTAAAGCCTTCTCTGTGAAAATATGAAATGTTGATTTGATATGTATTATATAAAGAATAATTGTTTGCTTTGGTGTAAGATCGATTAATAATTTTACTGAGTGAAAATAAAAAGGGATACTTTCATGTTCACGAATGAAATTATACATCGACTTTTCACCAAAACAAGCAATTTTTCTTTTTATTTAATGCTTTAAAGGCCAGAAAATAGCTGTGTTATTCACAAAAGACGTCAAAATTGGCCGGATTACCTCGCTTGCGTGACGTTATTTATGACGTCATTTCTTGCGTTTAACCCAGCACAAATGACGCTCCGATCAGTTTATAACATAGGCTCGGGTTCAAGTTTCTGATATAATTTCACTGTTTTCCTGATAATTTCACTGTTCAAAACAGTGAAAGTATCGGGATATAATACTGTTATGTCTAGGTAATCCCTCGAAAATCTTTTAATATATATATTTACTTTACCGAATCAGCTGGAGAAGACCGAAATCAAACCGGTTTTCATTATGTTTTTGTATATAGAAATGTTGGGTAATACATTCTTTTTTATTTTATATGTTATCTCAGCTAGGTCATAATTCCAACTTCGTATTGGAATATTTATATAAGTATTTTGACCATCAACTGATCTATTACATTTATCATTTGTCTAAAGTATTGTTCACGGGAACAAGGCGCCTTATGCTTTATAATCCTGTGTACTTTCTCTTTACCTGTATTTATAATGACAGTGAAGTAAAAATAAAGGGAATTACTATGAAAGCTAGCTAGCTGGGGACGAGCCCTGCTACATAAATATGTATCTTAGACTGTACAAATGATACACATACTGGAATATTTCCTCTGCATTTCTTTCAAGATTTTAGATCAATGTTCATGAAAACTTTCATTTTTCAATGAATACGGTTTTAATCATATGCAAGTCTGATATAAGAACATTTGCCTTATTGGTACATGGCATGCTTTCTTATGTCGTACACATTATCTTTGTGTGTATGTCTACTTTCGTTATTGGCCTTCTGAATTTATGAAATATTAAAAAGAATTTTTTATATTTGAAACTTATAATAAGGCTTTTCGGAAGCACACTGCATTCAGTGTACCTACTTTTTATTATAGTGTGATGTTTTCTAAATCAAAACTCGTGAATAACTTATTTTCGCCTACAGTATCTATTGTATATAATGACGGTTAGCCTCTTCTAGTATGAACTAAACATTTATTAAGCAACTTGAAACTTTTCCTTTTCAAATAAATCAGCAAAGACCTTCCATTCTTTAAAATTATCTTATATTGTTATACTTAAACTCATTGATTTTAACTAATTATCATTAATGATAGTACTGTTAATATTATAAGTTTGACTGTGTGTATTTATTCTGTGTTTCGACAAATTTGCGTATTTCACAAGATTGATTACTGAAAACCAAAACTTTGAATGAACAAAATCCGGATCCATCTGTTTAAGAATATTTTTGACCCTCGGCAATATACACATGCGAAATCAGTTAAATTCTAAACTAAAGTATTTATATTTCAACATAGATATTTTTCTCTATCACTCGCATATGCCTTCTTCTATAATTTATTCATATCAACTATTTTGTATGTATCTTATTTCACAAAGTTAACACCCACAATTTGATCTCTTAATTTTGTTATATGCAATGTGCACCATCAAGCTAAATCTTAACATGTGAATTAATTTGACATAAAATATTTGCTTTCTCGTAATATACAACGGAACTTACGCCACACCGAAGATATTTCATGCTTTGATCGCTGCGAATCATCGTGTTACATGATTTATTGTCGTATGTATAAATCCGATATAATATGTCTGATGATTTTAGATATCATTCTGACTATGTAATGTTATGACTTATTAGTCCATGATTTATGGACAAAGGGGGATATATAATTATATATTTAACTTTTGAGACACTGTCATAATAATATCAGCGA
Source organism: Solen grandis (assembly GCA_021229015.1). NCBI lineage: Eukaryota > Metazoa > Mollusca > Bivalvia > Adapedonta > Solenidae > Solen > Solen grandis. The sequence continues at coordinate 15,009,139 of CM037779.1, forward strand.
AACATTCTAGATTATATACCTGACAGGTTGCCATTACTTATAAGCACATGTTGTACAGTATAAAAGAAAACATATGTTGATTAAGTTGTACTCCATGGTACGGATTGTATGAGACAGTCTTTATGTTTACCTTATCTGTATTTGATTGATAACAATCTGTTTATTTTTTTTACTTATTTACAACTCTAGTTGTACCATAGATATAAAACAATAACACATTTCGATTTCTTAATTTCATCATTAAACACTTTATAGATCGAACCAATGATTTTATTTATGTTTTCCAGAACCGGCGAATGAAGTATAAAAAGGAACAGAGACACAAGCATTCAGACAAAGGGATGGGTAAACTGGACGGCAACATGTCATGTGACAGTGATAGTGAGGAGTCGTACTCGGGGGGTCAGGACTCCCTTAGTGACTGTGGAAAATCCCAGCATGGCAACGGCAGCCCCGACCCCGTGAACCTGCACCAGTTACCCACGGGCCACATGCCGTCTCCGCAGACCCAAACCCCAAGCCCAGTTCAGCGATCTCATCAACCCAATGTCCCCATGCCCCATCCGTACTCATCACATTCGGACAACATGTACCATCACCAGCCACCTCCGCAGACAAGTCCCACGTGCCTCAAGCAATCTGGTTCCCCGGTCCCGCCTGCCCCACATATGAACAATATGAACATGTCCATTAATACCATGAACTCAATGAACATGGGCATGCACCACAATGGCCACCATCCTGTGCAGAATCACTATTTACAAATGAACCAAAACTCACATGGGGGTTACAATGGCGGCCATCATTACATGAACTCTATGAACTCTTATTCAATGTACCCGGATGTGAACGCTGGACACCATGAGGACCCGGATCAAGGTCAAATGTCAGGAGGTCACATGATTCCCTCGCCCGGAATGCCGTGCAGTGTTGGAGGAGGAATGAACGGTTACCCGCAAGGGCCCTACGATTATATACCCAAATTAACGCACTTGTAGTAAAATTATATGAGTGACATAACAACTTGATAGATATATTCATTAAGTAATTTGACAGTTTCTCCGCGACAGATTTACAGTCACTTAACAACACCATGGTTTATGGATGTATAAAAAAAATCGAATCAGGGCTTACCTTTCTTCTATGAGCTCAATAAAAGTGACAGCGGTTTGAAAGAAGCAGACGTCAGATTTCGGCGTAGGCAGACTTGCGCGTTTTTCTTCCCCGTGAAAAGGTGACGATAGTACGAAATGTGATGAAGGCTTTCTGTTGAACACCAGAAACTGGAGAAAGTATGGCAGAGTGGTTTTTAAACTGTCAGAGGAACAGTTGTACAGGGCTGAACACGCAGATGCCAGTATGGTGAAGTGTTGCAGTCGCTGCCACGTGCTTGAAAGCTCTGCACGGGTTACTGGCGCTCGGTCAATCGTAACTTCGGTACCGGCGTAAGGGGAAATAGAAAACAGTTTTATCTGGCCGATGACGCAAAATTATCAGACATTGTTAATCCAAAAGTCAAATGTGTATGCTACCGTAAGTAAAGATTTAAGCGTATGTATGCGATTACCGTATTTTGTAATCGATCCTATCATCTGTTGATAACTTTATAAGATTGAAAGCAATAGTGAACAATTAAGTACGGCGTGTGCTTTAAATTAAACTTGAAATTAAGTTAAATTATTTAACAGTTTAGCTAAACAAGTTACTTGCGTACAATCTTTGATAAAAAATTGCAAGTACAAAATAATTAGTCCCTGAAGCAAATCTTTTGTTATGAGGCTCTCTCCTGCGTACTGAGATTAAATATGCTAAAATATCCAATCCATTTTTGACATGCTATTGAAGAGGGAAAAAAATCCTGGAACATTTTTTTCTGAAAAGATTGTGCCAGTATATTCCTAAACATGCAGTTAATAATGGTATGTTTCTGGTGATTAAAAAACACGGAAATGTTATGAATGTTATCTTGCAAGTGCACTTCAGTTTTGATTTAGGTTATGTATGGGGTTTTTTTTTCAAAATTAAATTTAAATTGTACCGAATTCGTATTTTAAAACCGATTTACCTACTCGGAAAATGATTATGATACAAATGTAGGACAGCTGCAGACGTTCCTCTTAACTAGGTCATTTGTCTGTCTCTTGAATCAAGCAAGAAGCCGAAAAGAAAAAAAGAAAAATCTATTAAATATGATCCACATTTAAGATCGTTTTTTTTCTTCTCTTTTTCTCTTTCTTTTTATATTCTTCTTCATAGTTTATTTTTAACACGTTTAGAATGTCTAGTTTTATTCATTAATGGCTTTTTGAGATAATACATTTGATACTTAATATCCCCATTAAATTCATGCATGCTAAACATAGTATAAATATAAATTGACAAAACACGACATGTATATTGAGTAGTTCCATTTCTTGACTTAAGGTATAAATTTAAAGACCCTGAGGTTGTCCTAAGTTAGTCCTACGGTTTTATTAAACCGACATGAACGCTCACTTCCTCTTAAAAGATTAAAGTTAATACGAGTTCCTTGTCTACTTTTGGATGTTGGCATGTTGCTACAGTTAGAAACACCAATTTTCTATTATAATGTTTAATTGCGTCATAATTTCAGACATTCGATTTGAAAGATTGCGAAAATATGATGTGTGTGTGTGTGTGTGTGTGTGTGTGTGTGTGTGTGTAAAACTACATTATCATTCAGTCTCACTGCTTTATAAATTGGAATATATCTTCAACAAAAAATAATCAAAGTTCATATAACTTAAGCATTGGATTATTTCACCTTTACAATATATATATTGTCTCCATGCTTTCATTAGAATATAATGTTTAACATTATGTCGTTTAATGTCATGCACTTCATAAATTTGTAAACAACCAAGTATCTTTTTCTTTAACTATTTTGAAGTGTTAACAAATACATTTAGAAAATTTGGAAGAAATTGAATTTGAAATTGAGGTGTATCATAAAATGCAAGAACATATCTATTAAATTAAATTTAAAAACCTTTTTTTTTTTGCAACATTTTGCAACTAATCCCTATCGACAGTCCCTTGTTTGAACCAATACTTTGCGTCTGTGAAAGTCACGGAACCACACATCTACAAGGTTTTTGAGTTGACAAAAATCTCTATTTTGAATGTAAGACGTATTCGAAAACATTACTTTTGTTGCCCACACAGGCTCGAATACAAACTAACCATCGAAAGTTTTATTTGTTTCAGGTCGAGTTAACTTTCCCAATGCTATCTAAAAACAGCTCTTTGAGTTAAGCGTTAAATGTACATGATAAGATAATAGACGGTATGAATTCAAGCGCCTGAAATAAATTCACAGCGGTTTTTCCGCTTGATTATGCCTCTAAAATTGAGTTTATTCGTTTACATTGGATTTACGATTTACGCCTTTCTAGCAATACTGACAATGTATTTAAGAGTTCTAATAAGGCATTTTCAAATGAATCAAACAATCAATATTCTTGAATTTGATCAGAAAACACTACGGTATCGTGTGTGTTTTTCACATTTTTTTTTTTTTTTTTTTTTTTTTTTTTTTGAACAGCCCATCATATAAATAAAATTGGGTTTTTATAATTATTATTTTTACCTTTTGTAACTGTTATACATTGGTTCTATGCATACCAGATGCCCATCGGTGAAAGAAACTTTAAAAATATATTTTTTTGCTTTTATTACCAAAATAAAAACCAAATAAAAACAGTAAAAACAAAGAGGGAATACTAATTAATATTGTATGCTTTTGAGTTTGATATCAATTAAACTGGATTCACCACTTATCAATATCGGCCATAATGTATATAATTTAACCAATTCTGTACCGTTGATTGATTGTTTCCCCGTATTTCCAACGATTCTCAAAAATAAAAATGCAAAATTTATTTTCTAAACAGGTCTGTCATTTTGCGATAAATATTATCTCAAACCAAAAATTCCCAATAGCTATTGGCCTATTCAACTGCTTCCAGAATCTTTGACTCACTGCAGTAATAGTTGCTATTGATTTTTTCCCGGAGAACGGTAGATCCCGGTAGATAAACATGTTTCTCGGACCTTCTCTCTAGCCATCATGGCGTCGTTCACATTCAGTTTAGCCAAAAAGTGTAACAATTAGATTCGATCGCAGACCGAGCACTTTCGATTAATTCTTATCTAGTAATTTTAAGGTTCCAAATAGAGAGGAAGTTAGATGTGGAACTATTTTAGAAATGCATGTATGTTATTTTAATGGATTTTGCTTACTTGTTTGGTATTCGGATTCTTCAAAACATTAACGTTCAAAAGAACATAATAGATATATTAAAATATGAACATATCGATTAAGCATGCCCAAAACTTACTCAAAGTTTGCTGTTAGCTTTTTATAATCTACGTACGTTATACTAACAACATATAAGTTTAAACATTTCTACCTAGTGGAAATCTCTATAATTCGGTTACAGAATTATGTACAAAGAAAAAAAAACATGTTACTTCATTTCTATCAATTATTTAATAGACCAGGGTTCAAGAATTAAATCTGTTTTTTTAGCATTCGTTTGCTATAACAATACTGGGAGCACTTGTGTCTGCCTGTTGCGACCAGTGCAAACCAAGATCAGCCTGCTCATCTGTGCAACCTGTTCATGGCCTGTAGTGTTTGCTATTCAGTCAATCATTTAACGAGCACCCCCATAAACAACTAATGGTGCAGTCCAAAATGAAGGAAGGACAAGTTCAATTAAGGAATGTAGCATGATAAAGATTGATATTATTTTCATAATAATGACTCCTCTGTGGGCCATATTCTTTGTCTGGTTGCTCAGCCTTCTTGACTGGCGGTAGGCCGGTGGTTTTGTCCGGGTGTCTTCATTTACTTGAGGTCTTCGGCCGAACGTTGCATGATATCTGAAACACTGCCCCGGCGGCGGTGAATTCTAGAAAACAACAAAATATGATTTGATCAAATTCAAGAATAGACGTCTACACTGGCTTTAAGAATAATAGAGTAATCTTAATATGACAATCCGTGTGTTTTAAGAGACAGACAAATGCACTGTTTGCTAAACGGAAATCTGTTTCTTCTACTTGATTAAAACATCTTGAAATTGGTTCATAGTTGAAATTGAAAGCCATTAATACCGAGATTTTCACGTTTTTTCATTCAAAAAGGTTTATCTTATGAAATGACACTTACTTAAATCTGGCCTTTTTCTGTGTCAATCTTTAAATTATTTTTAAATCAAAATAAATCAAAATGAATATTTTTGAAAAAAAGGATGAAATGGAACTTATGAGTTTTGTATACCCTTATTCGCAGTCAACGTTTTGAATAATTGAGATATTTGAGTGTACATTTAATGTTGAATATTTCATGACGCCATAAATGGTATGACATTAATATTCATTTAGTATATTTTATTCCCTTGGATGAAAGAAAAGTGTCTCAAGACAGAATGGTGTGTATTTCTACATTGCGTTCGTAAGTGATCGTGTGTTCTCTATAGGTCATTGTCTATACATGATATAGGCATTGAAATTTACTTATTTATTTTTTCATGCTGACAAAGCGATTTGTCTTTTGATATAAATCTGTATATTTGTATATGTGTTAATTATACATACTCGCGGAATGTCTGTTAAGAAATGAAATGTCTTATTTTATGATTTTATTATTGCATTTTATTGTTTTCTGTCATTTTTTTTTCAAATACTACGATTGTCCTATGAAAGGCTCGGTTTCAAAGGGTAACGATATGTCATATGAAATCCAGTGTTAATAAAACTTTCATCATATATGAATTGTTTTAATGTCATACAAATGCATGGTGTACAACAAAAACTACATTATATCCTTATCGTATTTCAAAATTTTATAACATTAATATCTAAACATCTCTTTCTTAATATAAAACATGTTTAAAAAGAAAACATTATGTAAACACTTTTATTTTCCTGAAGTAATGTACTCTTTTTTCCCCGATAGTTTGGTTATTATATTGAAAAATACTAATTTTAACACAGTTTTTATCCATTAATTTCACGATATCCATTCATCAATAAATAATTTTTATTTGAATATTTGATAAAGAAACGGAACCCCGTCATCCTGCAAATTATATTTCGTTTTCATTCAGAAATATATAAAGAAAAGCCACGGGCTACAAATTAGTTTCACTCTGCAAAACCCTTGTTTCCGTGGTAACAAAAATGATATTCCTAACATGTACCCATACATTTATATGACATAAAATGGAGAGTGTTTGTTGTCATACGTTTGAAATAAATTTTTTGATATAAACAGGAATTTGTCTTGCGTTTTATTCCAAAAATGCACGTTTGCTTTCAAAATACGTTTTTAGAAACAGAAACAATCGAACAAGACTTTATTTAATCGTTGATCTCATAAAGACGTCGTGTTTTTGGCGCCTAAGTTAATTGAAAAGATGCGGGTCCTGGATGGAGCAAACTGATCAGGGTTTCCTCTGTCTGCTCATACCTAGCTTAAATTATACACTGTCCCTACGATAAAGAAAAATCCACTTCCTTTCATAATTTATATCATTTTAAGTTTATTTATTATGCATCAAGTCATAAATTTTACATGAATGTGTATTACGGAAAGGGTTAAAGATAAAAAGATATTATGCCATAAATTATACAAAAAAGAATACAATAAAACTCAAAGCAATATGCATGTCTCTATCGCGACTAACAGATGGATATGAACATTTCAGTACAAGACAATGATACCAGAAGGCAATCAATAGATTATCTTAAATTCAGAATGCTACATATATTTATATTATGCACATAAGTATTGATTCGGGATACACATTACCTTTGATCAATTAATATAATAATAACTATCAATTGCAGTATACAATGTATTAATAAAAAAAATACACTTGTATATGATTTTCCATATCTAACTGCATCTATTTATTCAATAATTTGAAATTTTATCATAATTGTAGCGTAACTTAGTTGTTTTAAGTTTATTACACACCGTTCAGAAAAATAAAACCGAACTCACATATACGTATACACTCATATATATACAAAAAAATACCGAAAAATAAAATCGAACTCACATATATATGCAAAAGTATCAAACTAAATATTTACAGATTGAATCGACAAGTAAAAACGAATAAGTAAGGAAAAGTTATTTAAGCTAAATATGAAACTTTTATACGAAACAAAAAATAAGCATGAAATACAAACCGGACATTGGGTTTACGTTCATCGGCTAATATTAATAACGTCACAAATATCAAAGAAATAAAAGACAGGAAATCATCTGACAAACCAATAGGCACATAAATAAAAAAGAATGCGAAAAATGATCATAATACTATGATAAAGTCATTACTTTTATTCAATATTCTAAAGGAACAAAATATTTAACGTATATATTGCTAACATGTATAGAAATATTTCTGGCTGAATGTTCGAATAGGAAAATTCTCTCTCTCTCTCTCTCTCTCTCTCTCTCTCTGTATGTATGTGTGTCGGGTGTGGGCGGGGTCAAATATTGAAATGCATTCAGGTTCAAATAAATGACTCGTTTAATTTATGGAAAGCGTTATGTTTACCTTTTAATTCACAGCGCCAATCATTCTACCAATGGACTACATTTGCATTGGTTTCTAAATCAAATGACATAGGAGATGGATCGATTCAAGCCAATTATATCAATACAAGTGAAAACGATATTCCTAAATTGTACGATAATAAAGTATTTCGTTGCGTCATAACAACCTTTTGAACACCGGTAGCACTAGCTCTGGTATTATTTTTTTTTCTTCATTTGTAATCAACTGTCCATAATAAATGATATGCAAATAGTTGTAGTTTTAACCATCGCATCTAAATATAATCGAATTCATCAACCACATAATTAATAATTATGAGGAAAGGGAATTATAACATTGGTTGTTTTCGATTTAATCCGATATAATAAAGCGCTACATCGGTGCTTTACAAACAAAGCACACATGCATTTAATGGCATGTTTAGTTAATCATATCGGATCGACATAAAATTAGAATACAGGACTGTGTTCAGTAAATACGGAACATGGAAATCCCATTTGTTAACTTTTAAAGGAGACCGGTGATTTATTTCTACGAGAGTTTGTATCTCGGGCAATCCGCTGGAGGTCACTCAGCATGCCAGTCCGTATGTTCAACAGAGTGGTCAATAACGCAGGGCAACATTATCTCAGATTTGTAATCAAATTATGTCCGAAGCTGTCATGGCTGACATTGCAGTCCCACAGACAATACACTGGTCACGTGACATTGATTCCCTGCGATGAATGATTTATAGGGGTAATAATTCAGCCCTTCACCGTGCTAATCGTCCAGGTTTTTGTTCCGCGTGATTTGGCAAGACAAGATCCTCGGACGCTTTGTCAATACGTTTTCTACCCTAGAGTTTGTCTAAGGGATGCAGAATTATTTATGGAGCCTGCACTGCCCCTAACACAGCAGTGCAAATCATCAAAGCATCAGTGCACGCCGTCCATAAAAAGTTGATGTAACACTTTCACTGCTGACGTCATTATAACACCTGTGTTTTCATATCTATTTACATGATGAATTGATTTTTCTCCTTTTCTTTTAAATCTGATGTATACGGTAGATACGTATACATCTATATCGAAAAAAAAATCTTAATCGAAAAAAAAAAATGAATTCGCAGTCTATTTTCAGAGGGGCAGTTAATGAACTTTTAATTACATTAGAAGATAGATGTAATTCACGTTTGTATTCTCGCATAAAACTCATGTTTGATGTCAGCTTACGTTCAGGAAAAATAGCAAAATACAATAAATTATAATATATAATTAAATTCAAAATAAATCGGCTCTATAGATCTAATTCCAGATGGAATGCATAATAAAGTGAAATTGCATATATCAAATTAAACTTGCGGTACACGTTATTTTTATTCAAGACATTCATCATGTTTATAAAATTTAATGATCGATTTTGTAAGTTCAGATTCTGCCATTTTTGTCAAAATCACTCATCATCTATTTTCCATTTAAGCATAAAGAGCAGAACGATCATTTACGAAGAACGAGAAACATATATTCATTCTCGAAGATGCAAAATTCTAAATAAGAGAACACCCGATTGCTTAACAAATAGTAAAATGTTACAGGACGAGTGCGAACATTCACAGAGTATCAAAATAGATACCATTTTTTTTTTTAATTTCATTTTTCCAGCATTGTCAGATGATTTCACAAAGTCATTCTTCGATTTAAAGTTTTTTTATCGGATTTCGAAAGTTGTTATTGCAATGCGTAGAAGAAAAAACTGTCTTGAATGATTCATTTGACGCTGATATTTAGCATAATATGTCAAGTTAGCAAAAACCCGTATAATTTATTGCCCAGGGGAGATAATGCTGATTGAAAAAATCAAAGAAAAATAATATCAAATGCACGGTCATATGTTAATAATTTGACAAGGTGAAGTGATATTGGAGTTGAGGTAAGTTGAAACCTTTAAAACATATTTTGAGAAGCTCTGAACACTACCCACATTCATCTTCAAAACACATATAGTAGGGGACAGACGTAGAAGACGAAAAACTAGTTCTTGCTGACAGTGCTGTGCCTGCTGTTATTAATGCTTTGTTGTTATATACGTATTAACTTGGGGCTGTGCTATTGATGATGTTGGCTTGGACATGTTGTATTTTAGTTATTGAATCAGTAGTAGAAGTAGTTGTAGGATAATAAGATGTAGTAGAATTAGAAGTACATGTAGTGTAGAATAAGTAGTAGTAGTGGTTGTTGTTGTTGTAGTTATAGAATAAGAAGATGTAGTAGTAGAAGTAGTAGCAGTAGTTGTAGAAGTAGTAGAAGAATAAGAAGATGTAGTAGTAGTAGCAGTAGTTGTAGAAGTAGTAGAAGAAATGTAGTAGTACATGTAGTAATAAGTAGTAGTAGTAGCAGAAAAGTTGAGCAGAAATGGTATAGTAATAGTAGTAGTGTAGCAGAAATGGTGATAGTAATAACAGAAGTAGTTGTAGCAGAAAAGGTGATAGTAATAACAGAAATAGTAGTAGCAGAAATGGTGATAGTAATAACAGAAGTAGTTGTAGCAGAAATGGTGATAGTAATAATAGAAGTAGTTGTAGCAGAAATGGTGATAGTAATAATAGAAGTAGTTGTAGCAGAAATGGTGATAGTAATAACAGAAGTAGTTGTAGCAGAAATGGGGATAGTAATTATAGAAGTAGTAGAAGCAGAAATGATGATAGTAATAACAGAAGTAGTTGTAGCAGAAATGGTGATAGTAATAACAGAAGTAGTTGTAGCAGAAATGGTGATAGTAATTATAGAAGTAGTTGTAGCAGAAATGGTGATAGTAATAACAGAAGTAGTTGTAGCAGAAATGGTGATAGTAATAACAGAAGTAGTTGTAGCAGAAATGGTGATAGTAATTATAGAAGTAGTTGTAGCAGAAATGGTGATAGTAATAACAGAAGTAGTTGTAGCAGAAATGGTGATAGTAATTATAGAAGTAGTTGTAGCAGAAATGGTGAAAGTAATAATAGAAGTAGTTGTAGCAGAAATGGTGATAGTAATAACAGAAGTAGTTGTAGCAGAAGTGTTGATAGTAATAATAGAAGTAGTTGTAGCAGAAATGGTGATAGTAATAAGAGAAGTAGTAGTAGCAGAAGATATAGTAGTAGTAGTTATAGTAGTAGTAGTAGTTGTTGTAGCAGTAGAATAGTTTTTATTGTTGTAGAAGCAGTAGTAGAATTAGTTAAAATAGTGGTAGCGATAGTGTGTTTGTTGTTGTTGTTGTTGTTGTTTTAAAAAAGAAGTCGTGTCAATCGTCTTAGTATTGTATTAGTAGTCATCGTAGTAAAAGTTGCTGTTGTTGTTGTCGTGTTCAATGGTACAGGCAGTAGCAGATTTAACACCTGTAGTGCTTGTGGTATCAGTAATGACACCGATGATGGTAAGAGTGTCCAAAAACTGAAATAAAAAGAAACAAAACTTGAACATGATCATTAAACGTCTCATATTAACAAAGACCAAAGACATGTCAAGGAGAGTGTTATTCTTGAAAGAAAAGTCGCTCATTAAGGCACCAGTTATCGTTGGGCGTAGAAAGTTGGATTGAAGTATTCTTGCTGAAAAAAAAAATGAAAGACGTGAATGTAGCACATCTGTCATTCTGTCATAATAACACTTTGAGAATTACACGAATGTGGGGAGAAAGAAATGGAATTGCCATGCAAGCTCGGGAACCGTTGAGACTCTGCAAGAGAATGTTTCGACATTTTATGAAGACCGATGACAGCTTTAACACTTGTACACAACAGATGGAGAAAGTCCACGGGAATCCGGTCGCTTGCGCATGCGTGAAGGGCTACCGATTTACGTCATATACACTGTTGAATGCACACCGTTTGCTAGAATTAGATGTTATATTCGTTAAAGACTTCCGATGAGAATGTGATTATGAATGTGGTCTAAAATAGAAAAAAAATATTATAAAAGTAGGAATTAACTTTTTTTTAGTATTATATGTATCTAAGATGTTTTGTAATAAGAATATGTTTATTTAAATCAATTAGAGCTGTACAATCACATACGACGCGAGCTGCAGCAGAGTTTACCGGAAGTATGAATTCGATCAATTTTCAGCCTATACTAGAAACTTAAATCATGACTGTGTTCAATGATATTTTTGAGAGATAAATTCAGCAGTTAATCTTCAACTTTGTCATTTTAATAAGATTCTCTGTGATTCTTTGAGGGTTATTTTGATTCAAAATATCTCTAATTGGTAGCCTCTGTGACCGAGTGGTTAACGTCGCTTATTCACCACAATTTAGCCAACCCGCCGCCCCCTCACAGCTGTGGGTTTGAATCTGGTCTGGTTATTCGCATTATTTATACGAGGTATTTCAGGTGACGTGTAGGTCGTTGGTTCGACCCCTGCTGCCTCTATATACTCGGGATCTTCCTCCACTTGTAAAAGCTAGACGGCGACATGCGGCTGAAATACAGTCGCGGTGACGGTAAGCTCCAAAATACCAACATGAAAATTCTAAACATAGAGAACAAGTTATATTTGACCTTACCAGACGCAAAGCACTGGTCCTTCCCAGGAACCTTCGAAACGGAGTTGTATTAGCTATTAGAGCAGGGGAGAGTCGAATCTAAGTTTGAAACTTGTGACTTAATCCTTTTGTCAACAAATGTAACATCTATTCTGTTTGTAAATTGTGATCTGTACCAATATTTTGTAAGTGGCAATGAAATTTGTATAAACTATAAGCTGTTAGAAAATTGACGTAAAATTAGATCAGTTTACCGGTTAATCAACAATTTCAAATAGGTGTAAATGTTTAGATTCTTTTTTGGTATTTTAACTCTTTCAATTTTCTTTTCATACATTGTCCGACGGAAAAGAGAGATTTCCGACAAACAAGATGCAACGTGATACGTTGTTGGCATCATTCGTTCTCGTTATACATTTACATCAGCAATCATGTCAACTCTAAGACTATTGTAAATATGTATTTTTCTATGTGCCTGTCAGCAGCTTGAGATGTTCAAGAACGGTGCAGGTACCAGCTGTTATGCTCAACCCTGATATTCAGACCTCTGAAATCGCATCGGAGAAGTTCTTTGTTCCACCTTAGACTACGCATACTCTGTTACAGTTCCTAGTGTATCCTACATCCACGCAAAGAGAATGCCAGAAAGTTGTTGTACAATGTACAAAATCTTTCAAAATCGAATAACATATTTATCTTCACTCAAAATCCTCGCCTCTAACAGACTCTCCGTCTCTGTTCGTGTCCCGCATCTCATCTATATGCTTAGAAAATACATTAACAGTTATTAACGTGGGCATACCAGTCTTTGATATCAGCTAAGACATGTCTTTAGTATTGATATATCATGGTTTCTTTTACATCTAAACATGTCATATTAAACAAGGAACTCGTTATCAGGGTTTTTATCGCGTGTATGCCGGTTAACATTTCTAATACTCCAAAAAAAATCCGAAAAAAAAAACACTGGAAATTTTTTATGTTACATGTATTTTGTTTTTGGAATTACTTTCAAGGAGCATTTTATGCATTTTACAAATTGACGAATATTTTAGGATGAAATGTGTGTATATTTAATATATAAATATATATAAATAATATAGTTTGTGTTTTTGTATGATGTGTTTTGTATACCACTTTTTGCTGTTATACGCGGCCAATGTGGAAACTATAGGTTTTTATAATCAATTCATCAAAATTAAATGACAAAGCTCCATTCAATTATTATCAATATATTTTTTTACATTTAATTTGAACTTATCGGATGCAAACCCGTGCAAAATATCACGCTTAATTAAATATTTCTTAAACATACTGAAGAGCTAATTAAGTTGAATGTGACACAGTATTGGAGCCATCTCTATTTTTTACCACTTTCATGGCACTCTTGCTACTGTTGCTTTGTAGTTTGCTTGATAATACATGATACTAGGTGATACCATCATTGTTGTGGCTTTGTCTTTTTTTTTTTTTTGGCTGATTTATAAATATAGATACACATGTTTATTCCACTTCAGATAAAATTGGTTATTTATGTTCGTTAACAAAAAAGGTGATATGACTATGACTATAGGTGACTAGTTCTGCAACCTCCGTAGTACAGAACTGAACCATATTTTATTCCGACGTATCCATAAGTATATATATTGTCATATACAAAACACATCATTTATAGAAAATAGACATATCGGGATCTAGACTGTATATAACCTATTGTCAATAAATCTTTCAAATATCTTTTTTTTTTTCTATCACATATGAAGTTTAAATACTTTAAGTTAACAGTTTGTAAATTTCACCGACCTTCCATACTACAGTTTTGTATTTAATGACTAAGGAACAGAACTATATTAGCCATGTCTGTCGTTATAATCCATGTATTGTAATTGTATTCATATGTATGTCAAACTTTATTGAATAAATATGTTTAAACCAAACCTTCCCAAGATAAACATTTTACATTTTAGATGATAAAAAAGGGAAAATAAAAATAACATCCTAATCTCACACATAAACTAATTAAAAATTCATTAAATAGAACTTACATATATATGTTGACCTATTATAATACCTAAACATCAGTACTATAACATTTTGTCATAGTTTAAAAGATTCTTTTAAAGATATTTACATACTTGAATAAGTAGTTGTTTTATTAGCGTCAAGCAATTTTAAAAATTCGCCATTGATTATATATATATAGTAATATTTTTTAATGTATAGTTTTCGAATGTCATTATAAAATGGGCATATAAATCAAATATGAAATTTATCTTTGAAAAGTAACAAGTAAGACATTTTCTTTCACTTCGTGGTATATCATTTCTCAAGTTTCTACCTATGTGTTTTTTAAGTGAACGAGCGGCATTTTGTTATTCTCGTAATAAGAATTCTAAGCTATTAGGTACTAAATCTAAATACTGCTCATAATTGAATTCCGTTTAAAAGCAGCTCGTTTACAGATAGTCGGTAGAAAATTTAAAAAAATCTACTCTCACTCGTTAATGTTGCTGAAATCTTTGTTTCCTGACAAATAAACTCGGCAAGTGTGGGTAACATTACACGGGAAAACACTACTTTCATTAAGCAACTTCGACGAAATTGGTTAAATATAGAACAAGGTATGCTATGAAATGCTAAGAATATATGATTCTTTGGGGTATAAAAATTGGGTTGCAAACATTAGAATACATTTATTTTCAATAGGACTTGTTTATATTTTGGACACTCAACATGTTTCAAATGTAAGTATGTTTTTCAAGACAATACATACAAAACTCAAAGAATCAATATTTCAATATGGTTTTTTAAATATTCGGTAATTTAGAAATGCTTATGTATGTTCAAGAGTAAATCGATTTTGTCCATTTTATATAAATGTTGTAGAGACAGAGTTCCATTAGCTGTTAATTTGTCTATGTTCCAAGATTTATCACAGAAATATATTCCTAGTATATATTTTGAACATCCTACACTTGAAAACTTTAATTGTCTTTTATCTAACAATAATGAATCAATGGTATTAAAACATATTGCAATGTTTTTATTCTATAGTTTCCGAAAACGCAAACATTTAACGCAAACTTGACCTGTTTTTGAATGGTGTCTGTGTCTGTTATATATAAAATTATATGTAAATGAAATGTTAGCCATGTTTGATGTTTTGTATGTTATGTATTTGCAAAGGGTTGCGGCCATTTAGCTGTCAGTGATAGTTGCGCATGCGCGAAGAGTGAATGTAATATCTAAGGGACGGCAAATGAAAAATGGAAAGTCTAAATATGCCGGTAGGTTTTATGATTCTAAATATAGTTGCAATACCGTCTATGACGGTATTACCTGTGAAGTTGAAACCACCATTTTTTAACAATCACGGATAGTTGCATTCGGTGAACATGCGTCTGCAGATGGGTATTGATAGACGTAATAAACACATAAAGTTAAAAATCAAATTCATAGTCAATGACCATCTTTGAACGAGCTGCTTTAAGAATATGACACAGAACTATAAGCAAATGTGTCAAACCGTTCATGAATAAAACAATCGGGCACTCATTTATATAGGTCACTACTACAGTCAATTACGCTGACCTTGACATTTTGTGCATAACTAACTCTAAATATTGCGATCGTATAACAATATCATTTAATAATTGCAATATATTTATCAAATCATAAGGCTCAAAAAAATATATATTAAGATATATCCCAATCCGCCCCCTAAAAAAATAAAAGTAAAAGAAAATAAATGAAGATGTATGCCTATCTGAATGAAAGAAAGAAGTTTTTTCACAGTATATTACGCATAGCCTAAGCCTTGAGTACCTTACAATGCTCTAGTTTCCACACTAAACTCTAATACATAAAATCTTAAACAAGGTAAGAATGAATTCCATCATTCATGTTTTTAAAGATAATCGAGTGAATTACTAAGTTGACGTAAATGTTTTACATACAGGTTAACCTCTCTCTCTCTCTCTCTCTCTCTCTCTCTCTCTCTCTTGGGGAGGGTCTAGCGTTAAAGAATTGAAATATTTAGTCATTACAAAAATGATGGAGTACGCCCCAAGGTATTTAGGTATCACAATTAATAAGCTGGAATTGGAGGTTATGCAAATTCGGTTTAATGAGATAACATAACACTACCTCAAAAAATAAAGACCAGATATGTTAACCCATTTTCATATTTAACTGGGTAACTACAAAAACACAAGTGAAGAGTATGAGTTAAAGAATAAATAAAGTATTGTATAATTGAAAAAAAGGTATAATTTCAATCTGTATTATGAAAAATCATATGCTGTTTAAACTGAAGATTAGAAAATACGGTCAAGTCTCGGGTACTCGACCAGTCCCTATCGTATTGAACTTGGGCGTTATACGATAGAGGCAAGAATGTTTTAAAATCGATAAAATTCCTGTTTCGGAAACACATTTTTTACAACATATAAACTTAATCCTCTCGACGATTCCTGAATTAGACTTTGGACATGCGCATTTGAAGGTCATGAACGAGACTTGCATTCATCAGTGTTCGAACCCGCGGCATTCGGACTCACGGACACGTTCGCTACAAAGAAACATGGTGCCTTTTTAACTGCGCATAGTAATGAACAATTAGCAAATTTTCAGCAAGGAAAACATTTTAAGTGCCTAAAAGTCCTGCTTTCAATTTTATTTTAACACGTGTTTGCCCTTTCATTTTGTTACACTGATTGATATAGCCTAAACGTTTTTAAATATTCTTTAAGTTTTTTTGTTGTTTTTTTGTAAATAAAAATCAAAAGCAAACAAACTTCTATTTGTATATTTAGACAGAATAAAAATGCTTGAATTTAGATTCTGCAATTATTTCTTGCATAAACGAGTATCTTGTCACGTCCGCAAATGTAATTGTGTCATCCCTATAGATAATATGCTAATTTGTGTGTTACGTTGCAATAAATATTGAAATCACACAAATGACGCTGTGTTTATTGTAAGAATAAAACAAACAAAATGATATTTTTGCGTTTTGTGTTGCTCTGGTTGATATTTTTGCGTTTCTATTTTGTTGACATCTATTTGCGCTTTGAATGGGTCGGGTTAATAGTTTTTCGTTTGTTGTTTTTTCTTTCTTTTTTTTTTTTTTTTTTTTTTTTTTTTTTTTTTTTTTTTTGTATTTTCAGATATTGTTTTGGTCCGGTTGATAGGTTTGTATTGGTTTAGTTAGCACCCTCTTTAAGTGACTTCTCTTTTAATGATAGCTTTCTTTAGTGCCCGCTTATTAAGTGATCATTTCTTTATGTGCTCGCTTTTATAAGTGGTCGCTTCCTTCAACGGTCGGTTTCTTCAGTGGTCACTTCATAAGTGATGCCTTTTCTTATAAGTGCTCGCCTCCTCAAGTTGAAGTTTGAACAGTTTCATTATTGTGCTAGTCGCTTAGATTTAAACATATTCTTCGAACCCATACAAGATATTCAATCGTTCCTTGATCTGATCTTTATACTTAAAATTTCACATTTTGTGAATAAAATCATAATTGTGTATTTGATGCAAAAACTATATATGTATATGTGTATGTATATTTCATGCAAAATCACATATGATTAATTACACTGTAAGGTGACACGTGATACCATGTATGAATATTATTAACATTTTGCATATACGTGTGTATATATGATACGATATATATGCATTTGCTAAAGTTTCATATTCAGCCTCAAACTGTAACCGGTTAAAAAATAAATTGTTTAAATAAATCGTGATTTTACTTCCTCTGGTACAAGGCATCTATTAATATAAAGCATAGGTTAATAGATATGATGTCTCAACATAGTTTACTAGTTTATCTATATTACACCCTGGTGAAGGTCGTAGGCCGATATGTTGGTGTTCAGCAATTCTTTTAAGCTTAAAAACATCAACTCCTTTTTTAATTTATAATATTATTTTATCAGCAAAATCATTTCTGTTGCTTGATGGGCATGTTTAAAGATATATGTTTTATTTGAACATTTGATCTTCTATAGAAGTAGCTTTGATTCATGTATAAATGTATAGTTTGATTGAAATATTTGGACTTGTATGAAAGTATATCTTGCCTGGAAGATTTGGTCATGTATAAATGTATGGTTTTATTGATCTGGTATAAATGTATAATTTGAATGGAACATTTGGTCCTGCATAAGCATTTTTTAGTATTTTTTATTAAAATATTTGATATTACATAGAATAATTGAACTATTTGGTCTTATATAAATATATCTTTACCGGTGATAAGAGCGTCCGTCCCAGAAACGGGAGGTCATTCGACAAAC
Source organism: Solen grandis (assembly GCA_021229015.1). NCBI lineage: Eukaryota > Metazoa > Mollusca > Bivalvia > Adapedonta > Solenidae > Solen > Solen grandis. Next base: position 15,027,543 of record CM037779.1, read on the forward strand.
AAAGTCGTAAAAGGTGGTACTGATATAGCTCCCTTGCTTGGCGCTCGATATAATTATAAGGGTAGTCCCAGGACTGGTTGACCCGGTGTCAGGATAATGTGACTGGGTGTGGTATCATGCCACAGGTTTATAGTGTATTACTGCAATATAGCTGTTTAAAGTAACATAGCCTCAAAATGACTGGAACACTGTCGGTGGACGTTAAACCAAATAAATACATATAAATGAAAATGTATCTTTTGAAAGGAACACGAAGTCTTATAAAAGTGTATAATTTGATTAGAACATTAGGTCTTATATAATCAAATGAATTTGGAAGCATCGGCCTTGTATAAACATATAATTTAATTGGAACAGTTGTTCTTGTATAAATGTATAATTTGGTTTGAACATTTGGTCTCGTATGAAGTATAATTCGATTGAAACATTTAGTATTGTATAAATGTATTAAATGATTAGATTAATTGGCCATGCAAAGATTTATTATATGACTCATTTGGTCAAACCTGTCTTAAGCGGTCAGTCAAGGGTACAAGTGAAAGTGGCTGCTTAACAGAGGTGGTTACTAAATGAAGGTTAAACATATAACAAAATGCTAGTTTGGTAATATTAAAACTGACCGCTAAATACAGGTTGACCGCTTAATACAGGTGACTGTTTATACATACTCAACTGTATTTTAATTGGAACATTTGGTATTGTATGATATAGCTTTAGATGAGACCATTATGGTTAATATGAAAATATATTATGATTGCAACATTTTGGTCTCGAATAAAATTATTTTTGTTGGAACTTTAGTCTTTCATAAAAAAAATTAAAGGATATATGTTTCATACGATAAACATTTGTCTTGTATAAATTTGTTGTTCATTGGAAATTTAGTCTGGTATTAAAGTTGTTACTGCGATTAAAATTACAAGAAACAGTACAAAACACAACAAAAACAGCATCTCCAATCACACATGATCTTTCATTTACGTGTTGTTGTTTTTGTTTTTTGTTGTTGTTTTTTTTTTTTTGGGGGGGGGGGTGTTTATTTGTTGCTGTTGTTGTTGTTGTTGTTGTTGTTGTTGTTGTTGTTGTTTTGTTGATAGAATGATGTACCAGATTTCAGTGACAGTAAGTTAGGCTGGCCAGCAGTAATATAGATTCAAATAAGATAATCTGGTAACCTACAGTAGCTTAGTCTTGCTATGTAGTGTCTCTTCTTTTGTACATTATATCATAGTAATCATCATCACCACTATTATCATCATCATCATCATCATCATCATCGCTGCTGTTGAAAACATTCTTAACTTCTTCATTTCTCTGTAATTTTGTCCACCTTTGTTTGTGTAATTTGTTAGCTATAATATATGTTGTATGTTTCATGCAATAAAAGTTGTTGTTGTTGTTGTTGTTGTTGTTGTTGTTGTTGTTGTTGTTGTTGCCAGAAGATAATGGTTTGTAAATTATAGGTCATGTAATCGATATAGACATAATTGATAAATTTGAATGAAAATTAAAATCGTTGCAATTGTGTTAGAAATGAAAATTATCATCAAATGAAGCATCAAGTAGTTGGTTAAAGTGTTTTAAATATCTCTAATACGTGTAATGTTCCTTTGATATATTTCATTCATCTATTTATTTTGATATTTTATATCATCTAAATTATATAGAATACAATGAATTTTGATTGTATTATGTCTTAGATAACAATGCTCGTGATTTCTCTCTCTCTCTCTCTCTCTCTCTCTCTCTCTCAACTATTTACTTTGATGTCTGGCGTGACAGAATAACGATTTTCATTTCAACACATTTATACAAATCAAATTTTCAATTGAACATTTAAAGAGGAAACGAAACAGGACAACTACAAAAGGAACCTTAATAAAGGGACACTTAACTCCAAATAAATTGTCGAGTGAACAATCAATAAGTAGTCAATTGCCTATAAAAGTGTCAATCTCCACGGAGGGAAAGAAACAGACAGACAGAGGCGTGCACTGATGCACTCAGTTCACATTCAAAAATATAAATTCCACAAATATCCCCATTCTTATAATGACAATTTAGATAAAACCTTTCGAGTATTATATGCAGATTTTCTGAGCAGTACCCAAAATGTTACACACGAACGATAATTACGGCCCGTCATGTGAAGCCATAAATCACTGATAACTTTTAAGTTGTCTCCCCTTAGCCATAAACCATTTTCTAGAAATTTATGGGGGATGTAAAACAATAAATCTTCCCCGAGCGTGGGGAGATTAAAGAGTGCCTGTCTATCTGTTATCCGAAAGTATAAAAAGCGATACCTCTTGTCGTAAATAGTCGTTGAAGGAATTAAAGGCTTTTCATGGGAAAATTAGACAGGAGTTATTTTGTGTATCGAAGGGATTAGGGGATACAGAGAGAGGTCTTTAATTAATCATAATGTCATCGTCGACTTTGTGTATATCTTTACTTTTATCATGTTTGTTTCACTGTAGAATTTTAGATACAATTAATTGACAGTGTTGAACGTTTGGTTTCTTTGTCCTCCACTATCATCATCAGCAGCAGCAGCAGCGGCAGCAGCAATAACGTTATCGTCATGTTCATTTTATTTTGAACATTGACTCACTTTACTCATTTTAGCTGTCTTTTTTTTTTTCAAAAAAAAAATCGATGTATGGTCATCACTCTAGTGTCGTCGTCGGCGTCGGCGTTGTCGTTAGCGACGTCATCGTGAAAACAAATGACCTTGTCCATAACTTCTAAACTATTAAACCTTCTTTCATCCAACTTCACATATTTGTTTGCTTTACTTCTAAATTATTCAATCGTTTCATCATCAAACTTCAAATACTTGTATCACTATCACAAGATCATTCTCATAAAGGGTCATAACTCATAGGTGCATTTTGATCAAAATTATCTCCCTTTTGAAAAATTAAAATACAGTGAAAACCTTTAACTTCGGCCATAATTAAACCTGTCTGTCATCAAAGTTCACATACTTGTTAACCATTCCATAAGGGCTATAACTCTCATGTCCAATATAACCTAATTTATCTCCCCCATTTTAAAAGAAACCGAAACAGATGAGCGTTGGGATCTGCATGCGGCACCCTTTTGAGTTATTGTATTTGTTTTAAAATCACAAATCAGTTTTGCCCGAGTAAACCCGAATGAAATGTCACACAGAGGAATCGGAAAACTGACTTTATTTGAAGATGGCTGAAGATGGGGTTAAAATCTCTATTAATACAGTTCTTGGATTAATTCCACTTGTCCTTAGTCACAGGCTGGCTGTTATTTATTAATTTTAGAAATTAAACTACTTTATGCAAACAAAACAGCTACCTGAGACGGTTCTTTCACTAAAATGGTTGTACTTTCGAAAAAAAAACTAGCATTAATAAATAAAAAAGAACAGCCAAATTACATATCAGATGTGAAGTGAATCTCGTCGAGTGTTCAAGACAGAAACTAAACACCTACCAGAAATCAACAGGAAAACACGTGAGAGTAATGGATTAGATAAATTAAGCGTTAAAATATATACATCCAATTATCTAATTAACATCAAACGCTGGCCAAATATCAATTACTAGATAAGAAGGTTTATTGAAATAGTTGTACTAGCTTATCTCCCTTCTTTGAATAATGGCAAAACAACAATTTGTGTTTCTTTAGCCTCAATGAGTGATGATAGTTGCCATGTATTTCATATGTATTTCGATAAATATTATACAGACACTAATCATTTTTAATATTTCTGGTTGCTGGTGTTTGTTTACAAATATATATAGCGTTTTATTAAATAAAGTAACTCATTGGAAAAGTCGGATTTAAGCATCCATTATTTATTTTCGGTATCATGTTTAAATCAGGCTTGCATAATGTTTAAACATTGATTTGTGGCAATAATGAAACATGGAATCCGCTACTAGGCTTCAATGAATAGTTCACAACTAGGGCTTATTCTTCTATAAAATAATTCCTCAAATTATGATAAAAACTGTTCGTATTATTATTTTTATTTTTACCTAAATCTAAACGCACTGGAAATCTTCTGTTTGATTGTTTTAAAATACATTCGGGTTTTCAAAGATTTATCGGTAAGTATGAAATGGAATCTGTTATTTATTAATGATAAACACGTTTTTCAACAAACTTATATGACCGTGAATTTGAAATAAAAACCAAGCATGTCTCAAATAGAGTCACCTTTCCAAAAAGACACTATGTAATCAAAACCCCAAAAAACATTGATTCGAATTCGGATCAGTTCTTCAGATAGAGTTTCAGAGATTGAAATATACGTACAATATAAGAAATTGATATATGTCCATATAACAGCATTTATTTATCAAAAGTGTATGCACACTGTAGACTGTGTCATTTGACGTGTTACTTGTATTCATATCCGACAGATAGAAATTAAGTCAACTTGAAATGAAAGGAAAGCGGTGAGATCATAATACCCGCGATATTCACGTTTCTCTGTGGCGGATCAAATGATTTTTACAGACTTCGCAAAGCAGCGCCTGTTGATTTAATGATATCTGATATATTTACGAAGCAGGAGGCTCGCTCATAATTATTTAAACGCAGTGGAGGAGTAGCTTTGTTGTTGTTGTTGTTCTTCTTCTTCTTTCATGGTTTCTTCTGACATTCATAATTCTTGGATAATTATACAGCTATAGGATCGTATTCACGAATCATCTTAAGATAAGTTCAACTTTAGTGAAGTATTATATATCCTGTATTTCCTGATATTATTACACTAAAATAATTCATTTACCAGATGAAGAGAACAAATATATATCATATGAGGCCATTTCATCAAAATTTAAGTATGATAAAGCAGAAATACTCGCTATGAAAAGTCACTGACTTGTCTTTACTCTAATCAATAAATTTGACTTAAGTTACTTCACCTCTGCGCCTTTTTAAACCATGTCAGACTTTTCAAAGCTATGTTATTATTAATCATATCTGTTTAAAATATATAGCACTTGTTTCCTCGCATACATACAGTAATAAATTCATTTTATAAATTTGACGCCATTTATTTTTATCTAATGTTTTGAACCCGGCTCAGTCAACGCGACGTTGCTTTGAAATATGACTACAGGGATATACATCGTTATGAAAATGATAACATCTTGTCTACAATGGCGTATGAAATGATATATCGGTTATCAATGTGTCTTAGTCTTTTTACCAAAGGCACGGCGTACATTTTTACACCAGAGGACACTCTGTAGGCAGCAAAGTAAATACCGATTTAATTTGCAAATAGATAATTTCAAAAGGAGATCGGCAATACCCGGTATAATTCGTTGATTTAAACTGACCAATCAGTTACTGGAACAATGTATGAAACTGTACACCAGCATGTAGATTAGGTGTTCGGGAAGTACTCGTTGATTTACATAGGTTTATCCCTCATTTCGGAGTAAAATGGTCTATTTGTTTGTTTTGACGAGTTGATGATTCAGAAAATACAGGAATTCTGAAATTTAAAGAAAGTTAATGAATAACTTAAGATCTACCATAAATATAAACACGGGTGAAAAAACGTAAAAATACTCAGTTCTGCTGGTATTATCATAGCAGTGAGAAGGAAATTATTCGTGAGAAAAAAATCGGCTTCAGTTCCGAGCCTCGCGTAATCTCGCTCGCAGCGTGACGAGCTTGCTGTACAACTCTAGATATGTTGGATATATCCGCTGCACAGCACGACGTCATCAGAATCTTTGAAATATCTGGATTCCAACCTTCCGTATTTTACAAGACTTCTTTATCGAATTAGCTGAGTGATTCCTATCGTTTCGATCTCAGTAAGAATCCTAGTGCTACGGCAAAAAAATACGGCGAGAATCTCACGCTCTAATCTCGGAAGCGTTAAAATTCAACGGGGACGTACAGAAAGACGGGAGCTCTCCGTCTGAGATAAAAATTGCTATTAGGACGGACAGAAAGACAGATTATTTCATTAGAAGAACAGTAGGCCTGACAGATGGATAGGACGAGGAAACTGTTGTCGAGATTCTTGTATTGATATGTTAAGTGGTATATCACATGATTGTAGCACGTGACTAAATGAGATAAGTGGTTTTTTATACATGTTTCTTTTAACCATTGTAAAATAAATACCAAAATGAAAAACATCACCCCTTTAGTCTTTTTTAACGTCCAAACAACAGTATTTTAGTCTTATGGAAACTATTTCTACATGGGACAGAGCCGTCATATCATGCCGTAAACAATTGGTATGATACCACATACAGTCCCATTATCATATAACAGGCCCATCCAATCCTTGTACTACTCTTATATGATGACCGCCAAACAGAGTTATATCAGTTTACTTTTAATGCTATGTGGCATTCGCGAATCGAACAAATGACCTCGTGGTATTGGCCTGACGTTTTAACATTCAGCCACACGGAAACAGTTAAGATGGATCTTTAGAGATATCAATGCCTGCGTTCGGTGATTATATGTGTCACAAACTTTATCACTGATTTTATTACTAGTAGAAGTATTTTGAGCCTCCGGAATGTCGTTGGTTCAAACCCCGCCCGCGATATACGCTGTCGGTATAATTATCTCCCTTGGAATAGGCACTCAGCACTTAAATGTAGTTCCAGGACTGGTTGGCCCAGCGTTAGGATAATGTTACAATGTGACATTATGTCAATCGTCCGCGGTGTTATTTCGCCGTGAGGCAGAGCTATATGTTTCAAGTAGACAAAAGAAAAATACATAAATGACTGAAATAGTGCAGGTATGGTAAAACACAAACAAACTAATAAGGAAAATGTTATCTTTATTTGTTGTATAAATTCACCCAAAACTATTTTTACAATAAGTTTGTCTTTTGAAGGTTATGTTTATTTGAGACAGTTATTAAAACTGTTATGTCTTTTTGCGGTGTGTCATCGCAGACATGGGGCATGATACCGTACTAAAGCATTATCTTGACTAGGGGCCAACAATTCCTGGAACTGTCGTATATGCTGAGTGCCAAGAAAAGGAAATATGCCAATACCAAAAGACTTAAGTATGTCGCAGCCTTGGATCGAACCCATGACTCCCGGTTACGGAGCGTATGTCATTCGGCCATCGCGGACCACATCCTTTTTTAACTAAATAAAGTACATGTATCAATTTACGTTACGATTAGTATCATTAACATTTACACTAAAACATGTTAGTCAACATTAAAATAAAAAAGCTATTTACTATATTAAGCATTTTTAGATTCTCCATTTTGAAAGTAAGAAATATAAACATATAGCGTCATTGTATCTTGCAAGACGCTAAATAATGTACATCATTTGGATCGATTAATATTTTAATATACCTCTCCTTTTTTTAAGTCCGTGCATTAGTGTATTATCATTTTACTTTCGAATTAGAAATAAAAAAAACATTTTGACAGTATCTACAAATTTAAAATATTTATTGTTTTCTTTAAGCAGAAGAGGACAAGCAAAAAGTTAATAAAAAGTGGGGTGAAGCCTTCTCCGCCATTACAAATGTGTCTATGGATTTTAACTGTCAGCCAAATCTGTGGTAGATTTGACACAACGTATGTAGATGGGGCATTAGTAAATCAAAATTGTCTTTGCTAATTGACAGTAGCATATGATTAAATTAAGTAAACAGAAAAGAGTCGTTAATTAGGTGTTAAATTCAAATTGACACTTGAACGATCCCGCCACATTCAACAGCTCTGACTCAAGTCTTGTCTAGAAAATATTATACTAATTCGCATTGAAATAATCGTATGAACATAAATGGCCGCGCGCTTTGGACCGTGATAATTATGTGCTATCACGTTGACCTCCATTCACCGTGAGCGCCACAATTAAATCGGCTGAAAAACACATTTAGCCCCCCGTCGCATAATGGCGGTTTGAAACGTAACCGCCAAAAAAAGTAAGCAAACGGCTCGGCTTTTGCTCAATAGCCGTGAAGTCAGGTCCTACAGAAACGTTGTGCAGATAATATATTCGCTTTGTTGGGCAAACACTATGGTACGCGGCTCGTATGTTTATATCAAATTTCTACATCTGAGATCAGATGGTGGGTGTACAAAAGACTTGATTGGCAGTCCTTCGACTTGGCTAGACCGGGCTGTATAGCTTGGTGTTGGTAAAGATCTGTTTAAAGTCTCATGAAGGCAAAGGTAGGCAAAGATATGATCTAGCTTTTGGGGTGCATATTGATAAAAAAAAATCTAGAACACAAGACAGAGGCTGCGACCAAAACATAGGCTAAGTGTTTTTTTGTTTTTTTGGGGTTTTTTTAGATTTAGTGTAAACCCACTGCTAATCCATATCAGTTGTAACCCTCGTGTATATGCTTTATATTGTGAAGTCAATATGCGAACTCATTTTGATATTACCGTGTTTTTCTTGTGCATGTGTGTGTGTGTGTGTGTGTGTGTGTTTATTGTTGTTGTTGTTGTCGTCGTCGTTTTTATTTTTTATAAATCATTTGTGGCAGTTACGTTAATATTGTGGTGAAATTGCAAAGCTCGCACTATCGTATCTCATTTGTCAAAGATTCAGGTTTTAATCTTGGTATGCCAATGAAACTGAATGTACTATAACATCATATTCATGTTTAATAGTTAAATAAGTATTTGATAACGGACGCCGTTGTCAAGGGATGGTGTTCGTGTACATTGACCCTGCAAATTCTAATCAAACTTGGGAAAACATCTCATGGCGCAAAGTACTGGTACAAACCAGAAACCGTTGAGAAAAGGTAAGAATAAGTAAAAACCGATTTCTCAACTGACATAAAAGACGTGTTTAAATATATTTATAATTATGACAGTGAAATAAAAGCCCGTGGTAACTGTTTTGGGGGTTGTTGTTATTGTTTGGTATTTTGATTCCATGTATATTTTCTCTGCATATTGATATTATGTAATAACCACTATACAACACACAACAATCATTTGATTTTTACTGGTTGTCAAATAATGTTATTTGTATTTCGCAGAAAGTCTTAAATGAGGCATATCAAAGACGTATTGAACAGAGATATGAAAGTGTCCGAAATAACCTTTATTTCTCGTGACGGAAGAAACGGGCTTTGAAGAAGATCTCGCTGAAACAATAAACACCTTGCAGACGCTTAATCGACAGTTTAACTCATAAAAGAGATATTCGATCTAATTAGAGACATATATGTTTGGTTTAATCGGCAAAAAAATCAAAGAGAAAACTCAGTATTAAGCAATTTTACACATCTCATGTTATCCCGCGGTCACATGATCGTACACGAAACTTATCGAGAGCTTCTCTTGACTTGCTCTGTACCTATATCAGAGTTGCAATCTCTGTTAGGTCATAGGGTCTTTGACATATTTAGAAGCTGTATAAAATGAATACGACCTATATACTATCTACGAGTCATTTCCTCCAATGATTTGTCTGCAAAAGAGACGATAATGATTGACACTTGAATAAAATTGTCAAAAGAAATTGCGACAAAATCTTAGAAAGCTCAGTGCCCTGAGATCGATGAAGTATTGCCTTACGATGCTTCATACAAACTAAGTAACATTTCTTTTTCGGTTGCATGTACGAAAAGTAGGATTTTTTAAGATGCAATATCGTGTTCATGTAGCCTTATTTGCTGTGTGCGTCTATCTTGTAATCATGATTTTTTTATCTTTTAAATGTATTTGTTCCTTTGCTAATAATTATCTTATTGAATTTAACTCAAGCCATTTTTTTCGGCACGTTTTTTTTTTGTGTGTGCATTCTCCAACAGCTTAAAGAAAACTGTCAGTGGTCAAAATTTACGGTAGGTCAGTCCACCAGAATTACAACTACATGTACATATGTTGGACTTTATTTCTATATGTTTACCTGAGAGGGATGTTTTTAGGCAATCCCTTATGAGAGCTTGTGAATCGCCGTCCTAACAACGGAGTTCCTGTTCACTGATGGTCTTCAACCCTGCCGCTCCAGTCTGGACCTATGGAGACAGTTATGGGTCCTGAAAACAGATTTCCGTCATCATGCTTGACTTCTCTTATTGCTGTGAAGGGTACTAGGCCTGTGTTTCACAAAACATCTTAAGTTGAGATTTTCTTCAACTCAAAAATCCTTAAAGATTCTTCATCATGAAATTGGGGGTACATTTAAAGCCATATTTTATGAAATCATGCTGACAGGAACATTCCTTATCTCTGTATTGAAAAATAAAATAGTTAATAACATAAAAGAATTCTAATTGAGTGGCATATATTACTTAGAATTTTCGTGAAATAGGGTCCAGAATTCAACTTTAGAATGTTTCATGATATATTACATTCAATGAAATTGAATACAAACGAATTAACAAAAATTAATGTCCCACGAAAATTAGTGTCCCACGAAAACTAAATTATATGATTTCACAGTAGGGATCTTATGGCTTTCTCCGAGTTTTCATTTCTCTTCACCACGCCATATGAAAATTATTACCATTTATTATGCACTATTTGTACTTAAACAGGCGTATCCTTAACCTCTTATAGCGTATGTCTGTTTTAACATTCATAGACAAAGTAGTCTGTACAAGTTAAAAGTAAAATTCGACATATTTCACTTTGTTGTCCACTATTTTACATTAAGGCGAGATACAACAAAACATGATCAGCTCAGCTTAAAGAAGAGGTGTATTGAATTCAATATTATTCAGTTATTGTATTAAGTAAATGAATTAAATCAATCAAATTATGTACTATACTCGTACTTACGGTGATATTCTACGTGAAATTTAATTTGGTAAACCCATCAGTGGATTGAAACATTCCTGGGATACAAATGTAAATTAAGTTGTTGTTGTATTGGGGTTTACCGTCATATAGCGACGTCCAGCTAATTACAGGTGGAGGAAGACCCCAGGTACACAGAGGTACCCGGGTAGAACCACCGACCTACCGCAAGCCAGCTGGAAGGCTTCCTCACATGAAAAATCCGAAGTCCCTACCGGGATTCGAACCACAGCGGTGAGGGGCTGAGAGATTTGTAGTCCACGACTGTAACCGCTCGGCCACGGCGGCCCCTAAATGTAAATTTAGAAAAACTTTCTAAGATGTATGTTATTCTGAGTGATAGTTATGATCGTTGAATAGAAATACTTACAAGTATAAACACTAGTCTATATTTATAATCTTTCCCAAATATCCAACAAAGTTCATAACATAAAAGTTCATCGTCATTTCACATCAACAATTGCATGTTTGACAATTTGCAAGAGTTGGAGTAAGCATTGCCCTCGTAATATAAATTTCAACCCGTGGTTAAATTCGCGACAAAACACAGACAGAAAATTGTTATTTTTTAATATGAAAACACTTTTGTAAAGAAAGAATATGAGTTGAAAAAAAAATTGATCTAATGTTACATTTTGGTTTCTACGATTATATTATTAATCCTAAAAGGCGTATTTACAATAAAAATCCACTTTTAATCTTACACCTATTAACAGCTGATTACAACTGATTTTAATTGACAATGCTTGGTCTTGCATGTACATAATAAAAGCCTCAATATCAATGAATGCTTTTCCGAAAGGAAAGTAGATAATCAAGATAGAACGAAAAAAAAAAGAGTTGGCTTCTGGGAATTGTCGAAGTGTGTTAAAAAAATCAGGGGTTGTTCTTGTTGTTTTGGAGGTTTTTTGTTTGTTTGTTTTTTTGTGTTTTTTTTTGCTTTTAACATAAAATATATTTTACATCAGTAAATATTCAGAGAAAAAAAACGTGTTTTGAAAGATAAAGGGCTTGTTCTACCATCATACAATTTACCGTCTCCAATGCTCGTTATGTTTTGCGTTAGAATAGGGGAAGCATGCCCGTCCCGTCATGTCCCGCCCAATATTCTCATTTCATGAAGCCAACGTGGGACAATGGGATATTTTTTTAATCTTTATTGATAGTTCAAGTTTCATTTATATAGATACATATACATATGTGCCTTTAGGTTGGACGTTGCTGGTGAAAGAACTGAAACAATGATGGACGCTTGCAATGTATAATTATTTCTTATATTGAATTATCTCGTGCAACGTTTTAAGGTTTATAAGTCCACTCTGATTCACTTATTTTGTTGTCGCTGTTTTTCTTCTGTTATTTTTTTCACATATTGCAACTTGATATTTTGACCAAACCAATTATTATTATTATTTATCACCATCATCAATAGTATCAATATAGATCTAGTAAATCATTTTTTGCATTTTCGGTTTTTTTTTAATTCGATTTCTATTTCCTGAATATTAAATATTCTAACTGCATTTTCTCTAAAAAAAATTCACAGCCACTTCCCATGTACATTAACATGAGTGTGCTGTACTAACTCTGTCTATCTTATCTAGTCTTTTGATCAGCTCCGATTTCAAAGTTACATTTTATCGAGTTTCTCCGTCATCTGATACTATACAAGGCTTTCAATAAATTATTAAAATAAACAAGATTCAATAGATGCTATCTCTTCATTTCTGATATGGGCGACGCGAGGCTGTCATTGAAGTAATAACTGGCCTGCCAATCATTCGTGTTTCCGTGGATCCACGGAAGGAAATTATGCAAAATTGCTGGGTTCCAGCGTTCTCTTATCTACCGGCAGTCACATCTGGTCCCCGTTTTTCTCTGGACACTGAATAATTCCTTTTAACATTACTCGACTCCAACGTCAGTTTACCCCAGTAACTATTCATCTATTTTTAAAGTGAGAGAGAACAACAAAGAATGTTAAATATAGAACTACGGCATCGTGGACAAGTAATTTAAAATATTTCGTTTGCGGATACGTCGATAACGAAACAAGTTTTAACAACTTATACTAATCCCTCGACAGTTCATGAGTTGGACCAGTACTTTGCGTCAGGGAATTTTATGAAAGCTTCTTTGTCCAAACAGGGTTTTAACCTTACAACTTAGGGGTCCACGGTCATGTTGACTGACATAGGCCCAAGGCGCCCTACTAAATACGTTTACCAAACACCATATTATGACAAAATAAGGAAATATTTGGAAAATACTGTCTTCCGTCATGTCTGTATGAGAATAATCGTTAAATATCAAAAGTGAAAGAAAGTACGACCTCAAAATAAAATCAACAAAAATTTAATGTTCTATTGCAAATTCCAACGCCATTTTCACGTTTTAACGTTTCTTCTTTCCCCCGTATCTTTCAATTTCCCCCTTGGACTGATATAATTTATCATCCATTCCTGTGTTGGACCAATACGTGGCGCCTGGGAAAGTCATGACAAATCATTGCCTCGAACGGAACGGAGTTCGAACCCACAACCTTCGAATCCGCAGTCTTGTTTGTCACAACTGGCCCTTGGCACCTTTCCTTCTTAAGCATAGAATAAAAAGTGTTCATAGCATGACATATTTCTATACTCAGCCTATACCCACATAAAATTGCTGTTTGTATATATACTGGTATGTATAACAATTTAATGTAGTTGTTGTTGTATTGGGGTTTACTGTCGCTACGATAGTATTTCAATCATATAGCGACGTCCAGCTAATTAAAGGTGGAGGAAGACCCCAAGTATACAGAGGTACCCGGGTAGAACCACCGACCTACCGCAAGCCAGCTGGAAGGCTTCCTCACATGAAAAATCCGAAGTCCCTACCGGGATTCGAACCCACAGCGGTGAGGGGCTGAGAGATTTGTAGTCCATGACTGTAACCGCTCGGCCACGGCGGCCCCAATTTAGGGGACCATAGCACTATAGGCAAAGTCTCCAAAATGACTGAAATACTGTCAGAGGGACGTAAAACCCAACAAATCAACAATAAATTAAAAAAAATAGTTTTGGCTTGTCTGTTTTTAGATTAATAAAGATAGTCATGGTATTGCTATAACCGATGTTGCCTCATCACATGCATCTACGTGATAAAACATAAACATGATGTTGCCAATGTATGTTGTTGTTGTTTGTTTCTTTTTGTTGTCATTGCTGTTGTTTTCAATCCTCTTTGTACTGTTTTTACATTTACGAGCAATACACATTGGCAGCCACAACTTTGATTAGATTTGAAATTGACCTGATAAGCGCGGTATTTGCATATCAAAATTATAAAAATAGAACCTGTCTTCTTGTATTTCTTTGGTTGACATAACCCCTTGTCGCATTTTATCATAAACATAGTTTACTATTGAAGTAGATAAAACTAAATCCTTCCTTAACCGGAAGGTTACGGGTTCGAGTCCCGGTCACGACTTACCAAATTCATTAAAACTGTTAACGACATATCTCCGTTGTACTCGGCGCTCAGGTGGTCCACAATCGTGTTAAGTCTGCACCTTGAAATCGCAGTAAGGCAGCATTATGTTCGTTGCGTGTATTCAAGAGTCCCTTAGATGGTGTCGGTGTGGCGTTAACCCCAAACAAACTCCTGATGTGTATACTTCAATAGTCTCTGTGATCGGCATATTAATTAAACAGTCTTATGCTTAAGCTTCTAATATCAAGAGCTGGTCTCGATGGAGAAATTCAACCTTGGTTCAAGACCGGCTACGGTCTCAACAATGGTATTGTCAAATTCACTCACTCCAAACGCTTCATTAGCATCTGATAAAATGTTACAATGTTAGTCGTCAAGGAATCCAAAGAATTATGAGGTTTTTCATTTGGTATTTTTATTCACTTTATGTTAAAAAAACAAATTCGTTTTTAAAATGCATTCCACAAGCTATCTAACACTGTTATCTAATGTAGGTATTGTGGAAAGCAGTGTTCATATGGCAGCTAAAATTGTGAAATATCCCAGGAGGACAAAACATTAGAATATTCCAAGATATTTGATCGACTACCCATATTTTTTCATCTTAGCTATGCCAGATTTTTACGAAATTTTACCAAAGATGAATAATTCTGATAAGTCGAGCACGGTCTGTTGCCAAACTTTGTTTTGTGTTCTCATTTCACAATGTGTTTGTATTGCTTCGGTTGAGAACTCTATATGCGTGTCTATCTATCTATCTATCTATCTATCTATCTATCTATCTGTATGTCTGTCTGTCTGTCTATCTATCTGTCTGTCTGTCTGTCTGTCTTTCCGTCTTTCCGTCCGTCCGTCCATCTATCTGTCTTTGTTAACCCCTCGATTCTGTTTGTTGTATTTTCTTCCACTTAACCAAGCAAACGGCTAATCCATTGAAAGAAAATTGAAATTTTGAATTACAAAGAGTATATCTAGCAAATCCAATTTTGAACATCAAATACGCCCCTTAAAACGGCCAAAACATCTCTTTTCATACAACCCTTTTTATGAATCCTGTTTAGTTAATCAAGGGTAAGAAATAACGACAATCGCATCTGAGGCGTAAACGAGAAACGCAAATTTTCTAAGACACGCTCGCGTTTTGAAAGTTTCAATACGGGATTTGTACACTGTTTTCATGCATACTTAAATACAGACATAAATTCTTCTTCCATTTAATTTCCTGTTTAGGGTGTCGTAAAATTGACGCTTTATGGCAACCTATTGACGGCCGATGTCGTTTTATATCTTTGTTAGAACGCAAGAACATACTTCTGGTTTCTAAATCACGGTTTACTGTCATTTGCATCATCGACAATCTATTCTTTCGCCACTAAATCCTGATTTATTTACCCACAGGAACTCAATTGCAATAACCAAACCATCCTTCGACCACGTGCGTGCCGTAAAGCGCCGTATAGCGTCAGCTGTCGTAAATATTTTATTATCTTTAATTGAAAATTTAATTGATTAAATTCAGATTTGACTACATTCACTTGTGCCCAGGTGAGAATTTGCATTTGTTGTACCGTCGAATATGTCATTAAAGCCGCCATGTACCGTAAATTGGTGATGAAGGGAATAGTTTATTGCACGACAATTCTCAAAATTTGCACATGGTTGAAGAAGAGGTGTGCACAGCGTTGACATATTATGGCAATTACTTTCACGCTAAACGTCATGTGGTCTTTGACATAGACGTAAAATCGATATTTAGATTTTGACTGATTTACCTTTTCCACATATTTATCATATATTTATATTTTTCATATGATTGATTTGGTTATTTTTGGACAGGTTTCTTAACGAAAAAAATACGTCCATTAAATTGATGATGTCCGGCCTGGCGACGGGCGTCAGGCGTCCGCTCAGGCTGATCTTTGTTATACTGCTATAACTTCTATGTCCTTCATTGGATTGCTTCAATACTTTGAAAGTTGCTTAAATGGATGGACCTTTACATTATGCAGTTCCTTGTGGCCTCGACCTAGATCTTTGACTTACTTTTGATAAAAAAGGTCTATGATAACACCAGGTCTGTTCTTTATATTTGAATTGCAAATCAATGTTTTTATTTTCATTATTTTTTCGCTAGGACTTGACTCACAATAATATATTTATATGTTCACTAACATGATCATTTTGCATCCACCAATGTCCATAAAATCAAGATTACATAATTTACTTATTATTTTTGTATTTGCCCTACATATTTAATCCTTGTTTTCACTTTGAATTTGTTTAGTTTATAAGTAGACCAATGCGACCACTGTATTGGTTTCACAATTTTATTTCATAAAGAAAGCCAATATTTGATCATGAAGAGCACACTCTTCAGAATTAGTCGTGCAGAATGTTCCAAAAAACAGGTTACACGCAGGTTACACACTAAAATCTTTAGAGAGCAGAAATATGATTGTCTCATGATTAATCATGAAGAATCTATGAAATTAACACGTCGTAGAGCCAGCAATAAACATAGTATTACGAGAATTCTGAATGACGTCACATATATGTAGCACAAACTTTATCTAGAAAAGCATCGTTTTGATACGAGATATATTACGCTCACATCAAGTTTCTCTGTGTCATTGTTGATGAAAACATGTACTTCTCATCCATCAAGTTTATGAGTTAAAACATGCTAATAAAAGAAAAACAAATACAATTTTTTCAAATCGATACAAGATCGATCCCCTTGTTTGTCGATATTATCTTTTTCGATGAAAAAAAAGACAACATGACGTGACGATGAATTGATTGAATCGATAGCTGAATAAGGGAGCTGTTTTGCATATTTAATTCAAAATTTAATTAAAGTCCTCTATTATGTCTCACAGACATAAATTAATCAGGTTTAAAGATGTGATTGACAGGAAAAATGAGTGTAACGCAATGGGTGTCTCATTTGAGTGATTGGAACGATAAAAAACTGCTGTTTTTCAAAGTTGCAATAAATATGTATAGCTAAAAAGAATGTTTTATTTATGAGTCGCTATCGATTGATTGTTTTCACAATTTCATTAATTTCAGTATTGCTATTTTCAGCAAGTATTTTTTTCTTGTTCATGACGATATTGGATAAATATCGAAGGGTTTCTACTGTTAGCATTCACTTTTCAGCAATGCGTAAAAATTCGATTCCTGCTGCTTCACCCTGAAGCATCTTTTTTTCCATGTTACTTCGGATGACCATACACTTGGTCATCGAAAAAGATTTACTAGCATATCGATTTTGGGAACGTCTTACGCAAATAATGCTTAAGTTAAGTTCAAAGTGATTTGAATTTACTAACTAAAGGTGAATAAGAAAGAATGACAAAGTTTAAGCTCTTGTTGGAATTTACACTCGCTGCGACAATATTAAAGCTATATAGCGACATCCAGCTTATTAGAGACCCCAAGCGTGCAGAAGCACTGGGTAAAACAACCAACCTACTGTTAGTTAACTGGATGGCTTCCTCACTCGACAACGTGGAAACACCTTGTTAGATAAATCTTGCACACCACGAAACCACAACTTAAATTACTTTCTTATTTATATTTAATGACTGCATGATCAGGCAATTTCTTAAGTCTATCACTATCATTCAATTAGAAAACATTCTTTAGTCTTGGGCAGAAAGGTTTTACAACAGATTTTATAATGACAGATTCTAACAAAATATCATGCAATCGTCTTCAAGATATTTTATCTTTTAAACTAACTCAAGATTATAAAAACTTCCTATATTCTAAGAAATATTCGACAAGATTTAAAAATAAAAAAAAAATGTCCCCTGAAACATTCATGTACGTAACCTAGAAAGACTGATATAAATCTAGGTAGGACCCTAGGCTTAAATATGCAATGCTGGTAAATAACATCCTTATTCATATGGAATGTAATGTTTACCTATATTTTAGAATGAGTATACATGCGCAATTCTTCAGGAAATGGTTCGTGTCTATCTTCATCGTCTACGTCTTTGCCCCTCTCCTCCTCCTCCTCATCCTCACTACCTTCGTTGTAGTAGTAATAGCAGCAACAGCAATAATAGTAGTAGAAGTAAAAGCAGTAGTAACAGCGATAGTAGTAGTAGCAGCAGCAAGCAGCAGTAATAGTAGTAGAAGTAAAAGCAGTAGTAACAGCGATAGTAGTAGTAGCAGCAGCAGTAATAGTAGATCAGCAGCAGTAATAGTAGAAAAAGTATGAGCAGTAGCAGCAGCAGTAGTAGTAGTAGCAGCAGCAAGCAGCAGTAATAGTAGTAGAATTAAAAGCAGTAGTAACAGCGATAGTAGTAGTAGCAGCAGCAAGCAGCAGTAA
Source organism: Solen grandis (assembly GCA_021229015.1). Lineage (NCBI taxonomy): Eukaryota > Metazoa > Mollusca > Bivalvia > Adapedonta > Solenidae > Solen > Solen grandis. Next base: position 15,046,133 of record CM037779.1, read on the forward strand.
TAGTAGTAGAAGTAAAAGCAGTAGTAACAGCGATAGTAGTAGTAACAGCAGCAGTAATAGTAGCAGTAGCATCAACAGCTACAGTAGTAGTAGTTGAAGAAGAAGCAGCAGTTATAGAAGTAGTATTGTTGATAATGGTTGTATTAGTAGCATCACAAGCATTATCCTGATTATTACTATTAGTGTATACAGACAGTCAGTGATTCCGTCCAATGTGACAGTATACAGTGACTACGTTAAAATTGAAATTAAAAATAATAATACGTCTGGACAAAAATTGTTTGATCAATTATGAACGCACAATTTGGCAAATTACACTATTACGGAATTCGGAAATCAATTTTTTGCGACATACAAGATTTACAGATAGTGATGTTATGATAATTGTATATCAGATTAACTCCCGGTTTTATATAGAGCCTAGACAATGATTATAGTCAATTATCTGGCGAATTTTCGACGGGACATATCATTACTAGACTCGTATCAAAGAAACAGGATCATGGGTCAAACCGACAGCCTGGTGTATTGAATTCGTAGGGAAAAAAATACAACAAAAAACGGCGGACCCATAAAATATAATACTTGAAATGAACAGGTGACATTTATATATTTCATTCTTTGAAGTTGTCGGTGTGTATTAATTAATTTTTATTTAAAGCCACGTTATTGTCATGAGATAGATACCATGTTTTTACGATAATCAGAGACTCCGTTTAAATAGATGGCCATGTTAAAATAACGGGTTGTTATAAACGCTCGTCGAGGTTTCTACTTTGGTATTAATAATGATAATTGCTTGAAATATGATTCACAGGCGGTCGCTAACTGACTTAATGTCAAAGTAAACACATGAACAGTTTGAAAATACAGCTTTAGCAAAATAAATCAAATGTTTTTTGTTGTTTATTTTATTTGAACATAGCAAAAAAAGATTTTTATTATAAAATATACATTAAAAAATGGAACGTTTTACGTCAGAGAGCATTATTCAACTCCAGTACGCTGTGAAACGCAATAGATGTTTCATATTTTCAACATTAATTCATTTGTCACTATTTTAGGACAAAACATTGATGACTGTCCGTGGAACATTTCTTTAGTTGGGGTCAAATAGCCCATATATATGATGAATGTATCATAACATGTCATTATATTGTATACTTGCACTTATATTGCGAGATATAATTCATGGGTAGGTAAACATGTTAGAGTGTCCTCCTCAGACTAGGGATGCCATGGGTTCCATATTTCCGGCAGCGACATACCAAAGTTGTAAAAAGGATTCTGGTATGGCCTTGCTAGGTGCGCAGCATTTAAATGTAGACTTCAATTGACACCGACATAACGGTTACATATGGATGTACATGTTTCTCTCAGAATCAATATACATATAGCAATATCAAACAGTATATAGAATAATCAACCAAAGTGATTGCTATTCTAAAATACAATGGGAGCCTACGCGGCCGAGTCGATAAAGTCGTGGACTTACCATTGCTTAGCCCCTTGCCGTTGTGGGTTCGGGGACTGATCATTTCACTGGGGTGGGGGTATTTCAAGAGAGGTAGCTTTCAAGTTTGCTCGCGTTAGGCGATGGTTCTGCCCGGGCACTGTTGAACACACTAACTTTAGGTGTCGCTACATCACTGACATACTGCCGTAGCACAAGCCAATTGTCGCGTCATATCAAGGGTGAAACTCGACAAAGTTCTCAAAAAAAGATGCAGAACCAATGTCGAGTCATCTCGAGAATGAAGTTCGACATTTGGCTCATTATATAAACTGGCAGAAATCAAATGTCGAGTATTAATCAATTCGGGTAAACCACATAAAGTTTTCAATGTGTAATTAAAAAGAAATAAAGAGGAAAACGAATATCCTATATTTTAATTGACTGAATTGACTTGATATTCACATAACCCCTTATTTTGAACAAAGCAAGTGAAAACATTAAAGACATAATTACTATGTTTTCTAATGTTTTAAAGCTTACAGACTTAATTCCAGCTTCTTGTACAATAGTGATTAAAAAAAAAATGTCTTCCTTTTAAACCAGAGTTAATTATAGATTATGGTTGGCAATTTTTCTTATACCTCAATGTCAACTAGTTTTAAATATAAGCTTTGAGCGCCTACGCTAGATTACTTTGTGACAAATTGCAGACATATTGCCGTCTAGACAGGCATAAATAAAAAAAATAGCTACTTACTCAACTCGTTATTCATGTTTGTAAACTGCAAATGAGTCGCCATTTTTAAACGCAGTTTAAGGTATTCCAGGTATTCCAGCTCTAATTGTATTATTTCTTTGACTCTTTGTCACTTTAAAGACATCTAATATTAAAATGTTTCACTGAGGTTTTTTTTTTAATTATATATTAAGTTTTGGGGGCGAAAATCCATATTTAATTAACTTTGAAACATATGGAAAACAAACAATTTCTTTTATTTGACTAAATGAAATCCAGACTTCATCGTAGAAAAATAATCACTGTTTTTAAGTTTCCAGCGGAGATTATTCATTATTCTCAGAGGAGATAACTCATGAAAACAAATTTTTCAGGGGAGGTAATCAGAAGAACTGTAGTCCCTATATAATCTTATCAATACGTCCCTTGGATTTACAGACTTTGGCATCATTTACCTTATACTGTCAAGTTATAATTGTATGTTTTGGTGGATTAGAGTGGCATAACTTTAATGCATATTTTAATTCAAATTTTTGCACGGCAATAACAATTTCTGATTAGATGAAATAGTATATACGTCATAACTTGGATGCATTGTTATAGCCACTGATTTTCTTCACCTATCGTCTCACCTTTGT
>CM037779.1:15049062-15099062 GCA_021229015.1 Solen grandis
CCATTTTTTCTCATGAATTGATTAATCATATACCAAACGCATATATCAAATTCCTGGTAAAGTACACATTTGTAAACTAATTTCTCAGAACAACCTATTCAAAAAAATAATCATATATACTATATCAAACATAAAATACACAATTTTATATAAGTTTACCATAAAAATACCAAGTAATAACAGTATCTTTTACTAGACCCCTATTTTTAAGCTCAGTAAAAACACCGAAATTAGGTATTGACTACTTCCTAAGTTTTTTTCAGGAACAAGGTGAGCACAAACTTTTAATAATAATTATAGTTATCCTATATGGTGTCTTTCTCCCATTGTATGATTAATGTAAAATCATTGTTAAGTGAAATAATGAACAGATCATGAAATTTTTAAAAAAAAAATCTTCAATTAATATATGAAATTTCACCAAAGACAAAATTCACCATTTGTTATTTCTTTTTTTTAATACCCCCAATTATTAAAGTTACGCATTTCAACAGATCTACGGGCGTGCAATGACGAAGAATATCGGAAATGGGGCGATCTTTGCCGACATTTGCCGAGCCCATTAGGGTTCTTCTGCCTTAAACATTAAAATTAGCATCCCTCATTTATAAGAAAGAAGACAAGACTTGGAATTATATATCTGCGTAGCAAAATGGTGAGAATTTATATATAAAGCCCCGAAATGTTGGCCAATTCATAAATGTTTGCTACCATAGAATTGAGTTCCAAACAATCCTGTTAAAAAAGAAACCAGTTGTAAGCTATGTCCTTGTGTAGCACATAAGTGTTTCGCTAAAGAAGGACCGATTATCCATATACAAATTATGAAATGTCAATCTTATGTCGTATACAAGTGTTCTGCTTAAAGAATGGCCCTCCATACAAACAGTAAAAAGAAGTTTAAATTTTATTTCGTATACATCGATTACGAAACGTACGTTCTCACAACTTTTATTAATCACTCTCGATGGCTCTGTTTGCGGCGTATGTGGTCATTATTGTGGTCGGAAACCGGAGAACGCGGAGAAAACCCACGTGTATAGACGGGCGATCACTGTACCTACGTACGTGACCAGAAATCGAACCCGGGACGCATTGGTGAGAAGCGAAGCGCGTTACCACTACGATATCCAGGCACCCTATTCAGTGGTAAGTTGTGAACTTGCGTAGCATATACATAGTTAGTTTTGCCACGATATGGAAGGGTTTCCATGAAATGTACAAAGAAGACAGCCGTAACTTATGAAGTATATGCTTGTTTAGCTTAAAAGTATCACTGCCCATATAGTCAGTTGTAACCTAGAGTTGTACACGTGTTGTTGCTTTTTAAAGAGGGCACCCGCCTGCAAAGTCGGTTGTTAATTGCGATCTATGGTTGTATAAATTGTTAAGCTTAAAAGTACGATTATCTGACTTAAATGTTAAAAAAGATTTTTTTAGAACCTACTCACATAATAGTTTTTAACTTAAAGGTACGACTGTTCTTATATATGTAAGTAATTTGTAACCTACTGTAGTATACTAGTGCTTTCCATAAATAACTACGACTGTCTATATAGTCAATTATGACCAAATGTAGGATATAAATGCAAAGCTTATATCAGACTGACGGTCCGCATAGTCAGTTGTGACCTGGTGAATTAAGTTTGAAACAAAACGACTGTCAAAATTGTTACCTATTGTTATAAATTATATTTAAAAATTGGGCAATAAGGTTAAAAGTACGAGTGTCCATATAATAGTACATGCAGTAAGTTGTGACTTACTATAGTAAACATAACTTTAAAGTAAAAAAGAATAAATGTATTTAGTTTTGCCTTGTGACATAGTGTACATTATGAAAATATGTGCTTAATTTAAAGATACGATTACACGAAATGCACAAAATGATAATTTGTGAACAATTGAAGACTGTCCCTTTAGTCAGTTGAGATCTACTGCTGTACCTCATGTTTAGCTTAAAACATAACGACTGTCCGTATAGTCAGTTGTGACCTACTGAAGTATACACGTGTTAACCTGAAAAGAGAATGACTGTCCGTAAAGTCAGTTGTGACCTCTGAAGTATACACGTGTAAACTTTAAAAGAGAATGACTGTCCGTATAGTCAGTTGTGACCTTCTGAAGTATACACGTGTAAACTTTAAAAGAGAATGACTGTCCGTATAAGTTGTGACCTACTGAAGTATACAAGTGTTAACCTTAAAAGAAAATGACTGTCCGTATAGTCAGTTGTGACCTACTGAAGTATACAAGTGACTGTCCGTATAGTCAGTTGTGACCTACTGAAGTATACAAGTGTTAACTTTAAAAGAGAATGACTGTCCGTATAGTCAATTGTGATCTGGTGTAGTATACACGTGTTTACCTTAAAAGAAAATGACTGTCCGTATAAGTTGTGACCTACTGAAGTATACAAGTGTTACCTGAAAAGAGAATGACTATCCGTTTAGTCAGTTGTGACCTACTGAAGTATACACGTGTTAAACACAGACCGAATGTCCGTATAGTGTAGTATACATTTGTTTATTTAAAATGAGTGCTGCTTTTCATATAGTCATTTGCGACCTATGGCAGTATGATCAAATTTGGATTAAGGCTACGACTGTCCATATATTCAGTTGTGTACATGTACTCATCTGTGACCTATTGTAGTATACATGAGTTAACCTCACGTGAGAACGACTGTACGACTGAACAGAAAATGACCGTATATTCATTTATGAGCTTTGATCTGTGTTGTTTACACGTATTAAGCTTCAAACGCGACTTAAAGAATAAAATATAAAAAAAATCAGTTTTAAAATGTTACTTTTTGTAGAATTAACAGAAAAAAAATCCCATATAGTCATTTGATACCTACTGTAGTACGTAAGTGTTTGGTTTAAATAAGTCGGCCTGTCCGTATAGTCCGCTAGTAGTTGTAACTCAGCGTATTATATTCGTGTTTATCTTAAAAAGTACGACTATCTTTATGGAATGTAAAAAGAAATCAACAGTCATATTTGACCTAGTGTAGTATACAAAAGTTAAGATTAAATGAGTATGACTGTCAGTTGTGACCTAGTATACACGTGTTTGGCGATTAAAAATGCAAAAGAATGTGTAATAAGTTTTGACCTTGTGTAGTATACAAATGTTTATCTTTATGTAGTGCTGTTATAATGCATTGCATCGAATTGATGAGCTTGATTTAGGAACTCGGGGTTGTGGGTTCAATCCCACCAGTGCCATTTATTTTTTAATCTCTTTGACTATTTTTTATGTATCACTCAGATCAGATTAAATAAAAACGTGTTTTATTATAAATATTGTTGTATGGGATTAATTGGATAAATTAATTTAATAAAATATGGTAGCTGGTACATTGAAAATCTAAGTAAATTAAAAACACTTAACGTCTAAAAATGTATAAACTTAGAAAAAGTCTCTCAATTTTGTAGATTTTAGTGATAATTTGAATTAGTCATCCCTAAGTAGAAAAATGATTAAAACAAACTTTGAAATGGGTTCGGTAAGCTGGCAATTTATTACATTTTCAACTATTTTAGTTGAGGCTTTCATTTAACATTATGATAATATTATGATATGTTTGTCAATGCAGGTATTTGTTTCTCAACGGAAATCAATATAAAAAAAAACATTTTTCTGATAAAAAGAATATGACATAATATTTATGGTTTCCATATTTCTAAAAATGAGACTTTTAATGTCCGAGCTTATATGTTTAAATTTTGCATACATTTGTCTCTTTAAGCTATGATCTTCTAAGAGCCCACTAGGGTCCCACCACCATGACTGAGTACGACTGTCCGTTCTGGCACCCGAGTCTTACTGTAGTATGCTCAAAACGTCTATTCAATCAAAAGTTAAAAATAATTCATTTCAAAGTTCATCGTCGGATAACCCACGGCTGCTGATTCCGCTACTCTTCATGCCTAAATGAATGGAGAGTAACGGACGTGCCTAAGCTTAAAATAACGATTGTTTATGTGAAATCTGAAACCTTACAACAACAAACAAGCAGCCGTCCATATAGCGTTAAAGGAAAGCTTGTGTAAACTCTTATTTAGTGTACGCGTTTAGTTTAAAAAAGGGACCATTCATATACAACGTAAAATGAAGTGAACTACTGCAGTATATACGTGTTAATTTTTAAGAGGAACGACTTTCCAAATAAAACCTCGTGGCTTAAAAAATGTCAGTATAACGCTAAAAGTGATAGATGTAAATTGTGATCTATGTGTCCAGTTTAAAATGACGAGCCGATTGTACTAAATGTATACTTGTTTGATCTAATTTAAGAATATATGATTATTTCGAATCAGCATCTTTAGTTTTTAAATTCGTGAAGAATATTCATGAATTCTTGTGTTTCTTACATAATTATGTATTACATTCTTGTAGACAAGGACACATCGGTTGGCCCGGGTCAGGGTCTCTCCGTGGTGGAGTGGTCATAGTCGTTGTCCGTGTCTGGTTCCCATGATAACCTTTCAACGTGCTTGCGGTTTGTCGGTGGTTCCACCTGGGTTCCTGTGTGCATTCCAGATATTCTGTAACTTGCCGGACGTTTCTTCACAACTGAAAGAATGTCGCGACGATGCTTTTCCCTCGTCAATTTTGACAGTTCACCGATGACCTCTATTAGCATATACTACAGGGATGAATGAATACACATTTCTATCTTTGGCTAACAGAAACAAATCCTCATACGGTTATTACTGTTGAACAGTAAAATTACTTCAATAGTTTATTAGTTCAGAGGGAAAGGAACACGGTCATTCTAGGTTACTCTTTTGACAAGTACAGCGTGAGTTCGAATCCTACAGCCGACCCATATGCAAGACTTGTTCATACATTTCAAACCTAAACAAGAACAATAGATTAATAAAACGGTGAAAGCCAGAGAAAAACGTGAATTTCGCACAATTGAGCATTGATGTTTGTTTGTTTGCTTGTTTGATGAGTTTAACGTCCCACCGACAATATTATAGTCAGCTGAAGACTCTGTCTACTTGAGACGGATAAAGTACCGTCACACTGCGATATACGCCGTAGACATGTGGCATGATACCACACCCAGTCACATTATCCTAATTTTCGGACCAACCAGTCCTGCAACTACCCTTATATGCTGAGCACCAAGCATGGGCGCTATACCAGTACCTTTTTTACGACTTTGATATGTTGCGGTCGGTACAATTGTTGTTGTTGTTGATGATGATGTTGTTGTTGTTTTGGGATTTACCGTTGCTGCGATAGTATTTCAATCATATAGCGACGTCCAGCTAATTACAGGTGGAGGTAGACCCCGAGTACACAGAGGTACCCAGGTAGAACCACCGACCTACCGCAAGCCAGCTGGAAGGCTTCCTCACATGATAAATCCGAAGTCCCTACCGGGATTCAAACCCACAGCGGTGAGGGGCTGACAGATTTGTAGTCCTCGACTGTAACCACTCGGCCACGGACGCCTCTCATCGGGACAATTGAGCATTGCGTTATATCTAAACTGTCAAATAGGCACATTTGGACTTAATTGTTAATCTAACTAAATCATATTAGACATAAAAATCAGTATTGCGTATTACTTGTAAGAAAAATTCGAAAATCGATAGGATTCGAACTTACAACCCTCGGATGACAAAATTTATACAACAGTAACTTAAACGTACGTCTAACCATAGGACTATTGTGCCAGATCCAAACACCTGACTGTTATTTAGTTATTAACGAGTGGTTCCGAGCAAGCACGAGGTCAAACGACTACCTACGATCATATATAATTCTGACGTATATAATTTTCATAAATAAAGGTCAGGTAAAATTTAAATTTGACGAGCAATAACAACAGAACAACAAACAACCATATGAGAGTAAACAATATAGAGCATTTTATGTTATAATTTGCCGAAACCTTTCAAAGTTTTTTTTTTTCTTCCAAAGTTTTTTTCTTCTTCTTTTCTATCTACATTGGCACTAGTGTGGTTCATGTACCACTATATTATACATTGATTATTGTGTTAACCCTTTCCCTCATAAAGGAAACCATGAAAAGACCTATGCGAACAGCATAAAACCAGATCAGCCTGCGAGTTACTCGCAGGTTTTATGCTGTTCGCTGCTCCTCAGTGGTCTGGAAATGAGGACTTTATAATTAAATTTGGTAAGGTTTAACTGTGGTTTTCTGCAGATCAGGCTTTATTTGGTACATAATGAGTGCGTCAAGATGAGTCTATATGAGGGAAAAGGGTTAAGCATATGTTTTAGCATTTATTTTAGCAGAAAAAGACAACATATATTAAGTTTTCATGATAAAAACAACAATTTTAGAGCAAAAATGGATATCATATATATCAATGCCAAAAGAAGTAGTGGATTTGTTCTTTATTCATTTCGTTATTTTTTTTCTTTTAATTGGAAAAAAAATAGGTTTCTTTATATTTAATTAGTTGCTTTTGGAAATTGTTAATTCTAATTTTGATGTTATTATACCTTCTTTTCACTAAGTTCAAAGATACATTTATGAAGACGAGTTGATGTTTTCTGAAATTACATTAAAACCCTAAATTAGGATGGTGATTTGGAAATCAAATTCACATAGTGGGGTAAAAAGGGTTTTCTTTTCAAAGAACCAAATGAGATAATTTTAGACCATGCTTCCTTTCGATATATATCATAAGGGTAATACGAAACGAATGAATGCAAAATAGACATGTACATATTCCAATATTTGACTGCTCATCTTCGCAAGCTAGTGTCAACTGTTTATCTTTCCTTGCAAAACTGGAAGAAACAAAAATTTTCATTGAAATCTATGTAATGTTTAGAACTGAATAGTTTGGACAAATTCCAGTATATTGCATTTAGAAAATAACAAATGGAATAATTGCTAAAATAAGTATTTGAATTAATTAAGAAAAAGAAACGCATGCTTGAAACATCAGCCTCAACAGAGCATACATTAAGGAATGGTCTGTCACAAGGGGATATTTGATTATTAGGGGCGTCTCTGTTGCTTCTCTCAAAGCTATAAGACTTTACAAACATGTTAAACCATTAACACATTTCCGATTTTAATTTGCATTCGGTTGACTTAATAGGTCTGCCTGTTAATATATGCACAAACTTCCGTTTCATCTAGCAATGATGATTTTCTGACAACATGTATTGTCCAGTTTATATTTCTAATCTCCTAGCTAAAAATGTGTTAGAAATTAACTTTTCAGCTAGGGTCTTCTGAATTCGATCTACCTGTATGTATGCGCATTTCCGTTTCATCTATCAAGATTGGCATAGATATTTCTGATTCTGGTCCAGTTTATATTTCAAACCTCCATATTGAAATACGTGTTAGAAGTTAACATTCCGGCTGGGGTCTTCAAAATTCGATCTACTTGTACCTCGGCGGTATATTATATGCCCCATGGGGTACTGTAACGTGACACGCCATGCATCGCTGCTTTTGAACAAAAATATCTTACAAGCATATTTCAGCTTCTCTCAATCTACCCTCATACCGACCAGCAAACTTGTCAAATCTTTCACATAAACTTGTCTGGAACGGATTAACAACACTTAAATAAGAGAACCGTATATATGAATTTCCATTGCATTGTAATATACGTTGCATGAGTGTTTCGGGATATCTAAAGTGCTGAAGAAAGTGACTCACTGTTGTTACACGCATCTCTGTAAAAGAAATATGAACACATATAAACGTTTTGAAAGACATGAGATGCATCAAACATAACAAAGGTTTACAGAGTTACAGAACGTTTTCAGTATATAATTGACGATGATAAAAAAGAGTCCTTCTGTGAGGTAGCATGTGATATTCGTATTGAAAAAAAAGGTGACGCAAACTGGTAAGTGGCATTTATTTCAAAAAGAAACAATACTCGTTTGCTTTAATTTTTTATTTAGATGAAATAAATAAATCAACTTATGATGGTGCCAGTCAATCACTTAAATAGTATAGCAACATTTAAACAGATGCTTAATAGATTTCTAGAATTTTACAATTGCTACAGTATTGATATATATCAAAACATCACTACAATGTTAAATTCAGTGAAATAATAGCGACAATAGAAGTAGTTGGCTTAGTTCTCTTCTTTGAAAATATTCAATATCAGATATAAAAAAATTATCCATCTGTCTGTTTGTTCTGTTCTTTTCTAACTGTTTCTCTTTCTCTTTTGAACGATCAGCGAGCGAGGTGTATGTTTTTGTAGTTGTTGTTGTTTTCTAATGTTTTTTTTAAATGTTTTTTTATTGTTTTTTTTTTCTTTTGTTTTGTTGTTGTTTGCGGGAGTTCATTTTTTATTTCTTTTTTATGAATATATTTAGTTTCGGGTAGTTTTAACAGCAGCATCTCATTTACAGATGCATTTCAATAACAAATAACTGCAGTTTTGCTAAGTTCAGACATAATATAGAAAAAAAATACTTTTGGAGAAAAATAGCATATAAATGCCAAGGACCGTCTATCGATTGTTGTTTTTTTTAGAATTCATATGAAAACAAAGATTTCATGCAAAGGAGGAATTAAGAAAAATCTATTTCAGTAATAAATCAATGAAAGAGTTTCCATAAAAACGTCAGCCAGTAAGAAAAAACCGTATACACCGGGTACAACAATTTTACATGTGTACCAGTATATAGTGGCCTTTGCCGTGGTTAGAAATAATAACGGTAAATTAAGATTTTATGGGCATTTTATTTCTCTACTTTAGCTTAATTACTACGTCGACAAAATGTCATTTGTCAACCTAGACATAATTTTTAGAGATAAGTTTCAATGAAGGTTGTTTATTAGCATCGTTAAAGCCATTTCTTTATAGTTTATTTATTGACGTGTATAAAGAAATCATTCAGACGTTCCGTGGCAGAGTGAGCCACGTATAGGGGTGGGAATTAATTGCCGTCAGATCAGTTTCAAAAATACTTAAAATTCTTTAAGTAGTAAAGATTGTAGTTTCACCTACTAAAATGATTAAAAAAAATGTAATAGATAATGTTATTGTCTGTCGTTGTTAATATCATTATTAGCATTGTAATTATTATTGTCATTTAAATTTAGCGACTGTATTAGAATTTATTACTTGCCATTTATTAATTTGATTTACAGTATTTGATTGGACTTTACGTTGTGATTCGAATCTTAGAAATAGTTCAGCATTTGGCTTCTGTTGCTTATGTTTTGTTAGAAAGGAAATGCTAATAAACATATACTGTTCAAAGATACTCTAAAAATCGTATTCAAAAATGAAAGAAAAGAAAAACGATTTTGCCAGCGCGTTGAATTATTCTTCAATACACATGATATGTTGTAGCTGCAAATTCAAGAACACCAGCGAAGAGCTCCGAAACAGTCAACTATCTCTGGATATAATATTTCAAATTTCTCAAATAACGACTGTCCGTTCTGACAACTCATGGCAACGTGTGGCTCCAATTCTGATTTATTACAGCGATCATGTCAGAGGAATCCGAATTATGCACACGTCATTCGGAGGGTATTGGTTTCCCTAATGAAAAACAACTGACCAGTCTTAAATCTTTGATTTATTGACTGTCAATTATCATTAGATAGCTTTCTACTAAGGATACTTTTAACATCACGGAATTATATTAATAACAGGAACGAGCATTTTGAAAAATTAGTTACACTGTTACTTAATGCGTCTGTTTGGAATCGGTTTCTTCCCGTTTTATTTAGTTTTGTAAAATTATCATCTATGGGTTTCTGATATTTCTAATCATTAAAAATGTTATCAATATAATTATTCTCATTATCACTCATAGTAATAAATATCGATTATCATTTTATCTTTAGTACAAATGAACTAAAATTCTATTCCTTTTTTTAAGATTCCTTTTTTAAGATAAACTTATCATGAGACGGTTTTTTTTAAAATTCAAATCGTAAAACCCTTCCTGAAATGACGCGATATTTCTCTGACTGTTATTCATATTGTATATTCATTTATCATCCACTCAAATTATTTCTTTACACCAGAAATTGAGCATATTTTCAGAAAGAATAAAATAGGTTAAGCAAAGAAAAAACTATGCAGCCTTCAAGAAAGAATCTAACCCACACGTCAGGACGCTTTGGGACAGACTTTGGCAATTGAATGGAAATCGAGCCACTTCATTTCTCCAAATAGACAATATGAGCGAATCACAAAGTTTTCAAAGAGCCACTACAGGCAAGGAACGCAATTAATCATTGGCTGCCGAACTGTCTGACATCCACTCGCGACCATATGATCTGCAAATGAAAATAAATTGATTATTTGAGATCCATCGAGTGTGCTTCTTGGTCGAATAATTGGTAGTCTCCGCGCTGGATGATCAGAATATGTCTGAATTAATTGCAAATGGGACATTTTGATTGGCTTAAAGATACATATACGCATCGAAAATTTAAAATTCTTATTTGATAATATCTTTTTCTCCCATTAATTAATTCAAGAAGTTTTTGCAGGTAGCATATATCAAACAAGTTCCTTTTTTTGTATGAATCTAATTTGCATATACGTCGTAACATGAAATGCATAATGCCCGGGTAAGAAGTTAATTAGCAACATTAAAATGTCATTTTTATTTGGTTAGGTTTTTTTTTGCTGAATTATTCATTTTCACAACATTTATTGATAAAGATCAAAAGGGTACGGCAATGTAATGTAACTACATACTAGTACCTTTATTTTCATTGAAAGTTGAATCACAATTACATTACGTACCATGTATAATCATTCGTGATTTACATATAGATAAACCATCTACAGAAAGTGATTAAAAAGGCAATACAACTTTTTAAAATTACATAATAAAATACATGTATGTTTGTGATGATACAGAGAAAGAGAGAGAGCAAATAGTAATTACATGTGAGTAAGTGTTAAGCTGTCTTTTAAAGGCAGTTTAGTATTGTTCAAAATTCTGTTTAGAATCAACTAAAACTTATTTATCTGTATTGATTTAAATTCATTTTATTATCCAATAAGAAAAATTATACAAATAATTCAAAAGGAATACATTGATATCCAAACAACACCTCCGTTTTGTTACTTTAAGAGAAAATGGAGGCAAAGTTATATTTTCATTCCTTCTAAATTATACATATTAATCGAAACATAGCACCGAAACAAGAAAAAAAAAACATCTTCAAGTCCAATCTCAACTAAATAATTTATTGAAACAATATATCCGAATGATCAAATATTTGATATGCTCAATCCGTATCAAATTATTCCAAGTGATCAAATGAACTGCACCAATTACCGATACAAACCCTTGTTTATTATTCCCTTCTTTGCAGTCGTTATACAACATTATCTTCCCTACACAACCAAATGCGCCTTAAGTATTTCTTGATCTATACTCATCTCTGGCCTCGAGTGCGCCTTCTTTTCGTGTCTGACGACTGGTCAATACCCATCTCTGATACCAACGATACAATAAAAGCTTTCTTGTGTTTCCAGAGGCAAATTAAAGCCAACAAGAAGGCCAGAAAGGAGACTAAATACCGCTCAACGGTCTCCTATTTTGATTGATGTATAATCTTACAGAATTTTTTGTTTTCCAATCTTTCCCTTGAGGAATCCGTAATCCTAGTTTATTGGAGTGATTTGATTTTTAACCTCCAGACTCGTGTCCAATTTGCGTCAAAGCCCTGTCTCTGTATCCCAGAAGTGAGGCAGACAAAATGGTTTTAGATTCACAGAGCGACACATCGAGTCTAAGATACATATGCTAGATGTTTAAAAACAAAACAAAGTTGGTGTATTGTTAGGACTAATACCAAAAAAGCCTGCTTTTATATTGCTGCAAAGATAATATTGCAATCGATTATTGAAACACATGTCTTGATACATTAAACCTAAGAACATATGTCGGTCTTTTTTATTCTATGAGCGTGTGTATTTTGTATGGGGATTTTTAGAGAGTTTCTTTTTTATTTTATCAATTTATATAAAAACAAACATTTGTTTTGCCGTCTTTAACCCAACTTTATTGCAAAATCAACCATAACTAAGCAAAATCTTTAAAAAAAAGTTTATGTGTATGTTTTAAGACCTGTTATAAACTAGAAATTTTAAGTGTAATTAAAAATAAAAAGGTGGTACTTTAATTTCGCTTAATTTGCAAGACAATATATTTGAAAATGTATGCCTTTATAGACTTTTACTAACTTAGTCATTAATAAATACTATTTTAGAATTTCTGAAGCCAATCTAAAGGACACCGTTTTAACAGACGCCGATGTCAGAATATGTGGACCGATGATAAATTACCAATATTTATTGTGCCACGATTTCAACTAAACAATTCCGATTGAAATTCAAGAAAGCTAAAGATTATATTAAATAAACATTTAAAAATGAAATTATTATATTTCGGTATTTCATTTTAGTTGGAAGCACTTTTTTCGTTCGTGTTTATCAACAACTTTCATATAACGTTATCAAAAGCTATCAACTAACGTCTGTCCCATCGGACCACAAACTCTGGGGGCACAACATGCTCAAAAGGCGGGACGTTGACGCTTCTTAATTAATGCCCGCATAAAAAGATGACAATATCGCCCGAAGTTGGAAATTGATATAAGCGCTGCAATTAAATCTGAAAACACAATTACTCAGAATGTTGGTCTTTAAACGTATATAGAAATTTATCATATCATTTTCTTAATGCAGCAGGAGGGTGAAACAAGGCAAACTGTTAACAACGGTCACTTGAATTACATTTCTTGGCTCACTTATATCACAGTTTGCAATAATACACCGGCGACATAAAAACGTTCGATTTAAAATGATGGGTTATATAAGTTTCTATTTATACAAACAAAAGCACGCAGAGGACGTGGAAGGCAATAATTTTACTTGAAAATAATGCACACAATGACAAAGGACTTTAAAAATTATAACGCTTGATTTCATGTCAAAATAATGCACGCAACAATAAATTTAGATTTGCAGTACATGACAATACGTTTTTATTATTACAATGGTATAGTCATTTTTTGACTTGAATCCGAGATATGATATGAAACACCTTCCCTATATTAACGAGACACTTTTAAGTTTTGCTTTTCAATAGTTGTGACATATCTTTTGGATGCGGCACCATTTAACGCCTACAAGCTAACAATCAGTGACAAGGTACCGCCGGATAAGGACGACAAACGAAATAGCCTGATGTAAAATAAACACAAAACAAAAACAACTCTTCGGACAGGTTCCCAGTGTTTCGACAATGCGTGTCCGTTTTTGTTGGGTATGTGTGACGAGAGTCACCTTTAATATCATATGACTTTATTCAATTGTAATGATATTTAAGGAATCCGTATATGTTTTCAGTTTGATTGACGTCCGGAGAGCAGCACTCGCTACGCTTACGTCCCACAGTCGTCGACCTGACAAGTGTAACTGAGAGGCTTCTTACCGCAGAATACAAATTATTCGTAGGTACTGTCGGGTTTCGTCGGTTGTCGTGAAACTTGAATACCGCCACTTGACCTGTAAACACGAGTCTACATTAATGCTCGTACAATCAAGTTTGCTATAGCAATTCCTGTCGATGGCTGTTTTCAAATTGCGATATGTCTAATATCCCGAACAATAGGTAACGAAATCGAAGCATGGCAATGGACAAGACTGTATTCTTTACGAACACAAAAGGAGATTGGTGCTCATAGTCGATAGGTTTAATTTATTCCGTTTTTGAGCATCTGACAGCATTCCAACACTCAACGTTACAAAATTTCTCACAAACAGGGCGTTCTGTGTCTTCTAGGATTAGAAGTATTTATTCAACACCTAAACGGACCCCCATGACACCTGAAGGACCGGTCCTTCTGACATGTTTGCCCTCTTTAATTGTACACAATTTGACGGAACTAACATCTCAGCTTCTACGGCGCGGACCGATCCCTTTTCTAGTAAGATCTGACTCTGACAAATTGACAAGCAAAGCTGGCATGTAATGGCATGCAATAAGTCGCATACGCGTCACCTATAAAGGATTTGCATTTTTATTCCTTGAAGTCATTAAAATATGAAACTCGGTGTTCTCATACTCGCTCTGACGGACAAAAGTATATACTTTGATTTTTTGAAAAGGGGGGAAGGAGGGATCTAAGCCTTTTTTCTTACAGAAACCTGTATCATGACTTGGTAATCCAGAAACCATTTGTTTCTATATCTATATGATTTCGCTATCAGTAGTGTATTTTTTTTTATATGAATTTTAACTTTTATATTACTAATATCAGGAAATGCGTTCCGTAACTTAAAACAGCGATATGTTGCTCAGGGTGATATATGCCTACCTTTAGCCACTGTGGCGACTCAACAGTATCAAACAAAGGCAGGGTTTTCCCGAATGACGCCTATCTCAAGCTTTGTCGATATCCAAGTTAAACTGGCTTAATGCATTATGAATAAATTACGATGCTTTCCGCTTCTTACAATTTGCCACAATTTAGAGAAGATCTGACGAGAAGATCAAATACAACAAAACTTTTAGACATTCAGATCCTTTAGCGGATTTTCCTTATATCCTGAATGTCTCTCTCTTGAAGATATATAAAAAGATAGAAAGTTAAATGCGCGTTTGGATTTGCATGACATAAATATAAGACTGATTTTCTCGAGTGAATGTTCCTATAACGAAATTTCATAAAGCATTTCCGTCATGAAATTCTAACAAAGACATTTATGCATTTGATTATCTGGATTTTTCCCCCAGACAATATTTTTATGAACTATCAATTTATAAAACTTAGAATATATACCATAATGCATTATGCTATTAAATGGAAATGTGCATAATATATTAAGTTATCTTACGTATCGTTATGTATTAGATTATTTACTGGCTAGCTATTAAATCATACTTTTGACAGACCAATTAGTAAATAAATCATATTCCAGAAATATGCATCTAAAACTACGTTATGTTATAATTGGCTTGATCTAAAACAAAAACGTCTAATCAGCGTTCGAATGGATATACATATATTTGTGGTCAGATATAGAATGAATGGCAAAATATAAAATAAATTTGCTTTCCTGTCTTTTTACCATAATATGAATACACTGAATTTGATCTACTTTTTTTTCAATATAAGAAATGTCTCATCACAACTTAAGAACATATTCAGAAGTTGCGAGTTCCCCCGCTGTAGGAACTTTTTAGACATTTTAAAACACAAAGCATTGACCCAAAACTCCTCGATAAGTAAACCTTAAAGAAGAAAATAAATGTTTACCGAACGACGTAAAAAGTAATAGTTTTCATTTATATAATCAAATATATGAAACTTTAAAACTAAATAATTGTGTCTTGTTGCATCTATTGGAAATTTTCACAAATGTAAAATTTTTAGAAGTAACACGATTTTTTTTTAATACGGGAAAGAGAAATAAATAAAATTAATACACTATTCAATTTTATTTGAATTATGATATTTTGAGTATAACAAAATTTTTTATTAACAATAACATTAATTAAAAAGTTGAATATAAATAAATAAAATATATACATTTTTATTTGAGTTTTGAATTAGTGAATAATTAGATTTTTTTAATTCTCATAAATATGTACAATTAAACAATAAATTAAGCTTATAATTAATGAACAATTTTTGTTTAAAACAGTTTAAATCATTCAAGAATAAGAATTACAGGGCATAGTTTATACTCCGAGTCTTTACTATTTTTTATCTTCTCTCAAATGTTGAAAAAAATCAGACTATTAATTAAAAGTGTGATCATCATCATTTTTTTTTAAATTCACATTGAAATAACATACTGTTATATGTCAATTTTTGCTAAAAATATTTAGTAATATTATTATTGTTTGTGTATTCTAAAGGTTATTTAACAGTTAATGAATACTAGTTTATGGCGTTTTATTCTAAAATTCGCAAGTTTAAGACCTAATGAAACTAAAACATATGAATATAATTAGTTCATTACTATACCAGCCTTTTCATGTTTGATGATAATAATTGATTATATTTTATATTTCTACGTTTTACTGGAAAAAAGAGAATGCTAATGCAATTATTGTGTTGAATATGTTATGTAGTGTATATAAAATATTTTTTATACTTTATATTTATAAAATTGAATCAAACATAAACATTATTTATAAATATTTTTAAATTAATAAAATTATTTTTTAAACTTGCGATACGGAAATAATGAATTACCTCATTTTTAAAGCTTTTTATTTTCCTATAGTTAAGTGGGGTTTGTTGGTGTTTTTTTTTTTGTTTGTTTGTTTTTTTGGTGTGTGTGTGTTTTCCTTTTAATATTTTATTTTCAATGCATTCTATATACCTGTGTCACATTTTAAATGCTTAAAATCACCTGTTCTGCAGTATTTTAGATGTATGTACAATATGCCATTATTAATTTTATCACATTCATACTGCTGCATATGTCCGTTCAAAACTAGAAACGGATCATAGTTCGAGTTTTGTTTTATCTGTCTTTGCAATGGTATTCTTATGTTTGTATTTTTTGTTACATTTTTTTTACCTGTTTTCAATTCAAAAACATATTTGCCATCAGTAATTTTGACAGATAACTTAATTAAGTATGAACAATTAAATCCAAATATCTTCGCAGTCATTTGTACAAAATTTACAGT
This sequence comes from Solen grandis, assembly GCA_021229015.1. NCBI lineage: Eukaryota > Metazoa > Mollusca > Bivalvia > Adapedonta > Solenidae > Solen > Solen grandis. The sequence goes on from CM037779.1 coordinate 15,065,740, forward strand.
CAATCAATTACATGTCCAGCATTTGATATTTACGAGTGAGTGATAGATCAATGTCTTTGTTTTTTTATTCACGAATATAACTTTGTAATCATTTTCCTATGCAAGTTGCGTAGTTCTTGAATCTATTTTATTTTTCTGTTTGCTAATAAATATGAAATATTATACGTCTTAATGTCAACAATGTTGAGGAATCTTCTTATGATATTTTCAAGAAGAAATGACTTTTTTTATACACTTCAAAAATGGCGTATCATTATCAGATTTTCCCTTTGTTTATGACCAATTAAATTCTATCGATGTAATGAATATTAAGTATAAAACCTGTATTTATAGGTTCATATTCCATTATTAATAGTATGTGTTATTTGAAATTATGATGATAATAAATTAGTAAACAACTGCCTATAAACGAAAACAAGTTCAATATGCCATAATGATATGTAAGAGGTTTAGAATTGAAATTTAGTTTTTATGATTAAAATTTAAAACATATGTCACACTGTAATGCTGTTATACGTTAAACAAAGAAATAAAAATCATATTTTTGAGCACAAAAATATTCTCAGCGTCAATGGCATAATAACATGAAAACCACCCCTGGCATGGACATTTTATCATAACAAAAGTTCCATAAATAAATGTTATATTTTGTAATTTTATACCACGTTATGCAAGAATGACAAACATTTCTATGTTTAAAGAAATAAATAGCGTGAAACCATAAATTCTGAGAAAATATTACAACATGTTATACCCGTAACATTCATTATGGAATCGGATATTGCATTGAAGCAATTGCTAACACAAAAGGGACTGAAATGAAAAGAATGATAAACTGTGATCAATACATCACTAGCATAACTTTTCAACCCTCTAGCCAGGAAGTTGGAATGTCCGTCTACGTGGAACCTTCTCATGCATTAAATAAAATATTTACAAAACTGATGAATTAAGGACACAGCAACACTTTTGTCCCGGTCAATCGTAATCCGCCACACAAATCTTCCGGAGATGAATCGCGAACACAATTGTTTATAAATACGCTGTAGAGATATTCCAGGCTTGAACAATGGAGCGTTGCACACTGGACATTATCAAAGGTATAAATCGTTTCAAAACAAAACAAATCCATAAAGTATCCATTCGTAGAGTAAGATTTGCAAGGGTACGTCCTTTCACTTGGAAAATTCTCTCTGAAATAAACATCTTCGCGAAAACGTACATTTTGTGGGTTGACAGTTATTTTATTAATAGGGTCTGGCGGTCTATGTTTTACGGTGCAATTTATCAAACATTGTTTTCCTATCAGAAATATTCACATCGAATGGATAGACCTGTGACCTGAGACAAAAAGGCAATGTTACAAATAGTGTTACAGGCCATCGAAATACGGCAAAATTTATTGGAAAAAGAAACTACTGGTCATTAATTTCTAATTTTCAGCAATTTTCATGGTGCGAGAATTAGCATAGGGAATTGATGAATGTTAAAGATATTGTTTACTTTATGCAGATGAGACGCTAAGTCGACTATTAATCATTTTTCACCGCAAGCTACAGGGGTGTTTATGATTTAAGGGCACTGAAAGGGGGATGTTTTTCATTTGAAAGGGACAAATAAATTTATATGTCATGGCTTTATTCACGGTAGTCAGTAGACGGACTATTGAAATGAAGGTGTCGGTCTGTCTAGAGAGACAAAAGCGGTTTGTGTGAATATCATTATATATACATGGTCATATCGATAGGCGCTCATAAAAAATAAATATAGGTCAACGATGGAAGGTCGGTAAACGCATTAACCATGACGATATTGAACAGCAATGTCCGCTATGTATCATTAAGCTGGCTGTTACCGCTCAACAGTTTATATATGTTAAAGGTTAGACGATCATATTTACATGTTTAAAGCAAAAGAAAATTGAGAAACAAATGATTATGTACTAGGCTTTATTCCAAATGGGTTTCTGTGCTTGTTTGATACCATTTTATGGGGTGTATTTTTTCTGGACACATATGGTAATATTAACACATTATTGTGAATCATCACATAATTAAATGTGTTGCATTAAAAGATTCTCTAAAGACACCTCTCTTTAGTGATTACATCTTGATAGAGACTTTCTTATCATTTCTCAATATCGATTATTATTCGCAAAATTGCTTGCTTAGAATTTTTTTTTAAAACAAAACTTTAATGATAGTCTAAACAATTATCAATACTTATATAAGACATGTCTTAAAATTTACTATCACACAAATGCCTATTGGTATGAATAATAACGTGTTTTATACACATTTCAAATTATTTATTGCAATGCGCCTGTTTGTCTCCAGACATGGGCCACTGTCTGTCTTTTTTTGGCCTTATTACCCAGAGATCTTTAAATGAAGAAAACCTTCCTTTCTTCTTTTTCAAAGAATATAGCCAGACCACTGTATGGTTTATAATTGGACATGGAACTTGACTGTTTGCAAGCAACTCTGAAACTGGTTGTGTTAGAGGTATTGACGCATGATCAACTTTGACCTCCGCTTCCGTAGTTGCTTCTTCCGCCGTTGTCTGGTTGGCGTTGACTGGTTTATGGCAGTATCTGCTTTCCAATACAATGTTTTATGACACTGACTTTACGACATTTGAACTTTATTTGTATTTTGCTTTTGATTTTCGAAGGTAGATAATGTTAATTATATTAACACGGCACGCAAAGGAATGTTTACGTTCTTTCAATCGCAGTTGTATAATCAAAGGTCTATTTAGGGTAGTAATAAAATCAGTGTTTACAAATTTATGTTGGACGTAAACTGTGGTTAAGTTGATTTCCTCACAACGAATTTATACCCTTAATCACAGTTCACTGTTAATCATACTGGAATGTTTCGTCTCTTGTGCCTTCATGTTATCTTTTGATCTTTTTTTTGTCGTCGCGCTTAAAAATCAATCGATTCTATATTCTAATATTCTTTACGCGGAATTCTTCACATTTCACCCCGCTGATGCATAGAACGACCATTGTGCTGCTTCAACAAGCAATAAATCAGTCTGTATCGAAAGTTTTATTCTCACCACATTCATGCCTACTTGAATCTGATATTTTTACAGCCATATAAGTGATAATCGCACTTAAAGATCTCATGAAATTAGTCTCCGCTGATTTACACGAAACGCCTGCTGGAGCTTTTGACACTATAAACATACAAGTTGCACTGGAAAAAAGAATCTGCCAGCGATGATGCGAAGGTAGTAATAAAACTATCAAAGAAAGAATGGTGTATATAATAAAATGTGTCTAGCAAAACAATACCACGCTAGAAAAAAGTAAAGCTTCTATGTAATATACGATATGATGTCAGATGTAAACGTTAACTTATTTCCCAGTTCAGTTTAAATTCATAATATGAAGAAAAGATGATTTTTATGCAAATACTTGACAGGGGTTCCGGTGTTGAACCAGTGCTTTGTGCATGGGCAAATTATAAAGGAATTAAACTTCCAAAGGAGTTTAACCCAGGGAAGCAAAGTCAAACACGATACCCTTAATTTTTGTATCATTTAAAATTCGCAAATACCGGCAAAGGCCCAAAATTTTAAGTTTGCTCCAAGTAAGCTTATCGATTGCTCTTGCAAGATAAATTTCAGCTCTTCTCAGGCTCTCGTAAATAACTTAGGCATAATTATCGTGAGGTTTCTACGCGAATGGAATGTTATCATCGTCATTTCAATTTAAATGCCAAGAAAAGATGTTTAAATTATATTGTAAATGTAAGATGGCGTCTAGGGGATATTTTGTATGTAGATCTGCTTCTACAGCTTGAAGCCTTTTTTGAAAAGGGGGAACACAAATTGCGTTTGTGCAAGAGGCTTAATGACATTCTGTCGATCAGCTGATAAATATCCAAAATATGTAGAGTTTCATTGAAAACATATAAACGATTTTGTCAATGTTTAGGAACAGCATGTCAAAAACACATCTTGGCAAGACTCTCTCAAGCTGTAAGTGAAGTAGCAAAAACAGAGCTTGCGAATGGAGCCTCTGAATTTTAGACTGATAGGTATAATGCTGAAATGAAATGATACTATACAACAAACACTTGAAATGATAATATGCACTTAAATCTTGAAACAAGCGCGAGAAATTTTGGACTTCAAAGTTTCATGCCAATAGAGTCATTTCAGTTATTGCTTTCTGGATTGCTCTTAATAAACAATCAACACAAGTTACAAATTAATCAAAACCAAACTCTATGAAGGAGAACAGTTTCTTCATTATAAACCTTTAGTTTTCCCACTTTCTGTCTTTATGCTTATTTTATAACCGTAACAAACAGTTTCCAATATTTCGAATGTTCCCTTTACGTCAGATAGTGTTTATTTCTACATTGTACGGAAATCTTTCACTGAAGAAGCCTGGTTTATATCTGGTGAATACCGAGTACGAAACATGTGCTCTGGCATATTTCAAGTCTGTATGTATGCTGTTTTTGTCTCAAAAACAGGTGAGAAAGTACGTCTGAAAAGGTTCAAATTGTTTAAATACCTTATAAACATGCGATGATGTAGCTATAAAGAATTCAAATTCAGCATGGCTGAAGGTAAATGAAATTGTTCATTACAAACTTGCATTAGCAACTTTACTCTTGCAAAAGATTTGAAGATTAGCAAGCGTGTTTTGCAAATAAAAAAGAACATGAGATTGTCATCATGAATTCTTAAATCAGACTACAAAATAAGGCGAATCATTGGTTTGCAATTGAGAATATTTTAGCAGAAGATCAAAAAAATACGGTTATTGTTACGACGTAGAGCATGGCTTCCGTCAAATACAAGATACAAGGGGTGTATATCCACATGATTTATATACTAAGCCTAACCTTTACTTTCCCTAACCTTAAATGATCTTCTGGGTCCGAATTTCGGCCTAATGTTATGTTGAGTTCAAACTTGTGATTATATTATACCTGTTGCTATTTAAATATGCTCCGACTTATATTCAAACCGACAAATGATTTCTTATTTTTCAATAGCGAGAGAGTTATGGAGATTTTTTTTTCTTAGATATATCTTGTGGCTACGATTTAATAATCGCTTTTCTTTGTTCATTTTTAAGAGGGGGGGGGGGGCAAGTTCGTTTTTCTTTTGGCCACGATTTAGCAAGATTTTTTTGTTGTTGTTGTTTTCTTAGTAATTAGTGAAATGATAAAAAAGAAAAAACACCATGTCGCCTCTGTGCTTCCATAGTTTATCACCCAAAATAAAAAAATAAAAACTTGCAGACAAATTGTTTTCAAATGCTTGATTTTTATATACAAATATAACAACGACAATTGAACAGCTAGATGTTAAAAATCATAACTGCTTTTATGTATGTTTTCTTATTTATATATAATATACAATTTCATCAGTTTTTTGGGAATATTCAATGAAACAATTGTTTTGGTCTTATTCCTCAAAGCACGTATTATTATATTGGGATGAAGTAAATTGCATTCATTTCTAAACATGTAAGTTCTTACAAAGAAAATGAAACAGCTGCAAGGAAATAAAAATGAATACAAAGTCACCGGTGTACCACATATTGAATGGGATTTATCACTTTACTACTTATAGTAATGGCTAGCAATCATTGTCTAATTAGTATGGCCATATTTAGACCTTACCGTCAAGGATAACGAGTAGGGTTTTTATCATTTTTACTGAAGATACAGCATGCAGAAAAGACAACAATGGTTGGAAACAAGGAGGTCCGGGTGCGATTTTCTATTTCTTTTTTCTTCTTCTTTTTTTTTTTTTTTTTTTTAAGATTTATTCACACGCAGATAGATCTACTGTATTAATTTGGAATTCACTCAGTAATGTAAACAATACGAGAAAATTACATGCTACAAACATAATAATTACTTAACCACCATCTTTATATTTTTACTAAAGAAAAAAAATATTTCAATAAGATTGAAATGTGTATGGGTTTTTTAATGAATGAAAAAGAGCAAGTTGGTGCCACTGCAACATGGTTGGTTTTGTTCAATGTCTTGACGTCTTTGATGATTATGTCAGATCAGCCAAACGGCGAATTTTGTGTTTGACAAAATGGGCCAATTTTCTCTTCTATTTGTATTGAAATGTTAATTAGGCACTCTAATCAGCCAGTACCTGTCGCATATACTCGAAGCCAACTTGTGAAAATCAGATTTAATCCGAAAAACAGATACTACGGTGCCGCACAGTCAAACGACAAGGCGTCAATATTCTCCCTGACATTGGGAAAGCTGGTTAACATGATTGATTTTACATCAGCCGTGATTTACGACCGAGCCTGACTTCACAAGAGGTTCCAGTTACGCATCTAATTGGTCATAATCGATATGCATGTTCTTCTAAATTTTAAAACTAAAATGTCTGCGTAACAGCAAACACAATTTGTTAAATGTCGCTGTAGTTGCACATCTTTATTGACTCAATGTGCTTCAGACCCATTTCTAGCTTCCGCGAGTTGTTGATGCGTAGCCAGATGTAACATAAATGAGAAACATTTGGTAACTTTTTCATTCTTTGGCAACGATTTCTTTTGCGAATCTAGTGATGGCCAAACTAACGGCCCGCTCAAACTTTTACTACAAACAATCCGTCCTGTCGCTAAATACATTAAAAATTCGCAAGCTTAATATTTAATTTTGTGTTATTGCGATTAAGCTTGAATTATGGTCATAAATCAATAACAATATCTTGTTAACTTGTCTTGAAAGCCACCTGGAATAAGCGACCAGCTTTTTATAAGCGACCATTTCTTTGTTTCCAGAAAATGCATGAGTTCTCAATTTTGATACACATATACTAACAGTTTATCAAACTTCAATTTTAAATTTATCTCTTCTTAGAGTCATCCTGTGAGTTTCTTAATAACAAAGAAGCAATAACTTCTCAGACTGCAGCACAGCGTAATTTATTTTTTCTTCTTTTATCTTTTAAGTTGAGAAATGCTGGATACTAAATATGTTTATGGACCAAATGTATTAAATACGACTTAAATACCGAAAACATTTTCTTCAAGTGAAAAAAGAGAGTTGATTCTCTTTAAGGGAGAGAAGATTTTATTCTGTGGGGTGGATTCTATGAAAATATTGCAGTGATACAATCATATGAAGTAAATGAACACAACAAAAAGGGGTCAATATCCACAAAGATTGACAAATTTTGGGTGCTGTACTTATCCTAATGAAATAGCATTCACTTAAATACAATAATGGAAAAGAGAAATGCATCCACTTAACGGTGCTTTTTACCGTAAAGCATCGCAACATTGTTTTTGTTGTCGTTCTGTACATTTTGTGAGCGTGTTTCTTTCTGCCTTTTTTTGGTGTTGTTTTTTTTTGCTTTCTTTTACCAATTGATAATTTGTTCAGGTATGTTTGCCCATTGTGGGCTGTGATACTCCTAATTTTTTTATTTGCATCACACTCAATTCTTCCTCTTTTCTTTTTATTTATACATTTTGTTATCAATGCTGTTACCAAAATTTATATCACAACTTCAAACATCGATGGAAATAAATGGACATGTTCGGTTAAGCCAAAGACAACAGAGACAGAAAACTCTTGTGAAACCAGTGGAAAATATTGTTTAGGCACACAGCATAACATTGAATATTGCAAACTTAAAAAAAAAGGTATGGACAAATCACAGAGGAAAATGTAATCATAGTATAAAATAATCAGTTCTCTGCTACAATTTTATTATTATTATTTATTTATTGTTATTTTCAGTTTGATTTATTTTAAAAATTCTTTTAAATTATGATTGAAATTAAACCAATGTAGTAGAAAAAAGACACATTTCATAGTTATCACCATGCAGGTTATTTTGCTATGTACATCAAACATTTTTATTTCTTGATACATTTTAATACATAGGAATCAATTTGATGTAATGTGATGTTCTGTTGTAAGATACAATTTGCTTTTACATATATTCAATAGAACAGAATATATTTAAAAACGTGACTTTGCGAGAATTTGACAATTTGTCACGTGTTTTTGTGAGATTTAGACTAGTTGCCAATCTTTGTTTAATAGGTTTTTGGTTAAGCTCATAAATTAGTTTGTAACAAGAAATAAAACGTTTGTTTTTAATAAAATGCGAGTATTATCAAACTAAGTTTTTTTTATTCTGCTTCATTTAATTCCCCCCTCCCCATTTTTTTCAAAGTTTTGCTTGCCATGGTGAAGCAGATGATTTTGCTATTGCCAATGATGATAAGTTGTTATTTTGATGATTGCAACATATAAGTAATTTATTTATTATCATGTGCTAATACATGTAATGAGTACATTAAAAAATATCATAGAAGAGGCCAGTGGGCCTACAAGTCACTTAACATCAATTGAAACATGCTATAATATGCGTAGGTAATCACGTGACACAATATTAATATAAATATATACATATGTATACGAGTGTCTGAGAGTAATACCGAAGCATTATAATAAGATAAAATAAAGTCAGTCAATGCTAATATCTAACATTATAATGGATCAGCGTCTATTGTAAAGATAATTTCTACGTTTCAGAAAAGCGCTCACAAGATACTTGGCAACTTTTCTCGGAAAGTTAATAATTAGATAATGACATTTTTCTCCTTTACTTAAAGTTGCCATATTATCAGAGTTTAACTGCTATATACGAATTTTGTCTGAGTCCACTATAAAAGTAACAATCCATTAGAAAATGTAATTCACTCTCGATAGATGATGTTATACAGAGAGTCTTTCCGCATATATTGCGCATTTTAGTAAGACTTAAATGTTTATCTATTGATAACTAACCTCCACATCCAGCAAATATTGGAATCCCTTAACATTAAAATTACCAACTTGTTAATAATTCATTAATATGATTTTTTTTTTCAACTTGTCTGTGCACATATCACCATGTATGTTATTGCCAAACGTAACTTTTGGAAAACAGTTATTTTGCTTTTTATTATATTGGTATCATATTGGTTACCCGAAGGTCCTTGGCTCCAGACGACAATTTGAGCCATTAGTCCATCTACTACTTACAGACGCTGCAAATCCAAGCCCTACTTTTTTCAGGAACAGTTCTAGGGTCGCTGAGTCCCGTTAAATGGCCAAACAATAAATTCAGTTTATTCAATGCATATCAGTTTTAAAGCTTCACACATAAAACATTCAATTGGGATATTCGAAAACAAATGGCTATAAAGCTATCGCTCGTTTCCAAAGAATGTATAATGACGTCACTCAATTACAAACTCTAAATAATTGCATTACAGTTGATGAAACATAAAATCCAATATAATTTATTTCTACGATTGAATGTTACTTATTGATATTCAACAAACAATACAGTAAATAAAATAAAGTACAGTAAGCCTGTGTTAAAGACAATATGGAGACTAATTTTGTTTGTGGGCTTAAAAGTAAGAAATAGAAATGACAGCCATAGAGACTTCGATCTGAAGAAGAGAAACGGAACTGATTAAATATTTATCATTTCCAACAACTAGATAATAATCTCATTTAACTATTTGTCAAAAATACAAACATTCTTATTATTCGCAATTTTGGATTTGGACGCCATTGCGCCAGAAAAACCGCTTTCTAATAACTGCACAGCGACTTACTAAAAGAACCAATCAAGGTTTATTATTTATTCATTGTATTATTTTTTCATTGTGTCTCATCCAATTTTATCTCTTGGTGTTTTCTTAGAGAACCAAACTTTTTCCTTGCTTTCTAGAACTTCCTGATAATTTCGATAAATTTACCAATTAAACAGTACACGGGTCTTGCTGATCAAATCTCGGTTTACTGTCGTTGGGCCTTTTGTTTCATTTAACGCCGATGAATTATTCATACAAATGTTCTCACACAACTGTCCTGGCGATAATTCTGTCATTTGTATGATAAATGACTTGTTTTGAGACTGTTTAAGCTACACTTTAATCCATACAAATTGTTAGTATGTGTCTATTTTGGATTCAAGTGGATTTCTTTGCCGGTTTTAAACACCGCTTTTCAACGTCCTGTTTAAGGCTTTAAACCGTTGTGTTGTTTTTCTTTACCGCCTTCCATTCAAGTGACAAAAATATTGTGTCTGAGATATTTGTCAATTGGAGAGCAAACATACTAACCAGGTTTAGCAAGAAGTCATCGTCAGGGAAAGTGTAAAAAATAAATGCGACATCACGAAGCGAAGGCTCAACACAGATGTTAAAGTGGCCAAACAACACTCAATGTCTTTAGACTTGAGATACTTGGTTGAAAATATTGTTTTTTCACTTAAACGAACAACTTCACTCTCATTGTTTTTCGTGGTAGATCCAGTATTTAAACATGGGTTCTAGACAGAGTTAATCTTTATTGAACTAAAGATTTTAAAATGTTATTTGCACAGGTCACAATCTTGGTTTTGCACCAGATTCATGCTCTTTGCAAAATGTGCAAGCAATTAAATGAACAAAGGTCTGTAAAACAGCCTAAATCGTTCGGGCTATACGCCCATAGCTGCATCACGTTGCTAGCAAAATTATGAAAAAGTAAATAAGAACGAACTGCAATCTTAACACTGTAAAATGTTTCATTTTATGCTTCAGAAAATAATAATTGAGACGATATGGATCATCGCCATCCGTACCACGAAAAGAATATGTAGACATGAAATTCAGATTCCTTTGTATCTCCTATCATAGAACTGAGTATAATTCAAGTGACATACATGTAACGATAAAACCAAAATATCAAACACGTTACAGTTATTATTTTGGTATATAATTTGGAATATGGGGTTATTGTCACCAGGTACCAAACGGCCGTAAACTAATATTGACTTCTTTTCTGTTCAAAAAACTAAAAGCTTTTTTAATACGTTAATGACAGAATCATATTGCAGCTGTGAAAAATGCATGTGCGCATATATCTGTTTTGCAAGACAAAACTCACTTTAATGCATAACTTTTCTGTGCATTCGGGATCTTCTCAACCTGTAAAACGCTGGACGTCGCACTACGACTGAATCATATCCCAAGGATGATAAACATTAGCAGCAAAACAACAACAACTCATATATAAAGCAAATCTTATCATCTTTATTTTTAGTTCGGAATAAAACGTTCAGTAGATTTTAAATTTAAAAAAAACAACAGATTTTAAGTTCAACACCCATTGTCGAAGCGTTCCCTCGATGGATAAGGAAGCTATTGATATATCGACAAACTTGACACTAAGTGTTTGCTTATCCAGCCTCTCACGGCGCTGATGACTTTGACTTATCTTTGTCGACCTTTAGAACTTATCTGACCATCTAATTAGCCTTGTTGACGTCACATCGACAGGACTTCAGATAGTTATACGTCAGGAGAGGGCCCTTGTGATACTTGTATTTGCACATGCTTCAGCTCGTTTATATAAAGCTCTGTGTAAAGCTCTGTTGATGTGTGTATAGTTTTATTTGTTCACGCTAAGAGAGAGATATACAGATATGCTAGATTGGTAATTATAAAGATTAAATGTGGTTACCGTGAAGTGAGTTATTTCTGCGTTTCTGTCAGAACATGAATATAGTAAATTTATATTTATCCGGATTTTATATCTGCAAATTCAGGACCAACGAAAATTGAATTATTTCAATTGATTTTTTACCTATCTTTCTTAAGAACTTAAAAAATAAAAGAATCTTGAATCTACATATGTAATACATGATTTTTTTTCATCCACAGAATCGCAGAAGTAAATTGTCTACAGATATAACCTGATATACGGTCTACCGACAGCTTTAAAGTACAGGTATGCAGAACAGTTGATAATTTATAAATATATTTCATTCAATGGATTTTGTCTGCACAAAAATTGAATTACATTTTATTTGTTTATGACCTATATTAAGTATGGATTGTTTTCTAGTCAGCTCATAGCTATATCGCCATTTTGACCTTTTGTAGCTACGTTAACATGTAATACATTTTTCTTTAAATCAGTCTCATTAAAACTTAAAACTATCAATCGCCGTTAACCTTAATTAAATAAGATCCCACTAACATTATAAATAATGCATTGTTTTATATTGCAAGCGCATCATATTTATGTTAATGCAAATCAACCTACGTAAAAATAATTAAGTCGTTTTTCCCCGACATTTAGCAGATTCCCAGTTGAGACATCACACGGCCCTTTAACTGATTCAATACCGACAGAGTCCAAAAGAAGTCGACAAATTTGACATCCTTCCCCGAGTTGTGATCCAGATATCTCTTTAATTCTCTCATTTCCAGTACACGCCGTAATTTCCAGAAAATATCTCTATCCTACTGGAACATAGAAATCAATTTACTGCCGACTGTTTCCATGATCCGATCAGAGAAACTCGATTAGTTTGTCGCCAGCCCTAATAGACAAACGGCAAGTTGACTTTCCTGGCGATGTTGCTTTAAGCTTTGATCTCTGGCTTTCTACGATATTGGAATGACAATAGGCAATAAATCAAATTTCTGCAAATCATGATGACAGCTATGTTTCGATTCTAAAAAGCACGTGCTTGTAGCAGCAGACGACATTCGTGTTTTGACTAGTTTAGCACGCGGGGTCACGTGGCTTTTGTGTACACATGCGCGATGTAAGCATACGAGATGATTTGCATATAATTTTTTCAATGTCAGCATCCTTCCAAATAAAGTACTTCCGTTTGATTAGCTCGCTTCTATACCAAAATTGTAGCTTTGCGTTTGGATCGTTCTTATTATCGGAAATATGTAAATTACGTGCGTCGAGTCAATGGCTTGCATGCAAGTTTCTAACGATTGCCTCAAGATTTCATTTCAACATATCGTACGCAAACACTGGAGGGTGATAAAGCATTAGAATGCAAACAGGTAAAACATGGCTGGAACAACAATGATATCGACTTCCAACTGATCGTTCAAGACAACTACTGTCATATCAAAGACGTTACGTGAGCTGCTCAATACCTTTACCAGAGTGTTGATACAATTAACAGGCACCAACACTGCAGATAGATATACAGATTGTTGAAATATGCGCGCGCGTGCTCTTCGACCGTCAAAGAAAAGCACGCTTTTCTCTGTTTCCAGTGCATAAACTATTTTGAATGGTTCCAATAGCTAGATTATATAGTATACATGAAAAATATTATCAAATAATATAAAACAGAGAACATTTTATTTTTAGTGGATAAAGAATAAGAACCTATTTCATGCGCACGCGTATATTTTGTTAATGTTTATTGCTTTATAGGTCTATTGTTTTTAAATTCACCATTTGGGAGCCACATTGCATGATTATTGATTTTGTCGTCATTGGCTTTTCATGTTTCCACCCAGTCATGTCTACATGATTTTAAAATAGTTATATACAGGAAACATTTCTCGCCATGAAGATGATGGCATACTGTCATCTATGGTAAACTACGTGATACTTTTTTATCTCTAACATTCATCCAAAGGTCTTAAATATAGAAAGAGGACATCTGTTGATTCTAACGCGCGATCAAATAAAATACATGCAGACTTATATTACGATGGAAATGATAATATCTCATCTCCTATAATGTATGTTGGGATTAATCATTCGTGGATATTTCCACCAAATGCATTGAATAAATACTTGTCTTGCACCATCTATTTTGAACCGCAAACTAAATGTTTCAGTACAATACAGAGGCGTTAGAAGATCTTTTCAGGGAACATCCTTCATTTACGGGGCTTGCTAGAACGCAATATGCCTACCATCAGACAAGCTTTGTCTTCAACATGCCAAAGGCATACAGCAATTGTTATTTAGGCTTGCCAAACGAGTCAAATGTTAAACCAACATGGGGGCATATGTCAAATTGATCTATAGGCAGCTACCCACAAGCTGTAAGCTGTAAAACGGGATTACCAGGGGCAGTGCCGGTCTAAAGGTGTTTCAATTTTCCGTCATTTAATTCCGTCTCGCTCGGAATTCTCAGGAAGCACGCGGAATGTTTTCATAGATAAGCAAGTCAACAAAAGTGGCACCAATGGCCACTGCCATTAATCAAACAGTGACGTAATATTTGATACGGCATGACGTTTACTCGTATATAAGTACCGAATAATTGACTTGGCTATTATTCCTTCTCAAGCGTGTCGGATCAATTGTGCTTCAAGTCCGGCATGTGTGTAAAAAGATAATGATGGCAAATCACGATTGTAAAGCCTCTCTTTTACTTCCATCGTTTCCTTTTGATACTAAAACATTCAATTACTGTCTTTTTTCTTGAGATTGTGTAGTGCTTAAGTTTAAAAATGAAAACAATGTGTATGTATGGTCGTGTATATATATATTACGTTTTAAAATTTATTTATTTATTTATTTATTTATCTCACGAAAAACATATAGATATAAAGAAACGTTACAGATTGCAATATGTTCATAGTCGCTGTATGAGTCATATGCATATAGCCACATTTTCCAATGTTCTTCATAATTAAGACTGACGTTCGCCCACAGACCAATGAATACTTTAAGAAAGGCAATCAGGTTTCAGAATGTAAAATATGTTCGGACACCTTCTGAAATGTACATATTTTTCAGCTGAAAACAAACAAGTCATCTATAACGATTCTTAGACAGTGCCCCTCCGGAAACTATCTGTATACAAATAAGATAGTTGTTGATGCAAAATAAACATAAGAACAGTGTTATAACTTGTGATACTGCTCAAAACAGTTATATATGAAATTGGGGTTAGCCAAGGCAGGTGGTATGTTTGCTTACGGGTCTTATGGCATGACCACCGCGATATAACGCTGTATACCAAACCAGTGCCGGGCAAACCAGTTTTGGAAATACTCTTATGTTCAGGGCAAAACACAAGGAAAGTATGCCAGTACCATTTTAAATACTTTGATGCGGTGGGGATCGAACTCACGACCTCTTACCGGGAAAACGTTCTAATAATTCGAAAATTAAGGTCGGTGATGGAATTTATATCGAGTGCATGTATTTATATAAGCACTTAGCCTAGTTTCGCTCTCAGCCCTTGATATGACGATCTATGATTTTAAATTATGCATATATCATATCATATCATATCATATCTAGTATGTTTATATCAATGTGTAAACATATGTTTTAGATATGCGATTGCTGACACAAAAAATGATCAAGTTTTATCAGGGAAGTAAATGACAAAACCTTAGCGTCAGAAAACTTTCTTCAATAACCGAATCTTTTATTTGAAAACTTGTAAAATGCTTTTCCATTGTCCTGGCAAAGGATTGCTTGGACAGTTGAATCAGTTAATACGCAATATGAAGGTATTTATTCTCTAACATCCGGTAGCATAACGTCTGGTGAGACCCACTCACATGATCTGAATACGGGTTTGTTACATAGTATGGTATGGAAATAAAATTGCGTTGTGCTGAGAAATATTCCATCGAAGCCGATATGGAAATACGATCAGAATTGTAAAATTATTTGGCTCCTGCTCAAACTCCTGTCAAAATACTGAATAAAACAAGCCACTTACACACTTTCCACAATATGTATTATTTTTGCAAAGAGAAAGATCTGCATGATCACTTCAAGATGGTCGTTAGTCTTGCCAATGCAAAGTTACGTCACGTGGTTTCATGGGCGCTTTCTGGGAATCACTAAGCGTCAATCTGCAATAAGAATTAGTATCGACCTTTCTCGAATGTTTCGGTAAATGTTGGGTTTCAAAGAAAGGCGAGTTATGCATTCTACGACATAAGAAACGTATAAAATAAAAACTTTGCACAGGATTGGAATATACGTCGATGTAACGAGTCAAATTTAAGTGCTTTCTGAAAATGACTGACAGTATTGCATGGCAATGCATGGCGATGTCGATTTCGTGAGACAACTTACGCTATATCATATAGGAAAATGTTGTAAGGCATTAAAATTTTGACTCGTGATAAAAGAGAAGAAAAAAACATTGACGGTTTTTATATAAAAATATATATCGTGCCATATGATCAAGCGTAACAATTGAATGTTTCGGATTACTGAATCTTATACCAACAATTGGTCCATGTCAAGAAAACTGATTATACCTTTTTATATTTGATAATCTGTTCTAAATATTGTTCATAACTGAACAAAACATTATATTATTTTGACAAGTATAACAGCTCATCGTTATCATACACGAACAATGTTTACGAAAACATCGAAGAAAAGTATCCATAATATTGTCTAAATTGTATCTAAGTACATACATCGAGAAGTCCTTAAGTACAAATTAAACCTGGGCTTTATATATCTTTATTCCCTCCAATTTTGAAATTGTCAAAGAACATACAAATGCATATAATATACGATTGAGACATACATAAGAAAGACAAACCAAGCAACAATTTAAACATAGTTTGCTTACAATATACTGTCCTTACAACACCCTTACTGAAAAAAAAACTTGTCCAGCCAGAATACATGGTTATGATGAAAGGGTAAGCCATATGTATATGTATTATAATGTTTAAAGCAATATCAACGCGAAACCACTTTCTTCTCCTCTGATTGGTCAATAAGCAATGTACATAACGTCATGTACACTGGGTATATGATTATGACGCGTTATAAGTATATATTAACGCAGAAACAGGACTGGACTTAATCCTGTATACAGTTTCCTGACAGGGTACATGACCTAATTCCCGGCTGAGAAAAACCATGTCATGCTCGCCTAGCGGTTCGGATGACAGGACTTTCCTCAGCCGGGAATATATAGTCATGTAACCTGTCAAGAAACTATAACTAATAATGTTTCAACTGTCCTCATGTTGACCATTTGTTTTAACAAGGATGTGTGTATGAAGCTTTTAAACCACGCCTAATTATTGTAGACACCTATCTTATACGCTGCACACTGGGTTCACATTGTATGTGTTTCATAAAAAATGAAATACCATTAAATTGATTTTAATTGCACCATTATTTTTAATTCGATTGTGCAACAGTCATGTTAAATCTCTTACTATTTTTAAATCGAAGCGAAACGCAAATATATTAAAGATATGTACGCTGTGTATATATAATTCTTGGGTCTTTATGGGTGTACTTAGAAATTTATTCAAGTGCCATAGGACACATTTTAATGTCAAAGTTGCAATAATTTATAATGGCATAACTTTCGGTTTGCAAATTGACATGAAACACTAATGTAATCTAAAAGATTACTGTCAGCAACTCTTGAAAATAATATGAGAGATAATAACAGACAGATCTTAAGTCAGTGAGTTTTCAGTCAATCACATTTGAAAGGGAAGTAATTCAAAGAAACCAATAAATCATAATAATAATAATAATAATAATATGTATGAGCTTCATTTTACGAGTTGCTTCATTCTAATTTTTCCTTTATAGTAGTTTGCAATAATTCAGAGACGTCAAATAAGATTGCATTTTAGAAGATTCAGAAATACTTGAACTGGATGAGGATGGTGAAGATTTAAATGAAAGCATCAATCCTGTCAATTACAAGGGACTAGACCGTACATAGAAATGCTAATGAAATATATAGGTCAACAAGATTGATGTTTACACTTTTACCGATTATCGATATGTAAACAAACACACGCAAATATAACTTTCATAATAAAAACTTCTTGTATCACGCATCGGTAAATTTTGGCAGGGGTTTTTAAAAAGACCCTGTCATTCATACGCAACATGGCAAAAAGTTTACATTTTAAGTTTCGTCCAATTAAATCCTATCAAGGAAAAATATATCAGGTTTCATTTAAATTTCTCGCTTGACATTTTAACTATAAACTGTCAGATGCATCAATCAGATTTGACGCGCCTCGTATCTGACAAAATTGTCAAAATTTTTGATAGGCGTCTATGGAGTGCCTCAGATTTGTTTGATCACTCAGCCGTAGCGGGTTGTTGAATATCATCAAATACATTTAGAATCGTGAAACGACTGATGTGAATATGAAATAAACATGATTCATTTTAATTTAATACCCTACAAGATACAAGCAAAATGAAATACTTATGCTTAAATGACTTTCTACCCTTTAAAATCACCAGTGGAAAGTTTCAGGTGAAACTTTTTTATATGACGTTTACTTTTTCAATCACGATATGTTAAAAACGAGATTGCCAAAGAAAAAAATGTGTTAAACGGATGCTAGAAGCACATCACAAATATGTTATCATCTGACATCAGTGAGTGAAAAAAACCAGCTTCATCATTTACCGGTCTCAGCTAACTAGATCTTCTGATATTACATGACATATATAATCTGTTTTTGTCGTTTGGGCGTGATATTTGTTATATAATACGCTTGATCGTGGTATCTTTATCATGTTTCTGTATTTTGTCCTCGGCGATTAGGTGCACTACCTAATATATAAACCCATACAGTTTTGAATTATGTAACTCAAGTTCAGAAGCATTGGCGGTATTTGAAATAAATCAAGCTATATCCACATTACAAATCGAATTTGATTCGAAGTTCAACATCAACAGCCTTTGATTGGTAATTATTGGAGACAATGAAAACATTATATTCTACTGCTTTGAACCGATTTTGATACCACCTTTGATACAGTTATTTCAATAAAAATAACAATGATTTAAAAATGAAATCAACATTCGAAAAACAGTTTGCACACATACATTGTTATTTTCAAAGTTTGTCATTTTCATTTCTAATTTTATTTGAATTAACTAATGAAAGACATAGCATGACTTAATCTTACATGTTAAAACTCATTTCGGAAAAAAATTTGTCGACACTGAAATTGGACGAGTCGCGAAAGAAGCCAATTCTATTAAAACTTGTAAAGTCTTACTGCTTTTTCGTGTTTTATCACTGTTTATTTCACCTTGATGTGAAATCCATGCTGTTTATTTCATGTCAATTTCCTGTCTTGTGTAATTTTGAACACATAAAAGCTATCTACCGGAAACAAACAGAAACCTGACTGAAATTAATAATTTTCTGCCCGTAGCAATTTAAGGACAGTTCCTCTAATCAATTCACTTAACTTTTTATTCAGACAGTGCGTTCTTGCGCGTTCCATCTTTATATTCTAAAAGTTTTCAGCATATGAAATGCTTTGCTAAATCAAAAATGCCTAGCATGTGGAAATTTATTATCGAACAGTATTCAAAAATATAACAATTTCTGGTAATTAAAGGATCAACACTGTCTATCTATGGTCATCATTATATCAATTTAAAATAAATAAAACTTAACCCTTAAAACTTAATGAGGTATATACAGTATTTGGGGGCATAAATACTTCATGAAATACACCAAATGACTTCTTCTTTACAAACTGAAAAAAGTAGTTGCGCTGTTCATACCTACGATTTCATGAAGAACATTATAACGTCATATAGCTACAAGTATCTCATAGATGAACAAAGGCATTTTAAGAGGTTCTCTGCTTTAAAAGTTCATTACTAATTAGACTTTCATACTCTAAGTAAAAACGTCCAAAATGGTCCATAACGCCGGACATTTCCGCAATGGTCGGATACAATAAGTCCAAGCTTGCGATATTTAACGAAGATTTAAAGATACACAACAATTTGATACCACGTTTTATTTCTCTAAACGATGCCATCTGCAAATCCATAGAGACAATACATAACAAAGAGCAACCGCAGTTTGCAATGTCACAGTCCATTTCGTAGATTCAAATACTGAGCATTACTTCATATTGGGATTTACCGGTTGTGCTCGATGAATAATTGAGCGATGAAGATTGGTTATACATGTAGATGCAAAGTAAATATTGATAAACCTCTCACCTTGGTTTTAGCCGTTGGCAATGCGACTTACTATCTCGGAATTTATCTGACAGCAACGAATATTTTATTTACAGAATGTAACACGTTTTAAATGCAGGCAACGAGCAATAGTGACAAAGACTTTGGTAGGGCATTCCTGTTTCTGCATAGACCCGGGAAGTTGATATACTTTACTGGTCAATGGATTCCTTTTTATGAACCATCATCTGTGTTGTCATTCATCACTTCTATCAATGTAGTCTCTTCTTTCTGCTCTTCTTCTCCTTCTTCGTCACATTTTCCTTCTTTTACCTCCTCTTCTAATTATTCTTCTATTTCTTTCTCTTTATCCTTAACTTATTCATATCTGCAATTACTGATAGTTCCTCGAATAATGAGACTGAAAGTATGGTTATATTTCAATCACAAGCTGACATAGACAATTAATTCATCATGACTATAGATTAAGTACAACCTTATAGTAAAAATGTCTTTTGCTTGTTTTTGAAATTCCTTGTCGGGGGTCCATACACTCTAAAGTTCTTTGTGCTTATATTACGTCATGATTTTATATTTTTATCGGCTTAGTAAACGTAATGTTACCGTGATAATCACATATTTTTTTTTTGTAAAATTTTAAACTATTATCGGATGAAAAAAAAAATAACCTCGATGTTATGCTTCGAATCGAAATCAACATTCCCACTAACTTTCCAATATCATGTGTTTTTCACAAATAATCACTTTTTGATGATTCTTTTTATGCAGGTAATTTTCGTCCCTGTCATTTGTTGCTATTCGACCAGCGATCAGATACTCAACTAGATAAAAATTTCCAGCATATAAATCACAGTGGGCCATCGAAAATAAAAAAAGCTGATAATGAATTCAGTGGCTAATGTTTTGCTGAACCCTAGCAACAATATCACCTCGAGTATTTCAGCACATCGGTTTGCAGGGAAAAAAATACGAAAGTGCAAATAAAATCATTAGATTTGAATCCACGAAATTTGCATTGAATAAAACGTAAAGCCGGTTCTACATAAAGATTTCGCTCGCGATAGGATCTACATGAGTGATTTATGGTAGAGGCACGTAAATCACTTCCAGAACGTTTTATGGGGAACTTCAGGAGCGGGCCAATGTGAAATTAATTTTTATGTATGCTAAGTGGTAGTAGTCATTAGTATTTATGTTACTACCGATAAGCGATTATTTACATCGCCTTAATATGCGTATACAGAGAAAACAATTTGCTTCACGTTGGCTGCTATAAAGGGAGACGCGAGAGGATTTATCTTAATGATACACAATCGCTGCGAAAGTTGATTTTTTTTTTCTGCAGGATTTTTTTAAACATATTTCAGTAGTAGATAGTATTTCTTTCAATGCCTTAATAGTCTCAGAAAATGATACTTTTTCGGATGAAAATACTTTGTATATCTTTATATGTTAACTATGTTACATTGGGTTTTTGTGACGACATTAATCAAGGGGAAAAAGCTCTTTAATGTTTAATTAGTTTGTATTTATTTCTTTTATAACTGTATCTTTATATAAGGCCACAAACATGTTCACATTGACAGTTGCGAATTATTTTGCTTCATAACGTATGGAAAAATAAATATTCATTTCTAATGTAATTTTGTTTTGGATAATTATTTACATAACTGGAAGGAGATCCATAAATCGTATAGCTTTCTACAGACCTATATTGACTAATATCCATTTCCACAACTTAAACATTGCGTTCGATTAGTTTACCGAAGCTATAAAATATTCTATAAATATCTAATAAGCCTGCAAAGCTTGAATGTCTCGGAATAATTAGTTAATTCCTCCATGGCACGTTGTACTAAGGGATAAGTTATTCTCAGATTCGAAGAAAATTTTACTTATGTTCACGCCTGCTGGGAAAATCACAAAAAGAGGGAAAACATCGCAGCATAGAAGACGTGGATGGACTTTGTTTCTGGATATTTAAGACCGCCGAAAGTATTGCAATGTTTTATGGTCCATCAGAGAAGATTTCTGCCTCGGTGTTCTTATGTGAACAACGGAAAACTGCGAAATCATTACTGCCTGTCAGTCACTGATTTACGGTCGATTCGATACAGTAGATAAAGAACAATTGGGCCAGACTGTGTCATAATTGTACGGAGAGAATCTAATTGAACTAGAACCGGCCAGGCCTGTTTAGTACACGATTCACGCTGCGCCATGTGTATGTTAAACACGTGATGAAAATCCGAACGTCATGTGCTTACAAGCGATCGCCAGTGATAGACATATATTCAGACATTCACACAACCATTTGTCCGTACAGACAGAGAGACACTTACATGCCTACATTTTTTTTTTTTTTTTTTTTTTTTTTTTTGCATACATATTAAGTCAGATTCTTCTCATGTAGTCAGGGATAATGAAAGGCATGATAATCACATTCTTAAACAATGGTCGACTTAAATTCGCCTTCCTCGTCTTTTTTAATATATATGCACGAGTCTGGCAACAAAGTTAAACTCAATCTCTCGACTTTCCCGATCAAACCGCAGGGGTTATTTGATACTTCTTTTCACTCACAGTGGTTGAATATATCATGTTTGTAAATCCATTAAACTGTCATGTATATTTATAAAAAAGAATATGTAGAAACTTCCGGTTGAATCTTCTCTGCGTCACGAGACGCTTGACGCCAGGTTTATTCTTATGATCTGTATCAGGGAAACGGAATTTCCGACACGAATTCCCGAGAAGAATAGCTAATGAAAAATGAAAGTTTGTTGAAAGGTACAAAGACAAGAACACTCCCGGAGAATAATTTACAAATGAAATAGACAATAATCAATTATTTTGGCGACAAGTTCTTTAATTATTGACTCTTACACCTGAGGTGATCGGGAATACAACACGCGATGTTATTTTAGCGAATGTGTTTCTCAAATAACCAGCTTCCGCTCTACGTCGTGTCTTTATCTCCCCGACCATGTAAGGTTAAAGTTTGAAATCGTGTTTGCATGGAACGTTAGAAAGTTAAATATATTGTCGCTGAAAACAAATGCTTTTCTCAATTCTAGAGCCTACAACTTGATTAGCACGCAATTCTCACTTCCTGTTTGAATTGCTGTTAAATCTATATAAGGGATCACTTGTATCTCGCGGCTTTTCAGAATAATATTATACATGTACATGTAACGTTTGACCTTCCTTTAGCAGTCACCTGCACTATGCGGACATTGTCTAATTCCTTCTACTGACAGCTTAAGCTTAACTTTTTTTTTTTTTTTTTTTTTTTTTTTTTTAAGCTACTTTTTACTGATAAGCTGATTTCATTTAGAAAACACTCGCATATCAACATGCATACATTGATGGGTTAGATGTCGAGGTTCAACTGTTTTATTATATTAAATCAACTGTTCTGTTATGTTAAAATGCATACCACATTGTTTTATTTTCGATATAAGTGTTTAAAAAATGTTAAATTCAAAAGATATTTGGGCAAAACATTTCGAAACAGATCCACAAAAAAATGTGAATACATCAAAAACATTTTGCTCCCCTCTCGGGCTTAGAAGGGGCATGCTAAATCGACACTCATCAATTATACCAAATGGATATCATGTAAAGCATGCAAAACCTCAATGCTATTGTAGAAGGCAATAAAATACCTAAACTTTTTGGGGTTCTTTTGTAGGCCTGGTAAACTGCCTACTGAAGCTCTCTTTAGTCAAACATGCGTTTTAAGCGACTGTTCTCCGAGCTGATCGATGCAGGGGCGTTCTGCTACCATCAGATTATTGGCTTCTAGTCGTTTTAAACAGCCTCTCTCTGTTTTGCTCCGGCTAAATTTACTATTAGTATTACACATAGTGTGATGGTCTGAGACTAGCGTAGCCAAAGTCAGTGAAATGTTATTTATTCTGTCTTCGAAATGAAAAAAAAGTCTATATAGACAAGTAAACAATATATAGTGAGCTAGTCATAGTTGATGTTGTACTTGATCATGTATAACAGAAACTTAATCCAAACTTTTTTATCTTTAATTTATGTCTTTTATATATTTTTTAATATTACACAGTGAATAAAATTTAAGAGATGGTGATTATTTTATTTCGAGTATTACTGTTCTTTTATGATGATGATGATGATGATGTGATGATGCTGCTGCTATTGCTGCTGCTGATGATGATGATGATGCCTCGTAATGCTGTCGTATTAAAATCATCCCATTACAATATTAAATGTTATAAAAATATATTTATTTAAACTGAACAAACTTATTATTAATTTTAATATTAATTTTGATTTAATATTCTTGTTTATTCGATAATATATAAATACAGATCAATCATCAATATCAGATTGGTTTGACTTCAGCGTAACTGTACTTTCACACAAACCAGTAACACTCAGACTGGTTCTCGATAAAAACTATTCATTTTCATAACTTATTTCAAGGATCGCTGCATTTCATTCGAGAAATTCTGTGGTTACCATTTGATATTTTTTAATGACTAATGGTGGGCTTATATGTCCCTCAGACGGCTGAGCTGAAATAGATTCGCCGGGAATAACGAAGGGGTTAATTGTATATATCTTATTTACATGTTTCGTCACATCGCTCTGTTCCATTAGCAACGTTCGATATTTTATGTAACGGGATCGCTCACGAATCAACCAACTTTCTCCTTTCTTTCCAGTGCTTAAAAGATTTGTAGATGTGTCTCGATCTCTCTTATTTATGTGAAAAGAATAGCTCGCCGAAAATTGATGTGTTTTTCATTGCGTAGCATTTTGTGAGAGTGTATGAAGTTTTCGTGTTTTTCCTTTTTACAGCTACCAGTGAAGAGCTTTAGCGACTGAGCGCTGTGATTGGTTTACCTCTAGTCACGTGGGCGATTAGAATGTGAACACAAGCAATGAATTGAGGGCTACCATGTCAATGAGCGAGCAGAAAGAAATAAATTTTAGTATACGAGAGATGCAGAAAACGGGTTTTTATTTCAATCAGCAACAGCCCTACAATTCGTTTTACCCATCGGAAAATGGATATTGTTATGAAAATGTTCAAAATGGAGGTGGAAGCTATGGGGACCCGAGTCCGTCTCCGCCGGGAGGGGACTACTTTCCCCAGGGACAGTGCAACTTGCCGCCGGGTTCCAACGGAGTTTCTAACGGGGACTTAAGTCCGAGTCAATACGGGGAACAGTATTCGTCCCAGTGTATTCAGAATTTAAATTGTTCAAATCCTACAGTTGGTTCTCCGAGTCCGAACTCAGGTGTAATGAAAAAGGAAATATACCCTTGGATGAAGGAATCACGGCAAAACAACAAACAGAGACAGCAACAGCAACAACAACAGCAACAAAATCAACAGCAGCCCCAACAACAGCAGCAACAACAACAGCAAACAACACAACAGCAACAAAATCTCGCAGGTAAGATTTCTACGGTATATTTTCGTTGCTTGGCTAAGTTAAGTTAAGATGTAAATCAGCAGAATGTCTGTCCCTCGAAGCAGAATCGTTTTGTGTAAAATATAGCGTCTCGGTATTTGTTTAACAACACATTAATGTCACGACGGCGCGCGGCCGGAATTTATCGCCGAATAACTTCATTGTTAACTGAAAATCGTCTTTGAAGTTAGCTTCAAAAACCCACTCGAGGGCTATTACCATTACCTTAATTAATAACAAAATATTTGCCCCTTCTTATTACTGGAAAATGTGTCACTACTACCAAAAAGCGCATGCATAATCGGGGTATGTCAAGTAATTAAGGTGATTAAATAAAAATTATAAAAAAAAAATAAAAAAGGATATTTAAACTATTTTTCATTTGCTCAAAATAACATTTAACTTGAAAAAAAATAATTTTGTCATTATTATTATTATTATTATTTTTATTATTATTATTATTATTATTATTATTATTATTATTATTATTATTATTATTATTATTAAATTTTGTTATTATAAATCTTAGCATTATACATGATTATTTTTACCATTAATGACAGCAGAGAATATCCTAAATGACACTCTATTTTGACACCAATATGTCGAGATATGATATGCGACATATGTTTTCTTACACATATTGCGATTTCCATATCTGTACAATCGTCATCGTCATCAATCCCTGACTACACTTACATGTGATAAACATAGTTTTATTTGTGGCCCTTAAAAATAGTTTACTTTAAGGTAATCCTTTATATCTTGATTTTGTTGTGAAATACCCTTTCTTTGAATTTAATTTTCACCCTCTCTGCATTCATATATATCTTCCTATCATTACTTAGTACTCAGTAATAAAAAAAAAACAAAACATATGTTTAGAATCTGAATTTCAATCTCATGATTAAGAAAGATTTTATTATCTGTCTTACTTATTATTATCTAAGTCTTTTATCATTATAATTGTTAATTAATTATTATTATTATTATTATTATTATTATTATTATTATTGAATAATAATAATTGTTATATTATTAAATTGTTTATTTTATCATTTTATTTAAAACTGAACCTGAACTCATTACGCACTAGAATTAATTTCAATAGCGAATATTTTCTCGTTTTAAATAAGGAAATATACATAGGCACTCCCTCGCTGGTTTGAAAGAAGACCGTTCTGCTCCGGGTGGAATTCTAAATGAATCGTTTAAACGGGTATATATTCCTTTACACACTTAACTGGATTAAAAGGAATAATCTGTCCCTTATGAAAAGAGCTTGCGAGCAATATACATGCTGATAAAACATATTTCAAAATTTATTTGAATTTAACACAGTTTTCATGTGCTTTTAGTAAAATATGAATATGAAGAAAAGGCAATGAACAGTTTAATACTGATATTTACTTGCGTAAAAAAATGTTTATAGATACATGTATTATAGTATTGTTTATTTCTTACCATGGGAGAAAGATATACGTGATTTTTTGTGTTTAATTATTTTATTTGCGTATAAACGTTTGTACGTTGTTTGTTGTTTGTTTTCGTTTTAAAGCTTGTTATAAAGAAGACAACACATTATGATTTTTATACAGAATTGACTTAATATACAGAGATCCTAAAGTCACTTGTTATATTATATTTATATCACACCGACTCTTATATAAAACACTCAATGTGATGAGATAGCGCCCTGCTTCAGCCTTATATGTTTGTCAGAAACCCAGGAAACAAACATACGGCCGTGTCCGTCCCGATTTGCTGTTTAACATATAATTGGATTCGTGGTATTTACAAGATAACGGTTGTGTTTTATTGCTAGCCAGATAACGTTGTGGCAACGTCTTCTACACATGTTGAAATATCTGATTAACAGTTCAACGAATTGCACACGTTTTCTAATTCAGTGCATGTTTATAAAATGTTTCGCACTGAAATCAAAATATGACATGTGTTTTCTGGTAATTTTTGTGTTCTTCTTAAATTTATGCATATTAGTAAGTATTGTATAATTACTGATCATTTCTCACGTCCTTTAAAATGTTTGTATTTAATTATAAGTTTGCTCTGTTTATTTCATGCTGCATTAATTGTCTAACAATAAAAAAAGATAATTAGAAATATTATTCATAAACATTTATATAAAGAATCTGTGTTTTTATTATGAAAATGTCAGAAAAAATACAAATAATTAGTTGCTGTTCCGGAATTATATATTAATGATAAAATGCTAAGATTTATAATAACAAAATTTAATAATAATAATAATAATAATAATAAAAATAATAATAATAATAATGACAAAATTAATTATTATTATTATTATTATTATTATTATTAAAGTTTATTGTTTATCCTCGCATAAAAAAATACAGTGGTTGAAGAATTGATTGAATTAAAAATAAATGTGTAATTAGTAACAAAAGTATTTTAAGCTTATGGCAATATTTTTTAAGTAAGGCCAATTTGAAACAAATTCGTGAAAACAACTCATTTTTTATTTCAATTTTAATTTTAGTTTGGTTTATAAGTCTGACCAATTCATCTCACACATAACTTTCTTGGATACATACTTTATATTTGATAAATGACGTAGTAGATTTAAATGTTTGGTTCTTTGATTTAGCATCATAAAAATGCGCATAAATACGTAGAAATATCAAACTGACTTACACATATTGTTTGAATAACGTTGTAATATATATTAAATCAAAACTGATTCGACCGTGTCCGTTTTAGATGCTTCCTTCATCTTTTTTACTACGAATCTAGATACAATGCGTTTATTTTAGTATGCTGTGTGGATAATTGATTTATTTCCAAGTCTTTCAAGAGGTATAATACAAAGCAAGGAAACTAATGAAAAATGCCAGTTGTCTACCGTAAGTCTGCACGTCTTATTCATAGTGGCAAATATCTTTACTGATATATAGTTGTGTTATATCTAACCATGTGTTCCTTGATCGTCTTGAATCGTTGCCCTGAAATGTGGTATGAAAATCTGAAAAAAAATATTAAAAATATTTACCTAGTATATGGAGAAAGTTTTCTAAAAGATATCAATATGAGAGAACCCCGGAATTCATTATTCATTTATTATTTATAATGTCACAAATATGAATCATAAAAATAATTAATTTCAGGACATGTATCTACTGGATATCAAGGCGGTCCGTGAAACGTTTTGTTGGACATTTAAGCAGTATCACTGTTAAATAATAGTTATAAATCTATGAACACGTTTGGGAATCATTCAATGAACAAAGGCGTATTCACTATAACTTTCGGTTTCATCGTTTCGCTTATGAGCTCCAATTGCAGCGACTCATATGTCAATATATGACTTTCATGGCTGGTACATATTTCAAAAACACATCATTAACACAACCTGTTGGCTATTTCTATTCTTTTTTCGTGGTATCAATTTCAACGACAGCTACGAAGTCTGCTATACCCCTGGTATTTGAAATCCCATTGATCATCTGTCTCAACCCGGACGATTGCCTTAAAACACATATACGCGATGGCACCAGAAATGAAAGCGCCCAGTAGACCTTGTTTTCCTTTGCGGCATACTTTATTTGATCACAGTCTAGCATCTGACCCCATGTATTAATTCGCCCCGTTACTAGTGAATATATCGATTTAGGAAATTAAATTTATGTGAAAATTATACGGGCGACTGTTCGTGTGGTTGAAACAAGAATTATGTGAATAATGACAAATATTATGATGCTAGGTTTATGTTCTTCATTTTTGTCTGTTTCTCATCCGAAAAAACAATTCTTGATCCACTATAGGTATTTTTTCATTTCTCAGTTCTTTAAATAATTATCTTCAAATTCACTTAATGAATTTCAACGCCGAGAATATATGACTACGAAACTTGATAGTCGGTACATGGTAGATATTAAAGATAAACAAATATAAATCACTCATAAGGTTGAAGAGCAGTCAACATTGTTGAGTTTGAATGCTCCTCAAATCTGCCATATTTTGACGTAGAAATCATAAAAGGTGAGGAAGGAAAAACACCGCCTATCTTTCTTAAACGGCGACTGATATTTTAGGAGCAAGAAAAATAAATACAGATAATGTTCATATGATCAGATATGGTAATGTGTATATAAAACCGAGGGGCCAAAACGTCTTTCTTAACTTGATGACATACAAAAGTTCAGCCGTTTGATTGACGTTTTTAATAGGTATTTTGTAGTGGGCACAGACAGATATGTTAAACGTGTTAACACCGATTGTGGGGATAAGTTCACGGCGCTGAGTGTTGGTCACTGGACCATTAGAAATAGATGTCAGACTCTTTAATCATCGGTGATAGCAAGCGACTGAGACTTAAAGATATTCAGCGGCCATGAAAAGAAAGGCAACCGGTTCAACCGAATACAAAACTACACATGCCCATGGCGTCTCATGCAGCTTCTATGTAATAAAAGCAGCGTATGAATATTAAAAAGCTTTAAACATTCACACCCATTCGTGGCACGAATGTATAACAGGTTATTTCTTTATCCGCACCGTTAAACATATAAAATTAAACGTTTTTCTTTCGCGATTTTTTAAAATATAGATAGGATATTTTTTATATATAGTTTTTTGTCTATATGTAATTCTTTGCCTACTTGGAGAAATCTGCATAATTTTACAGTTATTTGATTATATCCTTGATAAGGTTCAAGTATATTAGGTTTAATTTGTATATGTTCCAAACAGCCAGTGTCTTTTACCGATATAATGCTGATAAGTGTTAATGATTATTGTTGTTGTTGTTTTAATTTGCCCAGTTTGCTTTACAGTTAGCAACTGTTTCTTTTTATTCTTTCTAAATGCTGGTAAATTGCATATGTAGTGCATTTCCAGGAATATTACAGATTCGTATAAGTTAAAAGTTGTGACACACTCCAAGATTTTCATAAAAAGTTGTGACAATATTCGATTATCTTACTTCTGAAATAAGATGATTTCTTGATTAATTCCTGAACTATCTGACATATTCATATTAATATATCATACACACGAAGATGTTCTGTCTGTTTCCGACAAACGATTTTCTACCAAAATACCATAATGCTCTTTAAATAACATCAATATCATTTTCTTTGTTTAATTGAACTGGTGAAGAGAGAGTATTGTTGTTGTTTTTTGTTGTTGTTTGTTAGTTTTTTGTAAAATTAATTTGTGATTTTTTCTCTTTAAATGGCAATTCCTATGTTAGATTTATCAGAGTGACGCAGTGTCGGGAAATATAGATGTGCAAAAACAATTGAATATTATGTACATATTGGTCTCCTATTTTTCCAAACAAGAAGTATATGTTTTCTACTAACGATACTGTGTTATCCTTCAGCAAGATCAAATCACGTTAAATTTGTCATGTTTTGGAATTCCTCGCACTTAGAGATACAAAATTTAATCGAAAAATAAAATGATTTGTACATGATTTTGATGTCATGGCTTATGATTTAAATAATCACGGACACTTAACTCTTAATATCAAAACATAGTTTGCTTATAGGAATAAAGGCAGCAAACTTTATTACTTTGATATTCGTCCTAGCTTAGACGTATTAAACCCGGAAATCAAACAATCATGTCGGAGCTTCTGCCAATTTCTGCTTTTGGAATCTCGGAAGATAATCTTTAATGACAATACAATAGTTTCAATACATTTGGTCAGTAATTCGATATTATAACAGGTCAGACTTCTCTGTTCTGGGTGTATAAACCTAAGTTATAAAGATGACGTATAATACGAACACACTTAAGCAATTATATACTTATATTACATGTGACTAATATGCGATGTTATACTATGTGTGTCGCAAAGGAATGTTAAAAAAGAGTATGCATTTAGAAAATAATCTGCCATTGCAAATGCAAATTCAACTATTCTTTGCAAATAGCTTAGAAATAATGCAGGAACATGTTAGCCTCAACCTCTTCTTCTGCATTTCCCATTGAAATATAAAACACAAAAATAATACACTATACACTATGTACAGACCGAATGAGTTGTCATATTTTTTTTGTGTATTTTTGTTTTGAAGTGTTGACATCTTAAAGTGGTCTATCATTTAAAAAGTATGTTACATACTATGGTGGTATATCCATTTAAAACTATATTGCATCTTATAGCGGTCTATCACTTAAAATAATGTTGACATCTGCTTGTGGACTTTAACTTTAAAAATATGTTGACATCTAACAGTTGTCTATTTAACATATTTTGGAACTTGTGGTTTGACTCATTTACTCTGACTGTGATTCGTGCTTTTCGTGTATTTACATCCGCGATATAAAGTAAATCAAATGTAAATGAAGATAAATTGCAAAAGGATATTTAAATTGTTCCAATATGATGGAAGACGATATTATTAAATATTATTGAATCAGAATGATTAGTCAAAAAATATTTGTCAAAGTTTATAAATGGCAGGAATATTACAACAAATTATCCGTGTAATGTCTCCATCTTGGATTCAATATGGCGTACTCTACATCTTTGTCAAAAATACATTGGAAGTCATTCAGATTTCCCCTTCTTTATAATGAATACCTAACTCATCTTTAGCGACAATTGATCACGTATCCTTCCGAATTGCCTAAGCTCACAAATCCCTTCCAATATGTCCTCTGTATCCGTCATCTTCAAAAACACGAAAACCGGTGATATTTCAACCGTCTACAATGTGACGTTAATATTCTGAGGCTTGGGCTGATGAATGGGCTGTTGAAGTTGATAAACAGTGACATATATTTGTCAGAGGTCCGCCCAGCCCAATGAATTCCCGATTAATTGACATTTTAAATTCAGCCGTCCGCGTTACAACTCAATAAGACTCTTGGGGTCCTGACACAGGTTTTTAGGCAGAACTAAAAAACAAAGGGTTCGTAGTATGCCGTATGGTACCGAACATGTTTCTTTTAAATTCTGACAAAGACGTGTCATAAATTTATATAATTGAAGATGGCGCTAATAAAAGGTATGCGGAATAAGTCTTGGATTTTATTAATTGTGTGTGACACCATATAACCTATTTTTAATACATTGGCATTGTTTTTATTTGCAAATGTTTTTACTTTAACATAATGAAATCAAGAATGAAACAATATCATACATTAATATGATTATATTCAAAAAAGGAATAAGCATTTCTTTAGCATAGAAATATTTTATGATTGAGTGCTTAATGATTTATCATTTATATTCATTTTTTTGCGCATGTTTCTTTTTTTTATACATTACTACTGGTTAAATAAACCGATAGATATCTGTTATTGATTTTATTATATTAATTGTTGTTGTTATTGCTGGGTATGTATGCCATTACTGTTATATAGGAGGTGGTTATGCGAACAATCACCTTTTTTGAACATTGTCTTAAAACTTTGAAAGCACAATTTGTGTATACCATTGTGATATTTTTGTGTAAATTACACACCATTGACTTGTACTGATTAATATGTAAACTTGAAAATATAACTTACAATGGTTATATCGCTATCAATTTACTAGATTTATCTACGACTCTATCAAATGGTATTTGTGCATATGTAATATCTTACCCTTGTGTCCTTAAAATGCCTCTGATTTTTAAATGAAAAATATATGACTGTATGTTATCTACTACTTCTAGACTATCGATGTATTTTATTTGATTACTTTAATCAGAGATGTGTTCAGTAATTGATCCATATAACCAATTTACATTGAGATAAACTGTAAAGAAAACAACCCAATATTTAATTCATAAATTTGCATAAAGCCCAAGCACAGTATATAGAGCCGTAGAATGCAATTTCAACTCATAAGTGTGTTAGATCATGCGCATATCAGCTTATAAAGAGATCCTGTGGGAATGTGACAAAAGTAACAGCATTTCATTGAATGTGTAGTTGCTAGGGGCGTTATTGTATATGTGTGTGTGTGTTTTTGTTTTTTTTTCTAAAGTTTGTTTTTCCTGCTGGAAATATGCTTAAAAATTGGATTTAAATTGTCATAGAAATAATAGTTGAATTTCCATTCACTTCATTGATTACTTTTTTGGCCAATATATGAGCATTTCTATAGAA
>CM037779.1:15099162-15115129 GCA_021229015.1 Solen grandis
ACAATGCTTATGACATGTTTCGATTGATCATGTACTTTTAAAAAACCATATTTCAGTTGTTTACACTCTAGCATCTTCTTTTTTTTGTCAATCATCTTCATACTTGATGACATTGTTAATGACCATAATGTCTCGATTGAGATCAATTGTGGCTGAGATGGGTCGTTTAGGTCAGGAGTTATGCCCCTTTTAATACAAAAAATGCAAGATTTCACTTTGTTTATTCTCTACCAACTTCATTTTTTTAACAATCATTTTTAGCTCGACTATTCGTAGAATATGAGAGCTATTGTAGTCACCCTGGCGTCGGCGTCGGCGTTGGCGTTGACGTTGCAGCTTTTGGTTAAAGTTTTGCGTGCAAGTTACTTTCAATCTTATATCTCAATAACCATTTATGGTATTGACTTGAAAGTTTATAAATATGTTCAGGGGCACCAGACAACCAAGGTAGATAACTCTTGACTGAATTTAATATGAATTATGGCCCCTTTTTAACTTAGAAATTTTGGTTAAAGTTTTGCATGCAATAGAAAATTTGGTTAAAGTTTTGCGTGCAAGCTACTATCTAGTTTGTATCTCAATAACCATTCATGGTATTGACTTGAAAGTTTATGAATATGTTTAGGGGCATCATACAACCAAGGTAGATAACTCTTGATGGAATATATTACAAATTATGGCCCCTTTTTAACTTAGAAATTTTGGTTTAAGTTTTGCATGCAAGATACTCTCATGCTTATATCTCAGTATCAAGCATGCGATTGATTTGAAACATCTTTAATATGTTTAGGGGTATCATACTTTCATGGTAGAAAACTCTTGATAGAATTTGTTACAAATTATTCCCCTTTTTAACTTAGAAATTTTGGTTAAAGTTTTGCATGCAAGGTACTTTCATGCTAATATCTCAGTATCCAGGTATGGGATTGATTTGAAACATCTTTAATATGTTTAGGGGTATCATACTTTCATGGTAGACAACTTTTGATGGAATATATTACAAGTTATGGCCCCTTTTTATCCCCCGCCGATGAAATCGGGAGGGGGATATTGTTTTGGCGTTGTCCGTCCGTCTGTGTGTCCGTGCAATCATTGGGCAAATAAGGGCTAAAATAGTGGTCCAGGACATGATTATGTGCTAAAACAGGTTTAGGGGCTAATAGCCCTTAATAATTTTAAAGACACCTGCAAAGTCAAGGAATAAGGGCTAACAGCATTTTAAAGCACTAATTTAAATAGACCTTTATTTTTGGGACAAAAGTGTCTACAACTGTCCGACTGCAGTAATTGCAGTTGTTTCCCTTAGTCTGTGAAACATTTTACAATGTCTTGGACGATCTTTATTCAACGATAAAATCCGAGTAATCTGCATTCTCCAAAAAGAGTGGGAGACAGAGCACTTCAAAGAAAAATGACAGGGAAAAGAAAGAAAAGGAGGTAAGAAAACAAATAAATAGAAGTTTTGTAGTACTTTTCTCAACTTTTATCTATAAAAGTAAAGAGAAACATTGCTCACTTACACATAAAATCAATTTGATTTCAATGTTCTTTCCCAATATTATACCCCACCCACTTTCCCCATTAACAATATAATATTTGTTTTTATTTAAAGATAGACTATATCTTGGACAATCTTTTCTTTCTTACTATC
Source organism: Solen grandis (assembly GCA_021229015.1). NCBI lineage: Eukaryota > Metazoa > Mollusca > Bivalvia > Adapedonta > Solenidae > Solen > Solen grandis. Next base: position 15,100,814 of record CM037779.1, read on the forward strand.
AGAAATCATGTTTACTTTGTTAAATTTCACATTCTCCTTTAATTTCACATTCTCTACATTGTTTTTAATGACATATACAGTTTATTTGCAAAATCAAAGATTTGAATCACCTTGTTAGATGGTTATAAACTTATGATCTGATTACTTGGTAGAAATTTTAATTTGTTTATTGTGACCTCACTCAGTTCAAATAATATTATGGGGTGTAATTGTAAATCATATTAATTTCCCATTAATTTGTGGCTTGTTTTAATCTTTAAAGAGATCCAGCCCTAATTGAAATTCTTGACTTGGTCTCTGCCAGCTTGCTTTTAATATCATTAATGTACCTGGCATTTTAGGAAGTCTGTATTCCTTTTGAAGGTTTGCCCAGACCAGGCCCATAAAAAGACGACATGAGATGCAAATAATGCCTGAGTAAGTATTGGAATCTTTTATAAATTGACACCTGTTTGCTTGTTTGTTTGTGATTGTTAATGTGAGACAGATACAGTGCTGCCACACTGCGATATCATGCCGCAAACATGTGGCATGATACCACACCAAGTCACATTATCCTGACACTGGATCTACCAGTCTTGGAACCACCCTTAAATGCTGAGCGCAAACCAAGATGATTATACCAGTACCATTTTTAACAACTTAGGTATGCTGCAGCCAGGGATCAACCCACGACCTCCCTGTTACAGGACGGACACTCTAACCACTCAGCCACTGTGAATGGTACTACACCTATTTGCACAGAAACAATAATATTCTATATTTTATAGCTTGCACTGAATTTTCACAAGGCTGTAAGCATACAATTATGTAAGGTTTTAATGATGGTAAGTGTCAGAAAAAGGTTATGTTTATTGCATATGCATGTAGTGTAAGGCAAGATCAGAAAGCCTCTAGCTGTCTGATCTGGGTCAGCTCTGTTTATCTATCTGTTTATCTTCTTTCATTATTGTCATACAGAGAGAGGGACAGGGTTAACTTATATCCCATGTAATAATTCCTGCTGATTAGTACAGGTTAAAATGACAGTAAATACAATACATGGATATAGATTAATATCTGCAATTTGATAATAAAGGAGGAGAAATGAGAATTAAATATTCACATGATGGAAAGGGGTCATCAGCAGAATAGCATATAATGAAAGACTTTTCTTTAGCCCATAAATATTAGACAAAATTGTATCCCACAATGCATTTAGTTACAGGAAGTTAGCCATTTGTATGTAAGACAATGGATAACCATGCGTTTCAGATGTTGACAACAATATTTCTTGGTTTGAATTTAGTGGTTTTGATTCTCATTCTTGTTGTAATTAGCTGTGTTTCTGAAAGATGGAATACATTGTTCAGATCTTGGAATAATGATTTACAGTAGTGGAGAAGCAAAACCCAGGTAACTTTGCATTCATGCAATATTTTTTAAATGACAACAAAACTTAAAAGCTGAATACATGTAACCATTTCCATGGTAAGTTGAATGTCAGCTTGAGTAAAGAATGTTTTGTGGGGAATATATGAGGTAGGAACATTTTTTTGGTATCTGAATTCTCATCAATAGAAGACATATAGGCAGTTTAGCACATAATCTTAACTCTGCTATGTCCATTATTTGCAACTAATTTTTTTTCAGGGCATGTTTTACTTTTAACTTCAGATTCTTTTGGACACTATTGAAAGGCACATGTGGAGTGTACTGGCCTGTACAGAAGTACAATGTTTCAGAGAATTGCGTACAGGTGTACATTAAATCTGACAATGCCATGTAAGTATAGTTTATAAATGTTGTGGGTAGCTTGAAGATATTTCATATACATGTAGCTTGACTCAATGGAAATACTATCTCAACATACACAGATAGCTAGGTATATAAGAGAAATTTGAGCCAACCAATTTTACTTTATATCAGTTTGAATGTGTTTTCTAGCATTCTGAAAGTGAATATTATGCACTGTGTAACATACTTTTTCAGAAAAAAATCTCTATGAACACATTTTTACCATCACTTATTTATAATTTATTGACGGAAGGTTTTTTTTTTTTTTAAGATTCTCTCTCATGTCAATTTTCTTAATCAAAATGCAAAATATGTATAAAATTCAGGTGCATATTTCTACTAAGCATAGCAACATGCTTGTAGATATAAGTAGTGTTTTTCTACTGTTCAATGTTTATGACAAAAAAAAAAAAAGAAAGGGAGGATCCCACAAGATCAAATTAATTAAAAAGTATGCAGACTATTATTTTATTGAGTAGCACTGAAATAATCAAGTCTATCTACTAACCTTAGTAACTTGTTTTCTGACTGGGACAAAGTCCTTGGAGAGCTAAAGTATTGAGGTTTGTCATTTGGCGGGCAGGCATATGCTCCAAACTTATCTTGTCCGCACAAAAACTCTTTGAACGGATAAGGGGATTGAAAGAATTTATTGTCTTCTGACAATTTCTTGTATTTGAAGTAACACAAAGTTTATGAAGGAGATGTGAGGTTCAATGGGTAATTTTAACATTTTATTATGCATTTTAAATGACTTATTTCATTGAGCTGTAAACCATTCAAAATAAGCTTTGTGTTTTGTCCTTGCAGTGAAAGTTTTACATAGTTATTTTTTTATGTGGAAGTCAATTGTTTCTATTCACAGCTTAACAATTTCAAGGCAAGACATGCATGTAATTCCTTTCCCAGATGATATAGAAGGATTGAAAAAAAAAGCATTAGGTACCTTGTTACATTGTTTGAAGTTTTGATGTCAGTTACAGTTGCAGTTCAATGAAACATGTTATTTCGTTTACTGTTTACAGCGATTTTTTTCCTTAAATTGTGATGTGTTTGGTACCTTATCATTTGTAAAAAAAATTAGTTGTTGAACTGGATAAGCACCATATAGCTGATTTTATAAAGATCGTATGTGGTCATTTACACAATACTACAATTTTTTCAGCTATATGGTTGAGAATGGTTTATATTTTCAAGTTAACAGCAAAATAAAGGACATCTGACATCAATTGAGCAGAGAAGAAATGGCTAAACCATAACTTTGTCAAAATTACAATTTCGAATCGTGAATAAATTTGAGTCCCTCCCAAATTGTGGAAGGGTCTTTTCATGGGTGCCAGTTATTAAATGAAGGAAAAAAATCGCTGGTTTATTTAATAGAGATATTGCATCCAATTTCAAACAATAGGCCTTGATCATTTCTTGCAACAGTTTTTTTAGCTCGTCTGTATATCGAAATTGTCATCACCTTGGTGTCATTGTCCTGAGTCAAAGCGTCTGTGTTGTAGTTATGGAAAATTTAAAGCTGGCATTAACTTTTTAACTATTACAGGTTCTCTCATGAAACTTTGTATACATGTTCGGCATTACAAGGACTACCTTGCCACCAGGGGAAGTAACTGTTGGATTTTGTCTGAATTATCTGCCCTTGACCAGGCGAGCATTGGCCTCCGCAGACGGGGCATCTTGTTTTGATCTGGGATTATTCTGTTTGCTTACTAAAAATTGGCAAAATCAGGCTTTTGTTCAAATAGATAAACCTGTAGACTACAGTATCAGTTTCAAAAATCAAAAAGACAGTATGATATAATGTTCCTAAAATGCATATATTTCTAAAGACACATAAATTTCTGTATTAACTTTTATCAATGAAAGGCAAAATATGCTTAAATTATATAATGAATTTTGAAATTTTAGGTTTCTGCACTAAAGGCTTCAGCAGGTTATGAAAGTTTAAAATTATAAACCAAATTTGAAGCAAGTTTATTGGTACTCCTTTCGGTTTTGCGGGTTTTCATGGAATGCCCATATATATCATCGCCATGTTCAGTTCATGTGTCTATGATTATGTTCTATTTGTGTGTCCATTATTAAGCTCTAAAATTTATTGTTAAGGGCTACTGAGTTAAGATAGAAAAAAAAATACCCCCATGTTTTATTTTCTGCAGGTGTCTATGATTATGTTCTATTTGTGTGTCCATTATTAAACTCTAAAATCTGTCTATCATTAAGGGCTACTGAGTTAAGATAGAAAAAAAATTACCCCCATGTTTAATTTTCTGCAGGTGTCTATGATTATGTTCTATTTGTGTGTCCATTATTAAGCTCTAAAATCTGTCTATCATTAAGGGCTATGGGTTAAGATAGAAAAAATTATCCCATGTTTAATTTTCTGCAGGTGTCTATGATTATGTTCTTTTTGTGTGTCCATTATAAAGCTCTTAAATTTGTCTATCAGAAAGGGCTACTGAGTTAAGATAGAAAAAAAATTATCCCATGTTTTCTGCAGGTGTCTATGATTATGTTCTTTTTGTGTGTCCATTATAAAGCTCTTAAATTTGTCTATCAGAAAGGGCTACTGAGTTAAGATAGAAAAAAAAATATCCCCATGTTTTATTTTCTGCAGGTGTCTATGATTATGTTCTATTTGTGTGTCCATTATAAAACTCTAAAATTTGTCTATCATTAAGGGCTACTGAGTTAAGATAGAAAAAATTATCCTTATGTTTAATTTTCTGCAGATGTCCATGATTATGTTCTATTTGTGTGTCCATTATAAAGCTCTAAAATTTGTCTATCATTAAGGGCTACTGAGTTAAGATAGAAAAAATTATCCTTATGTTTAATTTTCTGCAGATGTCTATGATTATGTTCTATTTGTGTGTCCATTATTAAACTCTAAAATTTGATTATCATTAAGGGCTATGGGGTTAAGATAGAAAAAATTATCCTTATGTTTAATTTTCTGCAGATGTCTATGATTATGTTCTATTTGTGTGTCCATTATTAAACTCTAAAATTTGATTATCATTAAGGGCTATGGGGTTTAGATAGAAAAAAATTATCCCAATGTTTAATTTTCTGCAGGTGTCTATGATTATGTTCTTTTTGTGTGTCCATTATAAAGCTCTTAAATTTGTCTATCAGAAAGGGCTACTGAGTTAAGATAGAAAAAATTATCCTTATGTTTAATTTTCTGCAGATGTCCATGATTATGTTCTATTTGTGTGTCCATTATTAAACTCTAAAATTTGTCTATCAGAAAGGGCTATTGGGTTAAGATAGAAAAAATTATCCCAATGTTTAATTTTCTACAGGTGTCTATGATTATGTTCTATTTGTGTCCATTATTAAGCTCTTAAATTTGTTTATCATTAAGGGCTACTGAATTAAGATAGAAAAAAAAATATCCCCATGTTTAATTTTCTGCAGGTGTCTATGATTATGTTCTATTTGTGTGTCCATTATTAAGCTCTAAAATCTGTCTATCATTAAGGGCTACTGAGTTAAGATAGAAAAAAAATTATCCCCATGTTTTATTTTCTGCAGGTGTCTATGATTATGTTCTATTTGTGTGTCCATTGTTTAGCTCTAAAATTTGTCTATCATTATGTGCTACTGAGTTAAGATAGAAAAAATTATACTTATGTTTAATTTTCAGCAGATTATGTTCTATTTGTGTGTCCATTATAAAAAAACGTTGATCATATGTTAATTAAATGTTTACTTTATGGGTCAACTTTTAAGTCTTTATACTTTCAGGAAAGCTGAAAAACAAAACAGAAACCCTTAAAGCTTTTATAGAAGATGTGGAATGGTGTCTTGAGAATGTCACCAACATCAAGACAAGACACATGATTCGGACACAATGCATGAGAAAGAGAATGGCCAACACCCTCGGACAAGGAAAGACACATGATGAGATAGACGAATGGCCAAACACCCTTCAGGACAAGGACAAGACACATGATTTGGACACAATGCATGAGAAAGAAGAATGGCCAACACCCATCAGGACAAGGAAAACACCATTCAGAACAAGGACAAGACACATGATTCTGACACAATGCATGAGAAAGAAGAATGGCCCAACACCCTTCAGGACAAGGACAAGACACATGATGCAGAAACTATGCATGAGATAGATGAATGGCCCAACACCCTTCAAGACAAGGACAAGACACATGATTCGGACACAATGCATGAGAAAGAAGAATGGCCCAACACCCTTCAGGACAAGGACAAGACACATGATTTGGACACAATGCATGAGATAGATGAATGGCCCAACACCTTTCAGGACAAGGACAAGACACATGATGCAGAAACTATGCATGAGATAGATGAATGGCCCAACACCTTTCAGGACAAGGACAAGACACATGATGCAGAAACTATGTATGAGATAGATGAATTGCCTGAAAAACTATATACAGCTACCAAAGTTTCCATTCAGGACAAGAATGACTCTTATGAATCATCTGATCATGAAGAGCCCTATGACCCATTTGATGAAGTAAGTGATATTAATGACGGTGACTATGTCCCAGATTCTGAAAATTCATATGCAAGTTCATTAGTTGAAGAGTTTCCTTACCTGTCCAAAGGTTGTAACACAACTGAAGATATTTCTCAACCTGTATCAGATGAAGAAGAGTCTGATAACAAAACTGAAGATATCTCTCCACCTGTATCAGGTGAAGCAGAGTGTGACAAGACAAATTTTCATTACGGTCATAAGAAAGACTCTGCGTCATATTCTCTTGAAGGTCATCATACACGCAAGAAACCAATTCCTGAAAATGAAAAGCTGTATAGTGGAAAGACAAAAATTTATAGTAAGATACATGTAAAAATTATTGAGATCCCTGTGTAACTCCTCTCAATTTCATATGCAAGTTGCTACTAGTGTCATCAAACACATCTTTAACACCCCCCCCCCCCCACACACACACACAAACTGAGTTTGGGGTGGGGAGGGTATATAGGAGTCACCATGTCAGTCTATCTGTCCAATTTTTATTTTTGCATTATTTCTCAATAACTACTGGATAGATTTCAATGAAACTTAAAAGGAAACCTAACTAGTGAGCACAGATGTGCATATTTATTTCTCAATAACTACTGGATAGATTTCAGTTAAACTTAATAGGAAACCTAACTAGCGAGCACAGATGTGCATATTACGAAACAGTTTAGGTTGACAGATTTTCCTTTGAGTTATGGCCCTTTGCTGCTTTACTGGAGCTTTCTTTGTCCTCACTATGTAAAGCAGCTAGGTGGGGGTATTCATCATATTTAGTGATAGCTCTAGTTTCAAAAAGCTCTTTTTATTTACATTGTATGAAAACTTTATTTTACATTGTATGAAAACGTATGTGTATCATACATCTTGAATCTAGGTAAGACACAGCTTTAAACCTCACCTTGCTCACTTTGAAAATCTTGCTATTTATCAGACTAACAAGCATAGGGTTTAAGTTTGTGTGAATTCTCTATTGACAGATTACCATTTTATGGAAATCTGCATTTAAGCTTGACTTACAAAAGAAAAAAATAGTTATTGTCAGAGCCAGATTGTGTAAATCTGCATCAGCATGTGCGATGTTCAAGTTTTGATTTATTATTATTTTTTTTATCAGAGATAAGGGCCTTTTAAAGTAGATTTTAGTTGTTTTTTTTGTTTAAGCTTTTTATTGGTGTATTATTTTTCAATAACTGGGAAAAGTATTCACTTAAGACAGTGTCTATTTTTTAATTATGAAGAGAATCCCTTTTAAATGGACAGGTAATCCTGAAATTACAAATTAATACAAAATTGTTCAACTTAAAAAAGTTGTTCACTGTTGGTAAAGTGTAGTTTGTTGACCAGTGTCAATTTTCACTACATCAGTGTATGTGTTTTGCCATTATCACTATCAGTTGTTACATTGTGATAGTTCTAAAGACATTTTATCCAATCTTCAAGAACTTTGTCAGAATATTTGACTTCCTGATATCTAGGTCTTGCTGTTATGGGTTATTGGAAAACTTAGCAGTACAGAGGCACACATATATATATATGACCATGGTTTTTGTGTCCAGCTGTTTTTGGTTACATCTAACCAAATCTGTCCAAAAACTGATTTTATAAAGAAAATAAGAATGATTTGGGCATCTTTGCTGCAGTTCTTGAATGTATGATTCCACCCTTAGTGTTTAATTTTAAATTTATAAAAGGAAAATGACCATTTGTCAAGATTTAACTATGTTTTTGATGTTGTGTCCAGTGTTACATCAGTCATTGTAAAAAAAAAAATCATTTATCATTGCTAAGCACTTAAAATATTTTTAGTTTTTTATTCTGTTTATTAGAATACTATCAACAAATTAAAATTTAGCAAAAAAAAACAAAAAAAAAAAAAGGTTAAAAAAATTAATTTAGGACCCAAGCTTTTTTATGTAATCAAAAACAGCTGGACACAAAAACCATGACCATATATTATATATACACATGTTAGTTAATGATTGACATCTATGTTGAACTGTGGATCCAATGGTAACTGAAAGGATATAGAATGATTATCTCGCCAGAAGCTGATGATAAAAAAATATCAATACAAGTTTGACCAAAGTTCACAGGCTTGTCTTTTTATCAAAATCCCCCAAACAATAATCTAGCATCTATGGAAGTTGTCTGATCTAGGTATAGAATGTTAATCAGCATATAAATTCACAAATTTGAATGTTCTAGATGTATGCTGTGGGAAAAAGGATTCTTTTACCACACAAAATCACATATATAGAGGATACTATTTTTTATTTATAATATCACTGAGTAAATATAAAAAGTCATATTTCACAAGTGGCTATGGCAGAAGATTAGTTGCATCTTTTTATGTTCACAAATAAAATTGTGTATTGGTCTTAAACTAAAACATATTTTCAGTTTGGTAAGAACGTCTGCCTTGTTCAAAAAGGTGGGTTCAATCCTAGCATTGACATACCAAAGTCGTAAAATAGGTTACTGGTATAGCCCAAGTGCTTGACATTCAGTATATAAGAATGGTTTGCCCAGTGTCAGGATAATGGTACAGAATGTGATGATATGCAATGTTTCTATGGTGTAATACTACAGTGTGGTAGCACTATTTCTGTCTTATGTAGACAATAGATCCCATACAAACAATCAAACCATTCCCAATGGATCTTTATACCCCTCCACAAATTTAGTATGGGGGTATATAGGAGTCACCATGTTAGTCGGTCGGTCTATTTGTGTGTTTTTGTTTGTACTTTTTCTCAAAAACTACTGGATGTAATTCAGGCCTTTGCTGATTTTCTGCAGCTTTTTTGTCCTCACAATGGAAAGTGGCTATGTAGGGGTATTCATCACTTTTAGTGATTTTTTCCCAAATGGTGAGTAAAATTCCCAATTAAAGAAACAAAATCAAGAATTCATAACATAAAACTACAACTAGTGCATTCTCTGCACTCAATAATGACTAAGCCATTTTTATATGCTTCACAAAGAATGAACATATGGGATCACCTATGGCTTAGGGGCAGATGGTGTCTGGAGTGTTTTATTTATGAAACTATTTGCTTGATTTCCAAATAATTAAGATTAGCTGTTCTTCTGGTAAACATTTACCAAAATTATTTTGATGAAATCAAATATATTTCTGAAACCATACATCATAGAAACTATAAATGCATAATTAGGCATTTTTTTGTGATACTGGTTGTACAAAGAGTGTTATCAACTTGATTTTAGGGCAAAGTATTTCAAATAACATAAATCTGAAGGGTCAGAAAAATGTTTGGGTCGAGTATAAAAAGTAGGGTTGGTCAGGTAACAAGAAACAAACCTTTTTTTTTAGGCGTAATGAGCCAGATCTCACAGGTGTTTCTTGGGGAATTCTCTACCAAGATTGGTAAATTTTTTTAAATCCATGGGGTGGGGATTATTTGTCCTGTATGTCTGTAGCAACCCTCTATGAAGATTGCATGCTCAAATTTTACTGATTGATAAAAATGCACACACCTTTATCTCATAAACACCTTTTTACGCCTTTAATATGCACTGTACGAGCCGCAGAAAGCCACAGTGAAACCTTACCATTTTAATGGTAAAAATATAATTTTCAAATGACTGAAGAGTGCGAATAGCATAAAACCAGATCAGCCTGCACGTTACTCCCATAGGTCTCTATGTTAAGGATTAAGAGCTGCTGTACTGGTGACTGATCTAGGCCACTATGGCCCTCTTGTTCAATTTATAGCTTTAGTTTAGTACTACTATGTCTTTGCTATAAATCTGTACATTATTGGAGTTCAAAGCACCTAAAAATGGACATTTTAGCCCGTATTTCAAATGTTGGTACGAAATTGTACAGCTCTTAATTTTAGGCAATTCTTTAGCCCCTAAATTTTTAGCCCTTAATTGGCCAATGTTGGTCCGTCCGTGCGTCCGTGTGTCCGTGCGTCCGTCCGTCCGTCCGTCCGAATTTTGTCCGGAGCATAACTCCAAAAGTATTCAAGCTATTGCTTTGAAACTTCACAGGTGGACAGATCTCATTGAGGAGAAGTGCAGTGCACAAGAACCATAACTCTCATTAGCCTAATTTTGGAGTTATTGCCCTTTGTTATTTTTCATACTTGATTTTTGTCCGGAGCATTACTCCAAAAGTATTCAAACTATTGCTTTGAAACTTCACAGGTGGACAGATCTCATTGAGGAGAAGTGCAGTGCACAAGAACCATAACTCTCCTTATCCGAATTTTGGAGTTATTGCCCTTTGTTATTTTTCATACTTGATTTTTGTCCGGAGCATACCTCCAAAAGTATTCAAGCTATTGCTTTGAAACTTCACAGGTGGACAGATCTCATTGAAGAGAAGTGCAGTGCCAAAGAATCATAACTCTCCTTAGCCGAATTTTGGAGTTATTGCCCTTTGTTATTTTTCATACTTGATTTTTGTCCGGAGCATAACTCCAAAAGTATTCAAGCTATTGCTTTGAAACTTCACAGGTGGACAGATCTCATTGAAGAGAAGTGCAGTGCACAAGAACCATAACTCTTCTTAGCCTAATTTTGGAGTTATTGCCCTTTGTTATTTTTCATACTTGATTTTTGTCCGGAGCATACCTCCAAAAGTATTCAAGCTACTGCTTTGAAACTTCACAGGTGGACAGATCTCATTGAGGAGAAGTGCAGTGCACAAGAACCATAACTCTCCTTAGCCAAATTTTGGAGTTATTGCCCTTTGTTATCCATTCATGAACTAAATATATTCGGCGGGGGATTTCGTGTCTGTGACACAGCCTTGTTTAACTTAGAAATTTTGGTTAAAGTTTTGCATGCAAGGTACTTTCATGCTTATATCTCAGTAACCAGGTATGGGATTGATTTGAGACATCTTTAATACATTTAGGGGTATCATACTTTCATGGTAGATAACTCTTGATAGAATATGTTACAAATTATTGCCCTTTTTAACTTAGAAATTTTGGTTAAAGTTTTGCATGCACAGTGTTATTGTGCTTATGTCTAAGTAACTAGGCATGGGATTGATTTTAGACATCATAAATATATTAAGGGGTATCAGACTATCAAGGTATATCATTTTTTACTATTACTATGAAGGGCAAGAATTTAAATAGATTTCATTTGATTTACCAACAAGCATTTTGAATAGTCGAGCGTGCTGTCCTCTGACAGCTCTTGTTGACTATTATTATGTACAAGGAATGTGAAGGGCAAGAATTTAAATAGATTTCATTTGATTTACCAACAAGCATTTTGAATAGTCGAGCGTGCTGTCCTCTGACAGCTCTTGTTAAACTTTAAGACAATGTTTATGCCCATAATCTCACAATCGGGTTCAATTATAAATGATATTGACTTGTAAATTTTTTTAGCACAGATGTTCCTTAGTCTTTCTCTATCAAGACTGTTAAAATTATTTGGATCTGTTTAAAAATATGGCTTGCAGGGGGCAGAGCCCATTTTTGATAATATAAGATCTCATATTTGCAGTGTCTTTTCCTCCCACTACTGATACCTGCATGGTTCTCAGGTGAGCGATTCCAGGGCCTGCATGGTCCTGTTTTTTTCTCTTTCTTTTTTTAATCAGATTCAATCCACTGATATAAAGACTTTCTGAGAATGTAAAAAAACAAAAACAAAAAAAAACAACCTCACTATGTTTGATTTTGAATTAAAACTGCTCTTTTATTGATTTAGCATGATATGCATAAAAACAATGTAATGCAACTTTTTTGACATTCATATTTAAAACAAAATTTAAAAAAAACATGTTTCTGTTAAAACACAATCAATACAGCACCCATCATATCTTTTTTTTTTAATCATGTTAATGTCATGCAACAAATGTTAATATGAGGCAATTCTGAATTGTTTAAATTTATATAAATATTATTTCAAGACGATATATACATAAAAAACAACATTAGCGATGTATATCGCTTTTTACAGACACTACTGAGGTATTAAATGAGTCTTCTTTCTAAAACAGATCATGTACACTATACGAATGCATAGCAACACAGGCGATCCCGGGATTTTTTTTTTCCACCGGGGTTTAAACTCGGCGATCAAACTCCGCTGGACGCTTGATACTTGCAAATTAGTAGAGTTCCATTTGGTTGTTGTTTTTGATTCTTAATTTTCTCGTTTTCATTTCAAAAAGTTTCGCGTGAATGGTATTACAATAAATATGTAAGTTCCTTACTTCAAAATGATTTTATCGCAAAACAAGTTTCAGTCTCTGTGCACTGAAATAATTTTTGTGTTACGTGAAGTTCGGACAGCTCTATTATTTCGGATAGATAGAAGTCACTGACTTGCCACAGTACTTGGTTGCCGTGATTGGAGATCATGTTACTTAGAACCATTAGAAGATTTCAGACTCTCCCCGCATTCGAGCAAATGTCATTTTTGCTGCTGTTGACGGCAAACGTGATGTTCACAATTGCCGTAATGACCCACGCCTGGTTTGAATTACCTGGAGTTGCATGGTATGGATTATGGTGGGCCAAATTCTGTGACGTCTTGGGAGAATGCCACATAATTCCAGCATTTTTCACAAAGGAACCAGGTAAGTTAAAGACAAGACAGCAGTTTATTCATGCATAGCAGGGGCTTAAAAATTTGACTTGTCAGTATGCGCATCTATCTATTTGTCTATCAATCTATCTATCTATCTATCTATCTATCTATCTATCTATCTATGATGTCAAACCCCGGGGACCTTGACATTAGATCAGTGCTTTTCTGAACATTGTGTAAAAGCTCAACCACATTTCCACTGAATACTTCAACGTAATTAAACTGGCACAGACGAACATGGTGATAGTCCTACAGGTTCTCAACTGAATGAACATTATTCATATTCATTGGTGATGCAAGTAATTTAATTTTAATTTTCACACCTGCCATTATTGGAAATGTATGGAAATGTGTGATATTTGTATTACCTGAGTAACCGGAACGGACGACACCACACTCCACAGGTGGAGGGTGTAAACAACACAAATGCCAAGTGACGTTAACCCAATTTATTACATATAAATGTCTTATCATAAGCAATAATAACAAAGTGTTCATGTAAATATATAAGTTATGTTATAAGCAACAAACGGTCACTCATCAACGAACAAGTCAACCTCCTATCTTCCTTGGCCCCATATTTATACAAATCATTATATATCCGCCCATTTTGTGTTTTGTTGTTATTCCATTTGGATTTGAAGTTTCCAATTACATGTACTCGTTTAATTGGTAAAACAAACATAAAATTGCTGCAGAGCCTCGTTTCTTAACTTACGATGTCGATTCCGGTCTACCTCGGTATAAATAAAATGGTATATAGTAGGCCTAACATGACAGTCAAAATACAGACAAAAGCTATATCAAAAGTGTTTTATTATAACTGCCATATTTAATAAACAGATTTGACGTAAAATGTATTGATGTTTTAGTGAATCAAAGTGAATTACATGTATCAGTATCTTCAATAATGCCGCGTGACGCCTCTATGGAGTTACTGATCATAAGTGTGCCGCATGACAGTTGACGCGTGTACAGTATTTCACCTTGCGGCACGCTTTCGGTAATTGGATTATCACCTTTATCGAAGTTAACACGGCACATGCCACAGTGGTCATGCCAATCACCCCAGTTGTGCATGTATGTATAATATCAAATAGAAAATAATTTTGCGTTTGTAAGTTTATGGAACCGTACTAAATGTTTTATATTATATATGGGTATTATTAAATCGCGCCAGTTATATCTACTAATGGAAACATCATTTCTCATAATCATATGAGAGAGAGAGAGAGAGAGAACGAGAGAGAGATGGAGAGAGAGAAATACATTGCAATTTCTAGTCAGACAACCACCAAGGAAAAAAAAACTATGTACCTGGCTTTTAGGTTGATACCGGATAATACACGGTAAAGTGATTCTGCCATTTCGTTCGGTAAACGAAACAAATTATAAATAAAAGCTATCGGTATCAACCATAGGCAATT
>CM037779.1:15115229-15144992 GCA_021229015.1 Solen grandis
CAAGTGTGTTACAACAATATGATTAAAAGTATATTGTAGCCACAGGTGTATATGTATTTAAATATATGTGTATCTGACTTTAGAACTCACTCAGCCCCTCACCGCATGGGTTCGAAACCCGGCAGGGTCATTCGGATTTTCATGTGAGGAAGCCTTCCAGCTGGCTTGCGGTAGGTCGGTGCTTCTACCCGGATGCGTCCGTGCATTCAGGGTCTTCCTCCACCTTTAATTAGCTGGACGTCGCTATATGACTGAAATACTGTCGAAACGACGGTAAATTCAAAAAGGCAAGTCTACTTATTATCCCCTGAGCAATCAATGAAGATTATCCCAGGGCGGCACTGTCAAAGGAAACAGTGTTGGTCTTTTATTAAGTGCAGCAATTAAGATATAAAAAAGATAAAGGAAAAGGGCGCAAGATATTGCAATATATATGTATACTGCAATTATTCAGATGATCTTTTTCATCTGTTACTACATGATTTTGATTAGTTTGATCATGCGCATTTACTACTACGCCATGTTATTTTGAGAACACATCTTTTAATATTTGGTTTCCAGCTTGCTAATTTTGGTCCTTACTTTTGTATAGGATGATTTTTTTGCTGCACAAATTTACTGAAATCGAGAGGGCTATCATAGCTCTAGAACGCTCACCAGAGTATCATCAACTTTATTAAACAATTCAAGTCACTTGCCATGTTCGCTACGGACTAAATAAAAAAGAGGGCCATGATGGCCCTGAATCGCTCACCTGAGTACCATTGCTTCAACTGATGTCAAGGTTTTTAAACAGACAAGGATTCTGATATAACTTAATCTAAAACATTTTACCCCTGACAATACTACACACCAAATATCTAAGCAATGGGCCATATGGTTTCAGAGAAGACTTGGGCGCAGGGTCATTTATCACCGTAGGGCCAAGACTTTGAAAATCTTTAATATTGATGCTCATACCAAAAATCTAGCTCTAGGCCTTATGATTCATAGAAGAAGATTTTTTAAGATTTTCCTATTTAACTCTTGTAAAACAAGTGACCCTGGTGTGGGGTCATTTATCACCATTGGGCTATGATTTGTACAATCTTGGTAGTGGCCCATAAGATGATGCTACATACCAAATATCTAAGCTCTAGGCCTTATGGATTCATAGAAGAAGATTTTTTAAGATTTTCCTATATAACTCTGTGTAAAACAAGTGACCCCTGGTGCGGGGTCATTTATCACCATAGGGCTATGATTTGTACAATCTTGGTAGTGGTCCATAAGATGATGCTTCATACCAAATATCTAAGCTCTAGGCCTTATGCATTCATGGAAGAAGATTTTTTAAGATTTTCCTATATAACTCTATGTAAAACAAGTGACCCCTGGTGCGGGGTCATTTATCACCATAGGGCTATGATTTGTACAATCTTTGTAGTGGCCCATAAGATGATGCTACATACCAAATATCTAAGCTCTAGGCCTTATGGATTCATAGAAGAAGATTTTTTAAGATTTTTCTATATAACTCTATGTAAAACAAGTGACCCCTGGTGCGGGGTCATTTATCACCATAGGGCTATGATTTATACAATCTCGGTAGTGGCCCATAAGATGATGCTACATACCAAATATCTAAGCTCTAGGCCTTGCAGTTTTGCAGAAGAAGATTTTCAAAGTTTGCATTTTTAAAATCTATTTTTAGCTCCTGTGACCTAATTATGCAATGGACCAGAACCATTTATACAACTTTAGTAGAGCTTCATCCAAGGAACATTCCTGCAAAATATTTTTCAAATTGGCCAAGCCGTTTAGGAGGAGATGTTGTTTGAAGCAATTGTTGACGCCGGACGCACGCACGCACGCACGGACGCACGGACGCCGGACAAAAGGCGATCAGAAAAGCTCACCTTGAGCACGTTGTGCTCATGTGAGCTAAAAAAACTAGCCAACCATCTGCGGGACTTATTTTTAAGGGTGCAAAATCACTTGAGTACTCAGTATTTGTTACTTTATTTTTTTTTAAAGGCTTGGCATTTGGTTCAGTCTTAAAGGCCCATTATATTTCATAATGATACAATTTTCATGAAAAAAAGAAAAGAATAAATACCATTGACATATTGTAGACTAATACAAATGGTACATAAAATGATAATGGTAAATATCTGCTGTAGAATGACGTTTAACGCATTAAAAAGTTTGAACAAACTACGTCATTAGGTATTTTGTGCGGATACCAAAATACTCTACTTAACACTTTGCATTGGCGAATATTCTCGAAGACGGTCCGTAATCGATAAGAATTTGAATTTGAAAAACCGTCGCCAAATCACAATTTGTTTATCTGCTACGATATCAATGTATGTACGGACGATTCATGTACTGGGGCATATGTAACGGAAGGTCCATGGAAGACGTCAGAAAATTGACGAGGAATATGCAAATCTGGTAGTTTTGTAAACAATTGAATGAGCAAGAGTTAATTTCTTATTTATGCATTGTAGAAATGTTTTCATCAACAGTTAACACATATTTTGTTTTTCTGGCCGAAGAATGTACACTGCTTTTAGAATTTATAATGAACAATTTGAAGATTGTTAACAGAGCAGTCTAAAAGCCTATATTAGATGTTTTGTATCTTTCGACTCAATAATAATGATAAGAAATTAAAACTTAAAAGTTTAAAACTGGCGCTACTGGAACCGAACTGTGGAACAATAATTTTTCTTCCTGGTAAGCAGGTGTATCCCATTAATATTGGTCCCAGCAGATTCCACTCACAGGGTAGTAAAATTCCTAGAATCTAATAATCACTTGCCCCTCCCAACTTTGAGATAGCAAGACAAATACAATGTTCACTTGCCATGACGAGCGAGCAAGTGGAATTTTACACCCTGGACTTACCAGTATTGATGTCCCCAACAGTCGTTTGCTTATACAGGGCATATAATTCCAGCATCTCTTCATATGTGGGCTGTTCCACCAGTTTCTTCACATCCTCAGCTGCTTTATAGAATTCCTGAGTAAGAAAACGCTTTATGTTTGTTTGGTTTCAGTACAAACTGACAGTATCTTAGTCGACTGGATGCTAATAATATCTCCTACGAAGTTAATATTTCGGTAGTTAGCTAAACAAAAATGATAATATATGTCCATATGTATCTAAGTATTATTAGCAAAAAGTAATGCTGGTGAAATCACACACATTGTTAATTTAATATGCAGGGAACCAACTTAAACTAATCAATGATGACACCTTAAAAATGCTCAATATATGGAATTGAATTCATAGATATGTACGATTCCTCCACCATGATACAATACATGACTGTACATAGATATTCAAGTAAAACATCCATAGTTGTTCACTCTCATAATTAATAAAACCACGCCTCGCAAATGACACGATAATAAGCATATCCACATGAGAGATTTAACGATCATCGCAATGTTTTAGGACGATAGTTATCGTCTCAATCCTCGCATGTCTTTCTTGAATTTTATTCAATCTACAAAAAAAAAAAAAAAAAAAAAAATGAAAAACAAGAGGGCCATGATGGCCCTGAATCGCTCACCTGAGTACCATTGCTTCAACTGATGTCAAGGTTTTTAAACATACAAGGATTCTGATATAACTTAATCTAAAACATTTTACCCCTGACAATACTACACACCAAATATCTAAGCAATGGGCCATATGGTTTCAGAGAAGACTTGGGCGCAGGGTCATTTATCACCGTAGGGCCAAGACTTTGAAAATCTTTGTAATGAACCATTAGATGCTACTACATACCAAAAATCTTAGCTCTAGGCCTTATTGATTCATAGAAGAAGATTTTTTAAGATTTTCCTATTTAACTCTATGTAAAACAAGTGACCCCTGGTGTGGGGTCATTTATCACCATTGGGCTATGATTTGTACAATCTTGGTAGTGGCCCATAAGATGATGCTACATACCAAATATCTAAGCTCTAGGCCTTATGGATTCATAGAAGAAGATTTTTTAAGATTTTCCTATATAACTCTGTGTAAAACAAGTGACCCCTGGTGCGGGGTCATTTATCACCATAGGGCTATGATTTGTACAATCTTGGTAGTGGCCCATAAGATGATGCTTCATACCAAATATCTAAGCTCTAGGCCTTATGCATTCATGGAAGAAGATTTTTTAAGATTTTCCTATATAACTCTATGTAAAACAAGTGACCCCTGGTGCGGGGTCATTTATCACCATAGGGCTATGATTTGTACAATCTTGGTAGTGGCCCATAAGATGATGCTACATACCAAATATCTAAGCTCTAGGCCTTATGGATTCATAGAAGAAGATTTTTTAAGATTTTCCTATATAACTCTATGTAAAACAAGTGACCCCTGGTGCGGGGTCATTTATCAACATAGGGCTATGATTTGTACAATCTTGGTAGTGGCCCATAAGATGATGCTACATACCAAATATCTAAGCTCTAGGCCTTGAAGTTTTGCAGAAGAAGATTTTCAAAATTTGCATTTTTAAAATCTATTATTAGCTCCTGTGACCTAATTATGCAATGGACCAGAACCATTTAAACAACTTTAGTAGAGCTTCATCCAAGGAACATTCCTGCAAAATATTTTTCAAATTGGCCAAGCCGTTTAGGAGGAGATGTTGTTTGAAGCAATTGTTGACGCCGGACGCACGGACGACGGACGCCGGACAAAAGGCGATCAGAAAAGCTCACCTTGAGCACGTTGTGCTCATGTGAGCTAAAAAAACAACCCATCGCGTTGTCGCTCTGTTGTGTAGAACTAATTTGACAAGGAACACTGGGCGACAACGCGACGTATTTACGTTATTTTTAACGGTCGGCCCGAAATAAGTGTCAAGTATCAAAGAAACTGTATTTCAAGCAAAAGTCTTTATTAAGATATCGTGTATACGCAGTTTATGTTTCAGCTATTTGTCATCTCAACAAAAAATGGTGCGTAATTTTTCTTCCGTTAGTATAGGAATATCCAGCAATGAAACCCATTAAAGTACTCATTCGGCAGTGTCCTAAGTCATCATCTCTAAGTAGGTCAAAAGTAAGGTTGGACAGATACACCGAAAAAGAATTATTTACTATTTACAAATTTGCTGCCTGTTTCATTGCCTCCAAACTGCCTGCATATACTACTGTTCCGAGTCTCGTCTCACAAACAATTTTATCAGCATCATCATCGACGTTTATCCCTTCAACATGATGCTTTTCATGATATTGTTGATGAAAACATTCATTATTTCACGTATGGGCATTATTTATGTGTGAAATTTGTAACCCTTTACATGATTATTCATGAAAAAGTCATGTTATGATGAATGTTAATTAACTCAAATTTCAATTATTTTTGCAATTCAAACTATGAGGCTTTGAAAGAGCGGGTGCCAAACAAAACAACCCCTCAGCGTAAAAATTGAATCAAGGGTACAGAGAAGTAATATTTTGAGAAATGTTTACATTTTGACTCCAGCATCCATGTGGGAATTGGTAGATATCTCACAAGGAAGTAGAGTGAAGTTAATATTGCTCTAAAAAAACAGCTTAACCAAAAGAGAAGGGATTGCCCAGTAAAACGGTGGAGTACCAGGAAAAATAAAATAGTCAAACTCCCCCCTTCCCCCTCTTAGTATAATTAGGAACAAAACCAGCCACTAGATAGCAAATACAGGGTGAGGTGAGAGGCCAAGTCCGTTAAGAGCGGAAGCTGTGGAATAATGAATGCACCAGATCATGATGTGAATCCTGTAAATACACAATTCATGTTTTAGTTTAACAGTTCCTGCTGTAAATAGTTCAATTTTAAGGTTCTTTTGAAAATCATATTGTCATTTACAGAGGAGTTTTGGTCCCATGATACTTATTTGAAGTTATGTTTCTTAAACAGTGTCCTTATTACAAACAAACGGAAAAAAAGAGGTGTATTTATAAGAAAGGTCCAAGATTGTTGTTTTATGCGAGATATTCCCCCAAACACATGAAGCCAGGAGATGTAAAAAGCATTATGGACTTAACATTTAATGGGTATGTTGTCATTAATCCTAATGGTCTGGATGAAAGAGCTGTAACCTTACTGATGGACAAGTCGTTGGAGGCAAACAAGGTAGATATTTACTGAAGGTGATTAATACAAGGAAAATGTGTGGTTTGAAATAAGAGCTAGAACCGCAAAGCGGCATCACGGTTTTTGATTTAAACCTTATCAGCCTGAATATTTTATTTTATCTTAGGTAAAATTAAAAGGAAAAAAAAAAAAATCAAAAGTTGAAAATTTGATGAATGTAGCTTTTCGCATAAATCTGTAATTAATTGATTAGACAAAATGTATCGGAACACATGCAGAATTGTGAGGAAAAAAAACGGCTCTTAATTTCAAATATTCTTAATTTTTATGTAACTTTGTAATACGCAATTGTAATTTAAAAACACAACAACTAAGTACGGCCGCGGTCATGCAATAACTTTAAGTGACTTTCATTAGGCAGACACTTTGCTTTTAATGTCGTATAATGGTACTGTCTATGAATTGATTGATTTCACAATATACTTCGACAAAGAAAATCTATTTTAGAGAAGGCATTGTTCCATAGAATTTTTTTCCTCTGAAATTCATCTTTGAAATGTGCAACTTGTACACAAAATTCAACAGATTTCGTCGGAACTAAAATAAAGCGTGGCATCGTACACTTATATGTTTTACTTGTAACAGTTTCACCAATGTGGTGACACACGAATTAAAAATCAATCAAATCAAGTTAAAATCAGTCAGATAGACAGACTACTAAAACTGTTTATAAACTAACCCTATAATAACTGTACTGATTTCCATATGCTACATAGAGATAAATCACTTGTTTTCAGATTTTATAAAAATATCATATGATAAAAGCATGGGCGGTAACAGCATGGACACACCACTGTAATGGAACCGCAGTGAACCAATTCTGTGTAGGACATGTTCAAATACATCATTTGCAATCAGATAAGACTGTTAAATGTGACAATGAGAAAAAAAACTCCCCCCCCCCCCCCGCAAATTAAAAAAATTATATTTAAACCATTTCTTCATAGCCAGAACTGACTGAATATTATTTTTCTTTAGATATAACTAATATTCTTATTTCAGGTTCAAATCTCAGTGTGTTTGCAGATTGTTGGAAAGTACCATCAGCTATTGTATCATATATCAATAATGCACAAAAATTGATACATGTATAAGAATTGCTAACAGCAATTGCGCTATCAAACAAATTAAATGTAAGACTAGCTAAATAAGTAAAAATACCAGACATTAAATGTATGTTACTTTCAATCTTATTTATCAAATTTATATACTAAGTAACAAAGATATAGCTGTTACAAAATTAATCAATATGCAACTTATAGACAACTTGATTGATTGGTAACAGGAGTGACAATAAATTATAGACGTCAATAAAATATAGAAAACGTCATGAAATAATTGTCAATCTGTGTCAGTTGTCACCACATATTAGTCTTTATTACATCATATGTTATATGTTTAGCCACTAAGAGTATATAAACTTTTAAATTTGAAGACATGCTAAAGGTCAAAAGTACAAATATTCTGTACTGGACAGTATGTTTGTTCATAAATGGCATGGACTTCCTTTTCACTCTTTGGAAAGACATAATACTTTTTACTATTATTTTCCATTACAAAATGATTTGTGAAAAACTATTTATTACGCAAATCACACAATAATTGTTCAGCTAAATAAGTATGGACAGTAACTCTAACATTTTTAAGAATGACTCACAAATAAAAACTTACCGCACCCGGACTGCAGGCGACACTTAGTCCAAGTATTGTGGTAAAAAGGAGGAGGAACATTCCTAAACCTAAAGTTATAACAAAAAAGTCTGATTGGAAGACCTTTTACCACCCTCAAGAACAAAGACTTTTATATAGACTGCTCGAGTATGCGCAGTCTTTAGAAAATCGATTGACGACAGCCTACCAAGTTTTAACATTGCATAGTATTTCATAAGTAAAAAACAGCATCTCTATATATATTCGATATACTTAGAACATGTATAGTAAGCAACATCTGTTAAGTTAGGTCTTTTTATCTTTAAGAAATGAAGATGCTGGAGTGTTAACAAAATCTAGCCTTTCTGATAATAAAGGGCCGTAACTAATGGCCTAATTAGCCGATATCAGTCAGATGACCTTGTGACCTTGACGCAAAGTTGATCGCACGCAATGTTTATAGCAAAGAAATTATGGCCATAAACATTGTGTCCGCTCACATTTTTAAATCTCCTATAACTTCGATGTCCTTTATTGAATTGATTCAATATTTGGACAATTAAAAGGATGGACCTTTACATTATGCACTTGACCTTTGACCTAGTTTTGTAAAAATATTCGGCGTCTAGACAGGTTTATCCTTTGGTTTATCTGCTATAATTTCTATGTGCTTCATTGGATTACTTTAATGTTTGAAAAGTTGCTTAAGTGGATGGACTTTTTCGTTACATGATTGACCTTAACCTTTGACCTACTTTTGATGAAAAATAAACAAAAAGAAATGTGCATAATACCATCAGTAATACCAATATGTCAAAATACTTTGTCCTACCGCAAACTTCTGCTATTTTGGAATATGACAAATGACTGTGGCTAAACTTAAACTTCTGCTACTATTACTACAGTCGGGTCACTTTGGAGTCAAAACAGGAAATGGTTTAAGTGATTCTTAAGTGGTGATTGACGTCATCAACGTCACGCGGCGATGCGTCATACGTTAAGCGGCCGTCACGCGGCGATGCGTCATACGTTAAGTGTCAAGTACCGACGCCACTTCAAAACGACGGTTTATGTAATCATCATTTATATAGCGGTACATATTACACGATAAAACGCAGCGATATCCACTATGAAACGTATTGTCATTAACTACGAAAATACAAACTTTATTTCGTTGAAAAAAATGTTTTTTTTTACATATTTTTAACGATTGTTAATGCCCAAAGATGTACACTTTTTACGTTTAAAGTAGCCTTAAGTACTCCTCACTTTGATTTTCTACAAACGGGAAATGATCTGAGGACTTATACCGCCAGAACGGAAACATATAATACTGAGTACTTGATTGTGTATATCATAACAACTCTAATAATTTTTAAAGTAAAAATCGCAACACAGCTTATTGATAACGGTTTATTGAACTATATACTCAACATCAAATTACAATGTTTGTAGCAAAACTATATGGTAAATATTATAATTATAAAGCCAGGCTACAATTTGTAATTGATAAATTACATATAAACAACAAAGACATTCATAAATCGAAGTTGTAGTAACAATTCATTTTCACTGGTCTGTATCCTGTAATCACTCAAGTAGACTTTGAACTAAATACGAGGTAAGAGTCTATACCGCCAGAACGGAAATATAATTAAGTAGACCATAAAACTGTATTATCGACGTCCTTAATGTTTTTGAGGAATTGCAATATTCACATGATTCTTTAGCAGAAATAATCTTAACAATGATTCACAAAATTCTTTTTACTATAAATTGACATGTAACATAATACTTATTGAATGTTTATTTATTCTGTTTCACGTTTGGTATAACTATTGTGATCGTCTGCCACAACAAAATTACTGTGAATTATATTTGCAGCGAGAAAATATTGAATGAATAGAGTAGAAAAGTGGTTAGATTTGTAAATATTTTAATATTTTGATAAAATATGTTCAAATAAATGTAACTTGAATTCGGCAAAACATCGTAGTGTAACATAGAGCTATCATTTATTATGATTGTTAAACAACTTTTAAGCTGAAATATGGCGCCAATATTAGAAAATCACCCGATTTTACAATACGTCGATAATAAAGTTACGTCAATAACAATACACATTTAAAACATATTATAAAACGACCAATGTCAAAACTGTCAGTTATCCCAGCATGAATTTTACAAAATGTTGTACAGAATGTACACAAGTAAAAAAAAAATGCAACAGACATACCTTTTTTTTTTCAACAGAACAAAACATAAGAAATTGATCATTATATATGGTTGTTTTTTTGTGTTTTTTTTGTTATTAAATTTCTATATGACCCTGTATTTTGTCAAGAGACAAACCACCAGGGTGATTTCTGCCCCTTAATATATCACTTTGTACTTGTTAATACATACGGACTTGCGATGTTTAAATGTATGGCTGCATGGTTAACTTTACACCCAATATTACCTCGTATTTGTTGACACAGGACCATGTCAGTTATCACGAAGATGAAAGAAGACATCCTCGGTATGATATTCTATTTTGGTTCAATGTCAGTCAAGTTCAGGTCACTGTCTGCGTGTCCCTCTTAACACACCACTTAAAACGATTTAAAAACGATTGGCCGATGCTTTTCGTTTGTAATGCAAACTTTTGATATTGAAACTGACATATTAAAATGAGATATTAAAACTATATTATTCATACGGTTTCAGTATGGAAATTTTTACTGTAAAAAAATATAACAACATCATTTTATTTTCTAATTAATAAATTTAGTACAACAAAATTTTTTAATACTTGCGTACAATTTGATGATTAAACACACACACCACACACCACATTTCTTATATATAATACAACATAATAACATAGGTACATGATGCCAAGTACAATTATCATTGACAAAAAATACGCACTCAATATATTGAATTTATTTTTATATCAAATAATAATAAATCGATGCTCTCAATATTCATATGACATCCCGTTTATTTAAACATTATACCAGCGTTCATCAATTAAGGAACGCAAGTATCCAATTACTCCCCCACTTTACATTTCTTCAAACGGGAAGAGATATAAGGACGTATACCGCCAGAACGGAAACGTACCGAGTATGACATATACGTATGTTAGCATTGATTATAGCAACACCACCGCCACCATCATCATCATCAGCAGCAAGAAACAATTCCTCAAACCGGAAACAAAGACATACATAAATCGAAAATGTATCAAGTACGTCAGATGTTACGATTTAATAATCTCACTTTAAACTTAATTTAAACAAACTTTATTTCAATGTTACAATAATTTTAAAATTAAACGAATATTGAAATTGTATAAATGTATCATTGATTCCATTCAGTCCCAACATTCTGTCGGTACCGGTCATTCAGGTTTTTTCAGCATTATTATTATCATTTTTATTTGAATATAAAATTGGATCTTCTCTTAAAATTTCTGTTTTAATGTCTGAATGCTATACGGGAATTGGTTATGCCTATATAATCTCCTGTTTACTTTCGTTTTAAATAACTAAAACGCCATAACACGGTTTGCCGTTTATCGTTATATCGACAGTTCTGTCACATATATTTCTTTTATAATGTTTAACAAATTCGAGTCAACGAAAGGGATATTATTTTATTTTTATTTGCTATAATAAAGTTACACTTCGTCACAAATTCACACACAAAACAAACTCATACATGTACATTAAAATAAATCATGAAATAGTATAAAATGTCGTATAGATTAGACATAACTTAAAACAGTTCAGATCCACTTGGGAGAAAAATCCTGTGAAGTGGATTATATTCGTAAACCCTTCCGTTAGTTAATCGACAGGTCATATTGTGATCCATTCAGATTTTTTTTCAGTGGCTTTCTACACCTTCAAATAAGGTCAGATCGTTATCGTGTTTTATCTGCGTTCATTTTGTAAATACGTTGTCAACGAATCTAGGTTTTCTCTCTCACTGCGTGAGCGACGGGTTTCGTTCTCTCCTTTGGATAGGTGACTGACTCTCATCTTCTTTGAGTTCCGACTTGGCCAATTCGCAGCGTGGGCAATCGATGTAACAAAATCAATTTCATGTTCACTCGTTTTACCCTCTCCAGCTTGTATATCTTCCACGATATAGTGACCTTTATGAGTCGGTTCGACCTTCCCCTCCGCCATACGTTGAAAATGTCTCCTCCATTTGTCTACTTCCATTTTTTCAGATGAAGGGTACAGCGTACAGTCGAATCCGTTACGTTCGTCCGCTTAAACTGACTCCCTCTTACAAAGATTCTTACGCGATTTAATACCGTCGGCTTGATTTTCACGTACATTGGATCTTCGAAGAGAAAAAAGGTAACCACTTGTTTTTCTCTTGGTTTTTGTAACGCCCGCAGCACGGGAATCATGGTGTTCTCGGCGTAGGATTCTGAGCAAATGTCAGAGCACACATACAGTATATCTTCTCGAGCCGAAATCATTATTTCCTTCAGCGCGCAAGTCCACTGGCCTTTGAGTTCGTAAGATCGTGGTAATTCGACGGTGAAATCCCCCGGTTCGTTAGATGGATGCCGATCTGTTGACAAGCTGCTGCTCAGAAACAGGTAGTGCTCGTCCATGTCTCAGTGTCGGGGACGGCAGCGCGTATCCTATGGCGCTACAAAGTAAACTGATCCACAGTTCCGGATTTCCGTTCTTCAGAGATAAATTCGCGATGGAAGTGATGATGATCATATAAACGATGACGATCTGACAAATGTAGACGATTTCGGCTTTCGGAACTCTACTGCCGAAGAAACGCCACTCTTGGCTGTCTTCCCTTTCCATCGCGTTTTGACGTTACCGCTCAAAGGCGCCTCTTATTAACTATACTGCTGGAGGTCATCTTCCGGTATCCACGAGTCATATTTCTTAGACCAGAGTTTACATGCGGCGGCGGCGTGTCATGTAAGTATACATGCGGCGGCGGCGGCGTGTCATGTAAGTATACATGCGGCGGCGGCGGCGGCGTGTCCGGCGGCGGCGTGTCCGGCGGCGGCGGCGTGTCATGTAAGTATACATGCGGCGGCGGCGGCGTGTCCGGCGGCGGCGGCGGCGGCGGCGTGTCATGTAAATATACAGGCGGCGGCGGCGGCGTATCATGTAAGTATACATGCGGCGGCGTGTCATGTTCATCGTTGAGCCCTAAGTTTCGTCATCAAGCAATTTTTCCAACATAGTAATATGTTTCCTCTATTTATTTTCTTGAACAAAATATTTTATGCAAATCTACTGAATGCGATTTCCGAACTGTATCTTAACAGCGTTAACATTCTCGAGATTCTTTTATACTCTTCTGAAACCTACAAGGCTAATTACTAGTCTATATATAATTTGCAATCATCATTACAAGAAAAATCAATTCAAATTCATATTCGAACATCGATTAGAACTGAATGGAATCAATGATACATTTATACAATTTCAATATTCGTTTTTAGAATTGTAGGATCTCTGAATTAATTTTAAAATCATTGTTACATTGAAATAAATAGTGTTTAAATTAAGTTTAGAGTGAGATTATTAAATATTTACAACCTATTAATTTTGAGCCTTTCGGTAGCTTAAAGAGAGGTCGACAAACAATACTTATGTATATGATGTCACATTTAATCTTAATTGAAAAATAACATATTAAATATTCTTAGGAAAAAAAAACGAATCATCTTCACAATAGCTCGTAATATTTATACATGTTAAATACTTAAATCTTACTTTTATCTAGAAGAAAAAAAAAAAGAGACATGATTTGTTGAAGGACATGCAGAAAGTGACCTGAACTTGATTGACATTGAACCAGAATAGAATATCATACCGAGGATGTCTTCTTTCATCTTCGTGATAACTGACATGGTCCTGTGTCAACAAATACGAGGTAATATTGGGTGTAAAGTTAACCATGCAGCCATACATTTAAACATCGCAAGTCTATATGTATTAACGAGTACAAAGTGATATACTAAGGGGCAGAAATCTCCCTGGTGGTTGACTCTTGACAAAATACAGGGTCATATAGAAATTTAATAACAAAAAAACAACAACATATATAATGATCAATTTCTTATGTTTTCTTCTGTTGAAAAAAAAAAAGAGTATGTCTGTTGCATTTTTTTTACTTGTGTACATTCTGTACAACATTTTGTAAAATTTATGCTGGGATGACTGACAGTTTTGACATTGGTCGTTTTATAATATGTTTTCAATGTATATTGTTATTGACGTAACTTTATTATCGACGTATTGTAAAATCGGGTGATTTTCTAATATTGGCGCCATATTTCAGCTTAAAAGTTGTTTAACAATCATAATAAATGATAGCTCTATGTTACACTACGATGTTTTGCCGAATTCAAGTTACATTTATTTGAACATATTTTATCAAAATATTAAAATATTTACAAATCTAACCACTTTTCTACTCTATTCATTCAATATTTTCTCGCTGCAAATATAATTCACAGTAATTTTGTTGTGGCAGACGATCACAATAGTTATACCAAACGTGAAACAGAATAAATAAACATTCAATAAGTATTATGTTACATGTCAATTTATAGTAAAAAGAATTTTGTGAATCATTGTTAAGATTATTTCTGCTAAAGAATCATGTGAATATTGCAATTCCTCAAAAACATTTAGGACGTCGATAATACAGTATTATGGTCTACTTAATTATATTTCCGTTCTGGCGGTATAGACTCTTACCTCGTATTTAGTTCAAAGTCTACTTGAGTGATTACAGGATACAGACCAGTGAAAATGAATTGTTACTACAACTTCGATTTATGAATGTCTTTATTGTTTATATGTAATTTATCAATTACAAATTGTAGCCTACTTTATAATTATAATATTTACCAAATAGTTTTGCTACAAACATTGTAATTTGATGTTGAGTATATAGTTCAATAAACCTTAAAATTTTTATTAGAGTTGTTATGATATACACAATCAAGTACTCAGTATTATATGTTTCCGTTCTGGCGGTATAAGTCCTCAGATCATTTCCCGTTTGTAGAAAATCAAAGTGAGGAGTACTTAAGGCTACTTTAAACGTAAAAAGTGTACATCTTTGGGCATTAACAATCGTTAAAAATATGTAAAAAAAAACAATTTTTTCAACGAAATAAAATTTGTATTTTCGTAGTTAATGACAATACGTTACATAGTGGATATCGCTGCGTTTTATATAATATGTACCGCTATATAAATGATGATTACATAAACCGTCGTTTTGAAGTGGCGTCGGTACTTGACACTTAACGTATGACGCATCGCCGCGTGACGGCCGCTTAACGTATGACGCATCGCCGCGTGACGTTGATGACGTCAATCACCACTTAAGAATCACTTAAACCATTTCCTGTTTTGACTCCAAAGTGACCCGACTGTAGTAGATACTAACATGACACGCCGCCGCCGTGGCGGCGGCGTGTCATGTAAGTTTACATGCGGCGGCGGCGTGTCATGTAAGTTTACATGCGGCGGCGGCGTGTCATGTAAGTATACATGCGGCGGCGGCGGCGGCGTGTCATGTAAGTATACATGCGGCGGCGGCGGCGTGTCACGTAAGTATACATGCGGCGGCGGCGTGTCACGTAAGTATACATGCGGCGGCGGCAGTGTGTCACGTAAGTATACATGCGGTGGCGGCGGCGGCAGCGTGTCATGTAAGTATACATGCGGCGACGTGTCATGTTCATCGTTGAGCCCTAAGTTTCTTCATCAAGCAAGCTTTCCAACATAGTAATATGTTTCCTCTATTTATTTTCTTGAACAAAATATTTTATGCAAATCTACTGAATGCGATTTCCGAACTGTATCTTAACAGCGTTAACATTCTCGAGTTTCTTTTATACTCTTCTGAAACCTACAAGGCGAATTACTAGTTTATATATAATTGCAATCATCATTACAAGAAAAATCAATTCAAACTCATATTCGAACATCGATTAGAACTGAATGAAATCAATGATACATTTATACAATTTCAATATTCGTTTGAAGAAATATAGGATCTCTGAATTAATTTTAAAATCATTGTAACATTGAAATAAAGTTTGTTTAAATTAAGTTTAGAGTGAGATTATTAAATATTTACAATCTATTAATTTTAGCCTTTCGGTAGCTTAAAGAGAGGTCGACAAACAATACTTATGTATATGATGTCACATTTAATCTTAATTGAAAAATAACATATTAAATATTCTTAGGAAGAAAAAAACAAACGAATCATCTTCACAATAGCTCGTAATATTTATAAATGTTAAATACTTAAATCATACTTTTATCTAGAAGAAGAAAAAAAAAAAAAGAGACATGATTTGTTGAAGGACATGCAGAAAGTGACCTGAACTTGATTGACATTGAACCAGAATAGAATATCGTACCGAGGATGTCTTCTTTCATCTTCGTGATAACTGACATGGTCCTGTGTCAACAAATACGAGGTAATATTGGGTGTAAAGTTAACCATGCAGCCATACATTTAAACATCGCAAGTCCGTATGTATTAACGAGTACAAAGTGATATACTAAGGGTCAGAAATCTCCCTGGTGGTTGACTCTTGACAAAATACAGGGTCATATAGAAATTAAATAACAAAAAACACACACAAAAAAACAACATATATAATGATTAATTTCTTATGTTTTGTTCTGTTGAAAAAAAAAAAAAAAGGTATGTCTGTTGCATTTTATTTTTACTTGTGTACATTCTGTACAACATTTTGTAAAATTCATGCTGGGATGACTGACAGTTTTGACATTGGTCGTTTTATAATATGTTTTAAATGTGTATTGTTATTGACGTAACTTTATTATCGACGTATTGTAAAATCGGGTGATTTTCTAATATTGGCGCCATATTTCAGCTTAAAAGTT
Source organism: Solen grandis (assembly GCA_021229015.1). Taxonomy (NCBI): domain Eukaryota; kingdom Metazoa; phylum Mollusca; class Bivalvia; order Adapedonta; family Solenidae; genus Solen; species Solen grandis. The sequence continues at coordinate 15,131,934 of CM037779.1, forward strand.
GTTTAATAATCATAATAAATGATAGCTCTATGTTACACTACGATGTTTTGCCGAATTCAAGTTACATTTATTTGAACATATTTTATCAAAATATTAAAATATTTACAAAACCAACCACTTTTCTACTCTATTCATTCAATATTTTCTCGCTGCAAATATAATTCACAGTAATTTTGTTGTGGCAGACGATCAGAATAGTTATACCAAACGTGAAACAGAATAAATAAACATTCAATAAGTATTATGTTACATGTCAATTTATAGTAAAAAGAATTTTGTGAATCATTGTTAAGATTATTTCTGCTAAAGAATCATGTGAATATTGCAATTCCTCAAAAACATTAAGGACGTCGATAATACAGTATTATGGTCTACTTAATTATATTTCCGTTCTGGCGGTATAGACTCTTACCTCGTATTTAGTTCAAAGTCTACTTGAGTGATTACAGGATACAGACCAGTGAAAATGAATTGTTACTGCAACTTCGATTTATGAATGTCTTTGTTGTTTATATGTAATTTTTTATCAATTACAAATTGTAGCCTACTTTATAATTATAATATTAACCATATAGTTTTGCTACAAACATTGTAATTTGATGTTGAGTATATAGTTCAATAAACCGTCATCAATAAGCTGTGTTGCGATTTTTACTTTAAAAATTATTAGAGTTGTTATGATATACACAATCAAGTACTCAGTATTATATGTTTCCGTTCTGGCGGTATAAGTCCTCAGATCATTTCCCGTTTGTAGAAAATCAAAGTGAGGAGTACTTAAGGCTACTTTAAACCTAAAAAGTGTACATCTTTGGGCATCAACAATCGTTAAAAATATGTAAAAAAAAAACAACAATTTTTTAACTTTTTATAGAGAACAAATATTACAATAAAATAAAACAAAATAAGTGGAAACATGCGAATATGGACACGCCTACAGTCAGTGAAGCTTCTCCATATACTTTTATTTATTGCTTAAACGCAAAGCTATAATGTTATAATTAATTTGTCTTAAAACATTTTCTCTATTTATATCTGGGATTAATATATTTCTGTTCTTAAATCATATGTTCTCGGAGTCTCACAGACTGAGAGTAATACAAGAATCGCTTAATACAGCGGATGTGTGTTCACAGACAGGTATTTTTTTTTCTATTTAAAAAAAATAGAATAGTATCATTTGATTGGGTATATATAGAAAAAAACTAAAACTAGGGTGAAAAAAGGTTAAAACTTTATTTTGAATTCGGACAAACTTAATTTTGAATGGGGTGGCTGATGTTGTTCAATACTCTATTGGTGAATGTTTATACGAGTGCTCTGTATTGTACAATTCCGGTCTGGCGGTATAAGTCCTCAGATCATTTCCCGTTTGAAGAAAAGTAAAAGTGGAGTGTTCCTAAGGCAACTTTAAACGTAAATGAGTGTACATCTTTGGACAGTAAACAAATCGTTCAAAAATACGTTGAACCAATTTTATTAACAAAATATTTGTATTTTCCTTCTTGTAATTCCTTCACCACACACGCGCAAACGTGAAGTCGAAATAACGCAGTTTATTAACAGTTAAAATATCAATGGCGTTGCTGATGTATTCAATCCAAAATTTGGTACACTGGAGTTCGTTTCAAAACGTAACCGTCAGTTTTGAATCGGCGTCGGTACTCGACCCTATACACTTAACGTATGACACATCGCCGCGTGACCGCTTAAGTATGACGATCCAAATCTTGTTGAACACAAACCTCTGCCACTACGGAATACGTTGAATCACTGTGACCAACCGCAAACCTCTGCTACTTCAGAATATATCAAATCACTATGGAAAACCTAAAAAAAAAAAATCACTATGGCCAACCGCAAACCTCTGCTTATACCGAATAAGTTGATATTCATTCTGTGGCCAACCACAAACCTTTGCTACTAAGGAAAACTGCAAACATATGCTACTTCAGAATAAGTCAATTCACTATTACCAACCGCCAAACGTTGCTAAAACGAATAATTAAAATCACTGTGACCAACCGAAACCATTGCTGCCAGCGATAAGTCAAATTGCCGTGGCCAACCGCAAACATATCCCAATTTAAAATAAGTCAAATTACTGTGGCAATCCACAAACCTCTGCTTCTACAGATAAAGTCGAATAACTGTGGCCAAACGCTAATCGTGCTGATAGCCTTTGGAATATAATGCACTTCCATAAACTTATTCCATCCTCACACTAAGTGACCCGGAGCAAGTTGCTCACTCAAAGTGTTTTAATAAGTTCCAATAAGTTTCATTGTCTGGTTCTTGGCCGGAGTACCTTCCACTTACATAAGTTATCTGTGATGGCCACTGTATTCTAGCATGCCAAAGGAATTATTAGGTTGGATGTTTTACCTAAAGGATTACAATAAATGGCGTGTTTAATATAAAATTACTCGACCATTTGAGAATCGCAATCCGTAAAAGATGATGAGGTAAACGCTCTAAAAGGATTCTATTCAAGCACGACAACTCAAGAGCCCACACTTGCAAGGATGCAAGGATGCTGTAGAGCGAAACGGGTATGAAATAATACCGCATCCTGTCTATACGCCGGATTTAGGTCTTAATGATTACTTTTTATTCTCGAACTTAAAAAATGATATTGGTGGACGTCACTTCCGGTCCGATGAAGAAGTCGTGGCGGCTGTAGAGGAGGGGTTAAATTCAAAGGACAGTGACTCTTTCAGTTCTGGACTGATGGCACTGGAATACACTGGACTAAATGAATCGTATTAGAAAGTGAACATAGACTTGACTATTTGAGTTTGCCATCACTTCGACAGTATTTCAGTCATATAGCGAGGTCCAGCTAATTACAGGTGGAGGAAGACCCAGAATGCATGGAGGCATCCGGGTAGAACCACCGACCTACCGCAAGCCAGCTGGAAAGCGGTAAACATAGAAAAAGAAGAGATCGATCTTGATAAGAAATAAGGTAGACTTATTACGTATTGACTCCCCTTCGTTTATCATTCAGTCTCAAAATAACAGCCAATTTTTGTTGTGAAAAATGGGGGAAAATAACCTTTGATTCATGAAAAATACTCATTTAAAAAAGGTACAACACCTTTACATAAAATTTTCATATATGGACAAATAATGCAACCAACATAGTTTTCCGTGTAATTGGCAGAGGTACAAATGTATGTAATCTACGTGATGTTTGTATTTAAACGTCTACACATGCAATTGATGTTAGAAAATGAAGATAAATTTATTTTAAATACACATAAGATAACACTATTTAAAACTTAAAACTTTGTAGAAATTGTCAACAATCAATATGACTGTATTTATTTCATTTTTCAATTCAAACATTATTTAGCTATTACGAGTTTTACATACTATTACTTTGCAGATGCTTTGCTGTTTGTGTCACAGATTTAGAAATACTTGCACAATGCTTTTGACATAAAATATCAATTCGTTTGTCATTAATTCACAATTCCACAGTCTTATTCTGTTTAAAACTTCCCTTGAAATGTTTGATGGAGGATCTTTCTTAGGTACCTACTATTATCACAAAATACACAAAATGTCGGGTTTCCTCTAATACATGATATTCTACCATTTGTGATGGAAAAGAGCCAGCGTAATTACGCCTTTAAATTCATAATATCAACATAATTATAAAAGTAAATGTAATTCTTAGAATTATTTAATACAAATATACAAATATTGTCATGTAAATTACAACTCAAATTTACATGAGCATATCATATTTTAAATGTCAGATGTAACAAAATGCAAACATTAATGCACATTTTCTCATACTAACGACAAACAAGAGGCCCATGATGGCCCTAAATCGCTCACCTGAGTTAAATAGGTTGACCCAAGGAACATCCGTACCAATTTATTTTAAAATCTGGCCAGTAGTTTTGAAGAAGATGATTTTTAAAGTTTTCAAATTATTTTTCTTTTTGTTGCCATGGCAACCAGAGTTCTCCATGGATCAAGTTTATTTTAGGAACTTTTGTGAAGGTTGACCCAAGGATCATTCCTGCCAAGTTTAATCAAATTCTGTCCAGTGGTTTCAGAGGAAATGTTGATTAAAGTTTTCCCTATATACATATAAGGCAAATTAGCCCCGCCCCTGGCGGCCATGTTTGTTACGGATCGGAATTTTTAGCACTTTGTAGTTACCAAGGAATCTACATATTAAATCTGCCATTTTTGAAGAAATGTTTTTAAAAAATTTTCTTTTTGGCACAACCAGTTTACATGGATCAATTTTAGCAACTTGTGAGTTGACCCAAGGATCATCCCTGCCAAGTTTAATCAAATTCTGTCCAGTGGTTTCAGAGGAGATGTTGTTTAAAGGTTTCTCTATATACATATAAAGCAAATATGCCCCGCCCCTGGCGGCAATGTTTTTTTACGGATCGGAAATTTTTTAGCAACTTTGGTAGAGTTGACCCAAGGAACATCTGTACCAATTTATTTTAAAATCTGGCCAGTAGTTTTGAAGAAGATGATTTTTAAAGTTTTCATATTTTTTTTGTTGACGCCATGGCAACCAGAGTTCTACATGGATCAAGTTTATTTTAGCAACTTTTGTAGGTTGCCCCAAGATCACCCCAAGTTAAATCAATTCTTCATGGTTCCAAGGAATGTTGTTAAATTTTAATCTAAGCAATAAGCCCCCTGCGCATTTTACGGACGGTATTTAGCACTTTGTAGAGTTGCCCAAGACATCTGTACCATTATTAACTGGCATATTGAAAGAGATTTTTAGTTTTCAAATTTTTTTTTTGTGCCATGGCAACAAGTTACATGGATCAACTTATTAGCAACTTTGTAACCTCACCAAGAACTTCGCCAGTTCATTAATCTGTCACGTTCAGAGGAGATTCTTAAGCAAATGACGAGGGCAAGCATCACAAAGCACTTGAGCACTTTGTGCTCAGGTGAGCTAAAAAGTAAATACATTAGTAATGTTGTTATATATCATTATATTGGTTAATACCTTATATAACAGGCAAATGTCAAGTAAACTACAACTATGGTTTGTACTTCCATGTAAAAAGTTTATCATGCACGATAGAAAACTGCAAACAAAATTAAAAACCATTTAATGTTGAATTGAGATATTTCAATTTCAAGAATATTATGCTAACACTTTGCAAAGCACTGTGTCGGCTAATAAAGTCCCTCTTACTTTTCCTTCAATTATTCTACGAAAAATCCATCTCTGTCTGCCAGTTTGAAAAATAACGCATTCTTTTCCATGTAGTTATTGGTTCATCAATCCTGAGTGATTTGGATATGTTATTGATTACATTTGGTTATTGTTCATTCTCTTATGAATATATTGTAGTGCACTTAAACTGCTGTTGTTAATAGATTTTATAATGATCAAAAATCAATTATTTTATAGTTTTATCGTCGTCATCGCACCTTAAATAATATTTTATTCCGAAAATCGTCACGTAAGGATACTGTTACGTAAATGCTTACTGTAACTTGACTGACAGTTTTCGGGTTATATTGTCTATGTTTCATATTTTTATTTTTGAAACAGGTAGATACAATATTGTGTTGATATAAAAAGCAGCATAACAGTATCATTTGGTGACGGAATTGAACTGTTAGAGTCGCATAAAAATACAGCATGAAATACCTCATACTGCAGACGAACAATCTTGAAAACAGTTATTGTATCCCGGCTGTACATTATTTCCAAATCAATCCTGTTACCATTGATATCAGTTTAATTATATAATATGAATTTAATATATAACACCCATCTCTTGCTGTACACACTTCAGCCGTTACATGGAAACAATAGTTGACTTAGTAAAACTGAATACAAAGATAAGATCCTATACTTCTTCCTGTTACTGTCCTACCTTTTACTGAGCAAAAAGTAACAGGAGAGAATATATTGGTAAAGAATGGACAAAATGGCATAAACTTTAGATTTAAGATCTTACTGATTTTAATTTTCACAAAGCGTTTTTACTTTTAGCCCATCTTAGATGAAATACACTTTTTTCAAGCCTAGAAATGAAGTCAGTATAAAGAGACTTTAAAATAACTGACGCTTTTGTGTTATGTAGCTCATTATCTTGGCTTTAACCCTGAAGTATCCAGTTCTCAACAGCATAAGAATTTATTGTAAGAAAAATGAACAAAACAATCACTCACCTTTGTCACAGTACCGATAATTATCAACAGGGGAGAAAGATGTGTATGCCGCCGGGTAGCTCAGTCAGTGGAGCATACGCCCTGTGAGCGAAAGGCCCCGGGTTCGTGTCCAGGTCAGGCTACACATTTTGCTCACTCTGTGACATTTTACATTATTCCCGAATGCATCAATATATCCCCCCTAATGTAATAAATTGTCAGTGGTAATTGAATACAAATTTAAAAATAAACCTACAACTGTCAAGAAATATGATTTTTAAAATAGCGTCTCGAGTTCTCGTTAGCATAATATAATACAAAATTAGGAATAAATAATTTACTTATATCAAAATGAATAATTTTAATAACAAAACAATTGCATGTTTTTAGAATGGCATAAAGAAAGTTCCTCCTCTTGTATAAACACCTACCTATTCCATTTTAAACAGTCAGGTATCAGACAATATATCGAGTAAATCAAACACTAATAACGATTACTGGTAATAATTGAAATATTAGATATATACTTATTTATGATAAAAAGAATAAAGAATAGGTCAATAAACAATGATAATTTATTCTAATAAAATATTATACAACTATACAAAATTAATGAATCATTCTAGTGACCGTTGTTTTTATCGCGTAAGAACACTGAACTCTCGTTCTGGCACGCACCACTGAGAATTCGCGCCAAGATTATACAATTTTTCGCAGAGTGGCTTATCTCTTGGTTTTAGGTCTTTGTTTGTGGTATCTTCATATGTATTTTCACATTAAAAAGTAAAATAAATATAGATATAAATGAGCATTTAATTTAAATTCTTTAAAACTTTTAGTCATTTTATGAGAAAAAAAAAAGATTTTTAAGAAAATAAATAAGAAAGTTGATCAGAAGTGCACGCTCTAAAGAGTGATAAAGTTGATGTTTCATATATCAAAGGAGTTTTCTGTTGTTGTTATTTTTCAATGCTAAATATAATGTATTTACTATCAAAATTACAAGATTTCTTAAATTTGATTTCAGAAAACAGTTATAGTATTTTTAAATGAGGGGAGAGGAAAGCAAAACTTTTAGTCGGTAAACTGATCTAGCACTGAGCTTGACTGTAATCTTCCTTCACTCATTTCTCTCTGTAACTTTGCCATGTGCATATCTATATATCTAGATAACCAATGTGCCTTTCATTTTGCTTGTAGCATGTGTCAATGAGTCATATTTCACTCTTCTTTTAGTTTTTCGATTATCGAATGGTAATTAATCCGTTAACAAGCATATTTTTTAAGTTACTTCTCAATGACAGGTCTTCTGAAATGCCACTGTGATGTATTTCTAATATTGAATATGTAGGAAAATGGTCTGGTAACAGAAATTACTCAAACATGTGGACCCTGGATTTCAATCCATTAGATGATATTAAAGCTACTAGCTCAAATTATCATTTATAGAAGAAATACTGTAATAGGCTACAGTTTGAATAAATATGAAATTAATATTTAACTCTGCCTTTATTTATGAAATCTGAAAGCATTCGATTTCATAATGAAAATAAACATGCGATTTTGGGGAAGTCGTTGTGAAGAATCTCAAGAAAGAACTGAAATTTTATTTTTTAAGGTTACAAGGTTCATTCCTTGATTAATTCTTAACCCTGTAACTTATATAGATGAGTTTTGACACCTTTGTAAACAGAGGAAACCCAAATCAGACAACTCCTTCAAGGAGCAGGCTAATCAGGGTCCCCCCTGTTTGTTCATAAAATAATGTAGCACAGATTCTTCAGTTTGCATGGCAAAGAAAAATCCAGTTTTGTATACCAGTGAAAGTTCATTGAATGAATATTCATCAAGTCTAAAATGTGTATATGAAAATCAATGAGGTCAAAGGGTTAAAGAAAACAGGTGTAGGTGAGTGAGCATATTTACCTACAGGAAAACTGGCGTATAGAAGGGTGGACTTAAGTAATATTTCGTATCACAGAGGTTGTTTAAAACTTATCTATGAGGATTCAGCCTTGTGTCACTATGCAAAGTAGATGTACAATATCTGTTAAGCCAAAGTATGAGATCAGTTTAAGTGCTGTACAATATCAGTTCAATTGGTGTACAAGGTTAGCTTGTATACAGGTTGACTGCTGTAGGCTACAAGATAAGTTTAATTGGTGTACAGGTGCAAGTTGCTTACACAAGTAGTTTCAATGTGTTTTGTAGTCTGGTTCCCGATCGTCTTCAAGATTAGAGGTAACGTAGTGTAAGAGTAGGTACCTCAGCCAAGAACCAGACAATGAATTTAGTGAGCAACTGCCTCAGGATAGCCTGTATACATGTTGACTGCTGTACAAGGTCAGTTTGATTGGTAAACTATATCGGTAAATTCTGTATACGAAGTAACTAATCTAGAATATCAGTTAGTCAAATTATAATGTATCAGTTTAATTTAATTACAATATTAGTTATTTGGTGTACAATATCAGTTTAGTTGATGTACAAATTACATGCATGCTTATAAAGTGTGATATTTATTCAATGGGAGAACAACGCAGGATGAGAAAACTATACCATAAAATGGGCTTGTATAAATCTTGTTGCTGTATTTATACAAGATAAACTTATCAGTGTTTAGAATTTTAACAATGAAATCAGATCCATCAGCAATACTTGAAGTCTTAAATGAGGTAGGAACACATTTCTTGTTTTACTAAATATTATAGTAAAAGAGTGAGTTAAAGTTAAAAAATACCTTTCGAACAACCTTTGCTATGTAGGTATCAGGCAGGAATTACCAGAATTAGGTTTTATAGATATTTTCACAGAAATATTCTAATTGAGAGAATAATCCAGTGTTCAAAATGGAATCATGGCATACATAAGACATTACTATCCTGATCACGAATACGTTCTCCTTTATTTTGTCAATCCCATTGATTTTCTCATAATTTCTATTAGGACATTATTACCCACAATAAGAAGATAAATCCTAAGTATTACTTAGTGCTAAGTTGTTGGAATGCATGCTAGGCTATATATGAGTTCATTCTTATCAGATTTAAGCAAATGGTTGTGAACAGTATCTAACCTAATTAGCTTGTAATATGGTTTTAGTCTGTAATGGTGCTGTCACAAAGCACTGGCTAAGGCCAACGGGACCATACCATTTGATTTAAATGACAAGCAGTGATAATCTCTCCGTCCGCATTTTTTTTTTTTTTCAGCCGTGTACTAAACGTTTCCATACCGGTTCCGGGGTCGCCTTGGCCGAGCGGTTACAGTCGTGGACTACAAATCTCTCAGCCCCTCACCACTGTGGGTTGGAATCCCGGTAGGGACTTCGGATTTTTCATGTGAGGAAGCCTTCCAGCTGGCTTGCGGTAGGTCGGTGGTTCTACCCGGGTACCTCTGTGTACTCGGGGTCTTCCTCCACCTGTAATTAGCTGTACGTCGCTATATGATTGAAACACTATCGCAGCGACGGTAAACCCAATACAACCAACCAACCATACCGGTTCCATACCGCTTACAGCGTCCTCGTACCAGCCAGTGTCACCGTGTTAGCCGATTTCCTGCCGGGTTTCGCCGGGTCCATGCCGGGCCTCACTGTGTGGCTACCGGCCCCTAACCGCCCGGAACACCCCCATATCGTTCGCTAAACGTTCACGCTGCCTTGCTGTCGTCATACACAGTACATAAAACTGGTAATTCACCCGTCCGCTCACACATCAGTTCACGAATTTAACGTACATGTACTCCTCATATTTTTTTCTCCCAATACGTAACTAATGCCTAAACGTGGAATGAGAGCTGCTGGCAGAGCGGTGGGTAAAGTATGAAAGCTCCCGGAACCGCAGGATCCTCCAACCAGATCCACAACTTCAATGGTAAAAAGCCCAATCTCAACTTGGCAAGTATGAGTTTTCTGATAATGCAGGTTAGTTTCAGTATATTATTGTCTGTATGTTATTATTGTCTGTAAGTAGATTATTTTCATATCTCATAGTTCATACTGTATTTTCGTTTTTATACAGTACCTATGGAGTCACGGTGTCTTGCATGGCGCAATGAAAACACACGGAAACAGACCGGTATGGAGACATTATGAAGACGGTGGAACGGTAACAGGACGTTATTAGGTCGTCAAGAGACCGGTTTAAACGTTGAGAGACCGGTAAGGGGACGGTAGGTAGCCGGTATGTAGTCGGTATAAGGTTGAGAAAACGGTATGAACACGGTCAACATGTCGCTACCGCCCCATGAATGGTTCCATAACCTTTAAGAATTATCATTATTGTCTGAAGAAAAGCAAAATATTCAGAACATTAAAAGAAGTTTATCTATCAATGTTTTGAATTATTTGACTGTTCATTGATTTGCCAAATGGAAGTGATTTCTGTATAGTTAGGGGGATGAAAACTTCAGAGGATTTAAGGGTTTTTTTTAGTGGTTTCCATAGGAACAAATTCCATGAGCATACAAAATCCTTAGATAAATCATGCCTTGGTCAATTGAATTTACATGTGAAATTTACTAAAATATTTTGCATGATTTAACTTCTGAAGATTTTGATATTATTAATATAAGCAATATTCTATACCCTTTTAGTATTTCTGTTAGAAGTTCCTCTATACTAAGTTGCCTGATGGTAAAATATCAGTTTCCTCGAATATCATACATTTAAAATAAGATTTTATATATGAACATACTACAAATTTGTCAGTTCTAACTTGCATTCATTTATCAGGCATTCATCCCGTTTAAGGTGAGCTATAGTGACCGATGAATGCCCGGCGTCCGTCGTCAATATTTATCTTAAACTATATCTCCTCCAAAACAAATGGGCAATTTTCATAAAACTTTACAGGAATATTCCATGCGTGGGCCTCTTCCAATATTGTTGAAATAATTAAATTCCATGCCAAAATCTGGTTGCCATGGCAACTAAAATGCTAAAAAGTGTTAAGACTTCAAACATCTCCTCGTCCAAAAGTACTGACTGGATTTTAGAAATGATTTTGCACAGATGTTCCTTTGGTCACTCTCTACCGAGATTGTGAAGATTATTTGGAAAAGGGGCCTTTTCTTGTCCAAAAGTTATGGCTGGATATCAAAGTTTTTGGCAAAAATGTTCTTTTCTCACCCTCTACTAAGATTGTAAAAATTATTTGGATTCGTTGAAAGGGCCCCGTTTTCCTTATATGTAGATATATGTAGTACAAATTTGAAAAATAAAAATCTTCTTGTCCAAAGGTAGTCATTGGAAGAAGAGATGTTTCTTTGGTGACTTGCTGCCAAGATTGTAAAAATTAATTGGATCCGTCGAAAAGTATGGCCGCGAGTGGGCGGAGGCTGTTTCCTTATATGCGTATGGAAAAATTTGAAAAAACTTTTTGTTATTATGTACTTGCTGGATTTGAAAGTTTTGTTTTGACACAGATGTTCTTTGGGTCACTCTCTATCAAGACTGTAAAATAAATGAGTGGATCCATCATGGCTGGCAGGGGGCAGAGCCTATCTTCCATAATATATTCGTTGTTTCTTCTCCTCCCACTAATACCTGGTTCTCAGGTGAGCAATTCCAGGGCCTTCATGGCCCTGTTTTTTTTTTCTTATCTGCAATTTTTATCACCATCTACATCTTCATTCAGTGATTTTATCCTCAATCTTCTTCAGTATCACTTATCATTATCAGATTTAATCCCACAAAGGAAATAAGTAATGGGTGATTTTCCCTATATTTTATCTGAATATTAAATTAATTCAATGTTTAGGCAAACCAAATATTTTTTTTTTTACTTGAAATTTCAACATTTCTGTAGACCACACAAGATTTTAAGGAACATTTAAATATCAACATTTTATTCTTGATAGTATGGAACATAAGATTGTGAATTATTTCATTCAAAGAAATGATAACATAAGGTTGTGAATTAGTGTTGTTTAAAGAAATATGAACGTATGATTGTGAACTGAAACCATTCACAGAAATTTGAACATAAACTGATATCATTCTTATAAATGTGAGCATGAGGATGTGAACTGATGTTATTAATAAAATTGTGAAAATAAGGTTGTCAACTGATGTCATTCAAAAAATTGTGAACTTGAGATTATTAACTGATGTCTTTCAAAAAATTGTGAACTTGAGATTATTAACTGATGTCATTCACAGAATTGTGAAAATAAGGTTGTCAACTGATGTCATTCACAGAATTGTTAACTTGAGGTTATGAAATGATGTCATTCACAAAATTGTGAACATGAGGATGTAAAGTGATATCATTCACAGAATTGTGAACATAAGGTTTTCAACTGTGAACATTTAGTTGTGAACTGATGTCATTCACAGAATTGTGAACATGAGGTTGTGAACTGATGTCATTCATAGAATTGTGAACATGAAGTTGTGAACTGATGTCATTCATAGAATTGTGAACTTGAGGTTATGAACTGATGTCTTTCACAAAATTGTGAACATGAGGTTGTGAACTGATGTCATTCATGGAATTGTGAAAATAAGGTTGTCAGCTGATGTCATTCACAGAATTGTGAACTTGAGATTATGAACTGATGTCATTCACAAAATTGTGAACAAGAGGTGGTGAACTGATATCATTTACAGAATTGTGAACATGAGGTTTTCAACTGTGAACATTAAGTTGTAACTGATGATTACAAAATTCATAGAATTGTGAACATGAGGTTGTCAAATGATTTCATTTACAGAATTATGAACATAGAGTTGTCAACTGTGAACATAAAGTTGTGAACTGTTGTCATTCATAGAATGTCTTTCACAGAATTGTGAACATGAGGTCATGAATGGATGTCATACACAGAATTGTGAACATGAAGTTGTGAACTAATGTCATTCATAGAATGTCTTTCACAGAATTGTGAACATGA
>CM037779.1:15145092-15195092 GCA_021229015.1 Solen grandis
TCACACTTTCTTGTCCGGAGCATAACTCGAAAAGTATTTGAGGTATCACCTTGAAACTTAAAACATGGATAGATCACATTGAGGTGGAGTGCAGTGCACATAAATGATAACTCTCACTTTCTTTTCTCCTGAGTTATTGTCCTTTGTTGATTCTCAGTCTTTATTTTTGTCAGGAGCATAACATAAAAAGTATTTGAGATATTGCTTTGAAACTTCATAGATGGAAAGATCTCATGGATTTGTAGTGCAGTGCATAAGAATGATAACTATGTTTTATTTTCTGAGTTATTTCCCTTTGTTGATTTTCAGACTTAATTTTTGTCTGGGGCATAACTCGAAACGTATTTGAGGTGTTGACTTGAAACTTCATAGATCTCAAAGGTCTGAGTGCAGTGCACATGAATATTAACTCTGTTTCTCTTTTTCCTTGAGTTATTGCCCTTTGTTGATACTCAGACTTCATTTTTGTCTGGAGCATAACACGAAAAGTATTTGAGGTATTACTTTGAAACCTCACAGGTGGAAAGATCTCATGGAGTGCATTGTGCAAGAATGATAACTGTTGTATTTTTGGAGTTATTTCCCTTTGTTTATTTTTTTGGATTTAATTCTTGTGTGGTGCATAACTTGTAAAGTATTTGAAGTGTTGCCTTAAACATTTATAGTAGATAGATCTCATTGGTCTGAGTGCAGTACACAAGAATGATAACTCAATAATGATAATGATGACTACAAACTTGCAACATATATATAATTAACGTCATAAGTGCTTAATGACGTCATAATTTTTCTTACAGTTAATGTTTTGAATACATAGTCATTCTGACACTCCTCTGATGAAGACTGTATAGTCGAAAGTGCTCGGGAAAATTATTACATATTGCACTGTTTGAATATTTTATTCCCCCCCCCCCCCCCCCCAAAAAAAAAAAAAAAAAAAAAATATATATATATATATATATATTTATATATAATATATAATTTGTGGTGTGTGTGTGTGTGTGTGTGATTTGGTGTTATTTTGTACCTCACAAAATAGATTATGCTTTATCAATAATTTGTCAAAAGATCGATTTTCTAGTCAATTCTTTCATCAAACATGCTTAAATGCAGGCGACACAAGTGTTCCGAGGAACACCCACATCTAGTTTTAAGGTACTTACTATTTGTATGCTCAAATGATTCAATGTTAGTGGTAAAAAAGGCGGAAAAGTATGTATTTATAGAATTTTTCTTATTTTCTGTATTACATATTTATACATTTATTCTTACTTATTTCCTTTTTTTAAAGTAGTGATTTTACCAATTGTATTTTCTATTTATTGCTGCCATTTTTTTCTCAGACAGTGTTTGAATTGTCCATTGTACACCATGAGTCTCCGCCTAGGGCTAAGGACCTGACCCTCAATGTCCGTGATTAAGCCCTAGGTCGAATATACAAGTCAGCTCTGTATATTATTGGGACTATCAATACCTCTCGCCTTATACAATCTCAATATGACCTCCACACATCTACACTAAACTGACCACCTCTACTCACGCATTCAAAATAAGTTCCATAATAACCTATACCAACTTTAAAATGGCCGCCTTCAACTGAGGTCATTCTACCGATAAGGTCATTCTAACTACAGATCATGATGTCATTCCAATTATAGCTCATGATGTCATACTATCATCCAAAATGGCCACCACGCATGCGCAATACACACATAAGAAATAAAATGGCCGCCTACAACATGGCCACTACGCGCCATACCCTAAAATGCTTATATGCAAATGAGTTACTATAAATAGTAACAAAGATGGCCGCCCACCTAGAAAGGAGGTCAAGTTTGTTTGAATGCAAAGCGTCAGACTTACTACTAGTAAGAATGATTTTATCAAATTTAGTATACGACAAAAGGATAAGATTTTTTTTTTCTAGAAATAGAAAGGAAATAATATTAATTACTTCATTAATTTCGGAATTTGTCAGCTTGTCTTGTTAAATGTGGAACGATCGATGAATGAGTATACTTTATAACATTGGTTATACTTAGATCCTTACTTAATTATTTTTGTACATTTGTTTTTGAATTCAATGACTTGACATTTGCCATCAAGCTGTAATGAAACTCATTCACATGATTTGTCTAGTCAAAGCATACTTCGTATTAACTACAGAGTACAGTCTATAAGCTGGCTTGTGATTACAGGTTTTTCTCCATTGTTGTTGTGTACGCTGTTGGCGGTGTCCTCCTACAGAAGTTTGGGCGTAAGAAGGAGGGTGTAGAGATAGTGCCGAACGTCCTATTCTGGCGAACACTGCCAATACTTATCAAGGTGTGTCACAGTCTACATGTATTTACCGTCTTCCTGAGTTACAGTCCATCTGCATTTAACAGTCAATTTGTCTTCAAATGTCACATTTCTGAAATGGTATTTTGTTAAATAATTATTTTATTTCGAAAACATAAGAATCTCCACTGTCTGCTTATACAATATTTTAGTTTATGCTACTAGTAACTGATGAAATACTGGGTTCTCTCAGTGAGATATAACCTATATCAATCCACACTGTGGCTGATATAGATATGCCAGAACTACTTTTTATTTATAAAACCTTTCAATTAAAATTAATTTCGTATTAATCCTTTGTCAATGTATGAAAAAAGACTTATTATTTTTGTCTGACAGTATTTAGTGAACACATAAATCCAATAAATGTCTGACTTTTTTCTTGTTGCAACTATCCAACATGGCGGACAAAATGTGTTTTCATTAGAACATAGATTCATCCGCGTGTGAAAAGGAACGATTACACAAATAAATCTATTCTTTCGTCATCAGTTAGCATAAAATAAAAAGAAAATGTGTTTGTTTTGAGTGGATATGGAATATATCTCATCTCAAAGTGATACATTTTTTTTTACTCGCGCTACGCTTTGACTGAGATAAGATGTATTCTCCATATCCACTCAAAACAAACAAATATCCTCTATAAAGCTCTTAATGTATATTTTGAACAATGAGATTGCAGTATTCTTCAAAATGTTCGATCGGTTTAACTCGTTAAACCACTTAGTTTAATGGGTAACCGGTATATACCACCAATTTTTGTGCGCATACGTGTTGATATGGACTTGGATAGTAACGTCAAAATATAATTTCATACATTAAGTAGCGCCTAGTTGAGCGGTTTAATTTGTTAAACCCTCGATAACAAACATTAACCTATACATAATCTCATTTTTGTTTCAGGACGGTTGGGTATTTACTTTAGGGAAGTGTTTTCCGAGGTTTAGAAGATGAGCAAAATTACCGGAAGTGACGTTTTTCTCCAAAATTACGCATACAACACCAGTCATTCATTTTACCTGTTGATTTATATACATATTTATCCATTACTGTTGTCCTACGCTCACGCGCGCGTGCGTGTGTTCAGATGTTCTTCGTTTTAACCAAAAAAAACATCAATATGAAGTGTAAACATTGCTGGATTTGCTTATTGTTCTAAAACAAAACAAATATTAAATAAATAATAAAAAGTTAAAACAGAGTTTAAGAGTGAAGGGATCGCATTTTTTGTCAACCTTGCTGCATAGAGTTCAAATATACTGGTACTGATTCACAATGATTTCGGTATGCACATATATGAACATATGTTTGTGGCATTTCGTTGTATTTATGCAATAAACGTTTGTATGTTATAGATAGTGTACACCTCTCTCTCTCATAGAATAAGATGCATCGCTCATCACAAGTTATAATTGAACAACATGCATATCTGTATCCAAAATTTGGAACGAGACAGTATGAGTACATCTGACTTTTTAGTGCCCTCCAGAATCTCTCTCTCTCTCTCTCTCTCTCTTGCATGACAGGCCATCTGTATCATTTGCGATGGGTTTTTTTCTTCTTTTTTTCTAGATACTTTCACATAGTAGGAATGCTGAAGTTCACCGTCGCTGCAGCAGTATTTAAGTCACATCTTGACGTCCAGTTAATTACAGGTGGTGGTGGGGGACATCGAGTGCATAGAGACACGCACGTAAAAGTAACACGTATACAAAACCATAATAGAAAGAGAAAGAGAACTTTAAGTAAACACTCAGTTTGTCGCCTTTTTGTCAGCTAGTCTCTCTGCGAACAATATTTCTACAGTTCCTCGCATCTTCCTTTCCTCCCGTGAGCAAATGGTTACTGCATCTGCCATAAGCATTTTATGTATGTGTGATAAACTGTACTTATTTTTAGACTGCGAAGCGCATGCGCGAATCAGGCCTTAGGAACCAGAACTGAAACCAGTCATGGTGTATTGGCGTATGATTAGCATTGGTGTAAAACTACATAGGAAAAATAATGAGGTCAAAAAAGAGTTCGTATAGAAACATTAAGAGAGAAGTTCGACCAGACAACCCTTTAACCGGTGAAAAACTTCGATGGATTTCAGTTTATTTATTTATTTTTATATGAATACATTGCTTATAGAAAGATATGATGGAATCATGCTAAATGAATTATTGAATTAAAATCAGAGTGGACATTAAATCGCATCACAAAATGACAAAATAACAACTATACGCCACGTCTTAGAGAGGCTAATGAGGCGCATCGATTTATGGAATCTCAAGTTATGACAAACTTTTTCTTTCTTGAAACAGATCCATGTCCTTATTAAGTAATTGTTTGTTAGACTATTGTTAGAGATCACTTGTTAGATCACTCTGAAAACAGTCAGAACTACATGCAAAATTCATTCGAAAAAGAAAGAGATAAGCTGAAACAGCAATCCTGCTGATGCTGAATCGTGGTGTTTTGACTGTGTTCATTCCGAAAAAGAGTACTTAGTTTAAACATATTTATTTCTAAATTGTATCAAATACAATATTGGAAATACAATAAATATAGGGATTAGAACGAAAGAAATTTCTTATCGTGTTCTTCTCCCTTTAACAATATAATGTGAACAATGATATGGCAAAACAAAACAAAGATCTTGTCAATACGATGTTGTAACATTTTACAAAAAAAAAAAAAAAGATATATTAACGGATGAACAGAGAATGAGAATAATGAGAATGGGGATGACGAGAAGCATAAGTGGCAGCTACGTTGGTGTCAGAAATTTTATCTTGATCAGGCACTCTCTAGTAATATATCAACATTCAAAGCGTTTAGAAGATTTTATATAGTGATGAACGGCGTCAAATATTTTTATGTTTACTTCATATGATGCATTAATATCCCCGAAAAGTAAAACATCGATATTTATAATTTGTAAGAAGGAAAGATCGTCATACAATTTTCTTCTAGCATTATTGTAATTTGGACAACAAGTTAGAAAATGTTCAACAGTCTCAATTGCACCACAGTCACAGAGCGGAGAGTTTACCATATTTTTCAAATATAAAATCTGATTTAGGGAGCAACTATTCGTGCGAATCCTAGCATGAAATATTTGGTATTTTCTGTCACCATAATTGTAGTGTTTCGGAGAATTATTGCAGTCACTATTTATTAATCTTTTAAATTCTGAAATTGATTTCGCATTTCTTATTTCAATTGGAAGATTATTCCATTCACGTATCACAGAAGGTAAAAAAGAATTTTGGTATAAATTAGTGTTTGATGGAATATCTCGGATATTACTTGCATTTCTTAGATTATAATGTGTTATATTTGCTATTTGATCAGGGATAAGTTCTTGAAGATATGTGGGACTAAGGCCGTGAATCATTTTATAAAAAAAGTATCAATTTGTGTTTATTCCGTCTTGTTTGAAGAGATTCCCAGCATATTTCATTAGATAATTTTTCAAGAGACACAAGTTTCGTTGTTCCCGTTACAATCCTAGCAGCTTCATTTTGAATTTTGTCTAATTCCATTTTTTCATAAATAGCACAATTGTCAAATATAATATCACCATACTCAAGTAGAGGTCTAATAAAAGATATGTAAATTGTTTCCAATGTTGTTCGATTTAGTAAAAATTTCATTTAATTCGATTCCACGCCTTAGATGTAATATATTCAATATGATGATGCCAAGAAAGATTGTTAGAAAAATATATACCTAAGTGTTTATGATTGTCAACTTCATTTATAACCTCATTGTCCATCATAATTGGCGGGTGATTAGTTTTATTTCTTTTTCTAGTGAAAAGTAATGATTCTGTTTTTTTAGGATTGGATTTAACTAGCCATGTATTAGCCCACTTACTAATTTTACCTAGGTCATTATTTAGAATTGATGAAGCACATATTGGGGCATCTACTGTAATAAAAAGACCTGTATCATCGGCAAATAGTCGAATTTTAGAATTAATATCATTTACTATATCATTTATGTATATTAAAAACAAAAGAGGACCTAACAATGATCCTTGAGGGACACCGGCCCTGATATATACAGGTTCTGACTTGACACCATGTAAAACAACTCTCTGGGTTCGATTATCTAAATAGTCAGTGAACCAAGCGAGCAAGCAATCTGCGATACCAGCAGCCTTTAGTTTGATGATTAAACCCTTGTGCCAAACACGATCAAAGGCTTTGCTGATATCGCAGAAGACTGCTCTTACTTCTTTCCCTGTATCAACTGTTGATGAGATATAATTATATAAATAGGTGAGTTGATTGATAGTAGAATCACCTGGCATAAAACCTGACTGATATTTTGATATAGTATCACATTCTATGAAGAAATTATGCACATGTTTGTAAACACATTTTTCAAATACCTTTTCAATTGAACTAAGTAACGACACTGGGCGATAGTTAGATACTAAAGATTTATCTCCAGATTTAAATATAGGACATACATTAGCCTCCTTCCAACAAGATGGTACGACACCTTTTGTTAAAGATTTATTAAACAAAATACATAAGGGGTCTGCTAATTCATTTGCTAATTCACGCAGAACATAATTATTAATTAAATCGGGCCCTACAGCTTTACCAATTTTTAAAGTTTTTAATACATCTTTAACCTCCTGAACAGAAATAGTTATGGATTTCAATGTTTTTTCTGGTTGTGGTAGTTGGGGAATGTTAACACCTGTTTCATCTATAGCAGTTTGATCATGGAAAAACTTATTAAATATATTGGCCTTATCAACTTCATTATCAGCTATAGATCCATTGTATTCTAAGGGCGGTATTTCATTTGATGAATTATTGTTTAATATGGTATGTAAAGTTGAACACCATTTTTTAGTACTCTTATCTCCAGTATTAAGATTTTGACACAAATTGGAAATGTATCTTTCTTTACTTTCCCTAATACTTTGAATTGTATCATTACGAAGACGCCTAAAAATATTCCAATGATGAGTTAACATGGTTTTCTTAGCTCTTCGATACGCTCTTTTACGTTTCCTTATCATCAGTTTGATTTTACTCGTTATCCATGGATGTTTGTTTGGCACTACTTTAATTTGTTTGTTTGGGATACACTCTTTCGAGATTGTATGAATATGTTCAGTTACAGTTAAAGCATACTTGTCAATATCTATATCTTCAAAAGATGTCCAGTCGGTAATACCAGCTAATTGTCTTAGTTTATTATAATCACCTTTGTCGAAATTCCAGATATGACGACTGAAAGATTTTGTTAACCCTTTCTTGAAATTTAAAACACAGTATATTGGACAATGATATCTTATCTCTTGGGATAGAAAAGGCTCACCAACCCCGCTAAACAAAACATGATCATGATTTTTAATAAATATCAGGTCAATCAAACTAGAAGAATTCTCGGTAAAATGAGTATCCTCAACTATACATTGTTGCAACGAATTATGTAGACAAAGAGAACTTATTTTATTCTTGCAAGTTGGTATTTTCGGATTCAAGTTAAAGTCACCAGTAATAATAATATTGTTGACATCTGAGTCACATGCAAGACTGATAGAATCTTCAATCATCGAGTGGTTTAACGCATCTGTATTTGGGGGTCTATAAAATAAGCCAAATAGAAACCGTCTACATTTAAGTTTGACCTCTATCCAGATGCATTCAATACCTACAGGCTCTAAGTCTGGTCTTCGTTTGTAAC
Source organism: Solen grandis (assembly GCA_021229015.1). NCBI lineage: Eukaryota > Metazoa > Mollusca > Bivalvia > Adapedonta > Solenidae > Solen > Solen grandis. The sequence continues at coordinate 15,153,133 of CM037779.1, forward strand.
AAATATTATTTTTTACATAAATCAAAACACCCCCATGATTATCAGTTATTCGATCTTTTCTTTCGGGTGGTGAAAATAATGGTATAAGTATTTTTTCATTTTTAATTTGCGGACTTATCCACGTTTCGGAGAAAGCAAGAATATCAAAGTCCTTTAATTCAGAGGAAAGTAAATCAAGCTTTGTGAATATACTTTGGACATTATAATGAACAAACGTGAGATATTTATCAAAATCAATAGACTGACAGTCAGATAATAGTGAGCGTTCACTCATCACCGATATATCAGGGCCAGGGTTTGGATGGATATCTCCAGATAATTTTAGCAATTGCAATACAACGGCACAGACAAAAATAGTAGTGAACACTAGTACTACACATATTACAACTATCCAACTGCTATGGATTTCTAGACATACTGTACACTTAGACCTATATGATTGAAAATGGCACTTGTTAAGTTTCCTTAACATATAAGATCTTTCATTTATAGAGTTGATTATCAAATAACTTTGATGAACATTAGCGATAATAAATATGGAGAAAAATAGTGTAAGAGATCGAGAGAACCTGAAGAGTCTGAGTCTGGATGCTGAGCTATACGTTGTAATACCTATGTTACACCAGAGGAGTACAAATAAGAAACAAACAGCACCAGACTCGCACCATTCAGATAATCACACAACAAAAACCAATACCAGACACCACCGTAGTCCACCACTAATACTAAAACATAACATGGAATGAAAAACTGAAATGATGAAAGAACGAAAACTAGAAAACACAACATGAATAGTTGAAATATGGGCAAAGAAGATGTTGAAAGTGTCTTTTTAACTTAATTGTAAATACTAATTTTGAAAAACAATCTGTTTGAGCGTGCATGCGGGGATGTAAGAGTTTATGGATAGATATACAGAGTACTTAGTGTAATATGTACCCAGTGTGTGCGATGGAACTAGAAATAACATAATCAAAAGTCAAATTTAGCAGCTTGTTGACTCAGTAATGAACAAAACTTCAGTATAAGTCGAAGATTTAAGATTTTTACTTTTATAGCTACTGTTACAGTTATCTTTCCTTTAGTTCGGATTCCGATACAAGAGGGCGCCACTAAAGGTTGAGAACCTCCATTGTCCCTCCACGTGATTACCTAGCCACGTATCAAGCCAGACTTTGTTGCCTGCCTCAAGAGTCAGTATGGCGGCGTTTCCTGGGAAAAAATGGTAAAAATACTGTTCAAGAACATGGAGAGGAGAGAAAAAAATAGGCATTAATATATTTAGAATCAAGACCCGTGTCCCAGTCACCGTCTCAAATGACCCCAAAGGAAACCTATGCCTTGTGTACGACAGGACCAACCTCTCTTTTTGACTAAGTGTGGCCTTGACTTTTCAAAGCTACAGAAGTGGATCTTGCATATGCCACATATCTGGAAACTTTTTTGTACCAAGTTATTTCAAAATTGTTACTCGTATATGTAAAACAACATTAAGATTCAAAATTTCAAAATACAGACCTGTGTCTTTCGCAGGACGTTTTCGTGAAGAACATTCTTTTTTTTTTTTCAAAATCCATATTAACAGAACAAAACTATTCAAGGAAGATGTCGTTATATAAAAATATATATTTCTACATTTTTGACTCTGGAAGAACAAAATTAAATAAGTCAGATATTTAAAATGAGTTTTAAGGTCCATTATTTTTCATAATAATATAATTTTCATGAAAAAGAAAATATTGTAGATAAACGCAAAATGTGCAAATATCTCTGTAAAATAACAGTTAAACGCATTGAACATGTTGATTAAATTACGCAATTTAGTATTTTGCATGGATGTCAGAATACTCCCATTGTTTACAGTTTGCATTTGCTATTATTCCCGAAGACGTTCCGTATTCATTTGAATTTGCAAAAACAATCACCTAATAACAATTGTTTATCTGCTACGTCATCAATTTATGTACTCGCGATTTGTTAGCGGAGACAAACGGAAGGTCTATGGAAAACGTCAGAAAATTAACGAAGATATGCAGAATATGCAAATCAGATATTTTTGTAAACAATTGAATAATCATTAGTAAAAGAATCTTTCTCATATATGCAGTGTAGTAACGTTGTCGTCAACGAGTATGTAAAGATTGCATCATATAACAAATCTGTAGATTTTGATTTTCTGTCCGTATATATATAATTGATATTTGTAGAATAATGGGACTTTAACTTTTGAACAACCGGAAAGTGGCTCTGGGCACTCCATTCTACCATGTAGAGGTGACGTCACGTCCCTCGTTTAACCTCTACCCATTGACGCATCACCAAGCCGATTCTTGCAATTTCAATATGTGCGCCTGATTGCGTCAAGCGTTTGCACAAAGAAATAATCCGATATTAATCGACATAAAATGTCGAATTTCGGATAATTCTCAATGATTTCTCATAAGAAAAATTTAATACGGACATATTCTAGCAAAAATAGACATTTCCAGTAAGCACAACATTTACAAAAATATTGCACAGCATCGGCCTATGCTGTAGCTGTCACTAGCAATGGCGGATTTTGTCAGACTGATATCAAATATCGCAAAGAGTTTGGGATTTGCACATCCTCTTAAAATGCACAAATGGAGTGTCTTCACAATATTGTCGAGAAAAAGGACACTATAATCATCCTGTCAACCGGAATAAATGAGGCCGAAATAAATTATCTTTCAATAAACGATTTAAGAGAGCGGCCATGATGAAAGTAGTACATATCCCATCATTCTTTGAGCGAAAGTATACAGACAAGATAGCGCAGCGGTTTATTTTGCGGGCACAATGCTGAGCACTCACCTCCTTGCGTGTCATGCGCGCTAGCCACACCTTCCGCTACCGCTTCGTTGATTTTGACACCGTCTAGAACCAGCTCAGCATCTACCTCACGGTCATGCCTGTTTCCTGTTGGTGAGAACGTTTATGGTGGATTCGTTACGTGACTTACATTGACAGTGTTGGAAATCTAAATTTCTTGCAGCAGGTTCAAAATAAATTGGTAGAGTAGTGTATGATCCATTCATACATAAATTGATCTATCTATTGTTCACGTGAGTAAAAAAAGAAAAATAAGTCAAGGGCTAAAAAGAGCGATCTTCCTCTATCAAAATCAAGATTAAACCTTTTACACTAAAATAGGCCTAGTAAATTGTAGATCTGACGTATCCTGTGGCACAATTTTGTTACTTTTGTATTTTGTCTACTAAAAATATGCAAATTGATTGTTTAAATGTAAGCTGTGTAGTATGTATGCGTGTACCGATGAAGTAGATGAAAAGGTAGACACCATCGACGGGAGCGGTAAAAATGCCGGTGATGCTACTGTAGGCACTATTGTCATTCTGCTGCACCTGGTTAAAGATGATGGTCTGGTTGGAGCCCATCCCGTCAAGATCGTGGTCCAGATAGGCGGTAAACGACACCCCAGTCTTAACTGCACATGAATGATAACATGTTAATATAAATATCTACACACTGTAAAGAGAGGTAATGACTGTGTGGCAGTTTGAAGCGCCAAGCAGGAACATCACGACTTTGGCGTGTTGCCGACAGGAAACGAACCTCACGACCTCTTGCCCCCTCTAGCCAACCGGGGAAGATTTTTTACCCCGCAAAACCCACATCGATGATCAAGATAAAGATGATATTAAACAAAAAACAATGACATCTACAGTTAAAACTAAGTTTGGAAATAAAGCTGACATTGACCATGAAATATTACAGTGCATGTACAAGTTTATCAATATGACGTACTTACAGCAAACATGTAGTCAATCTAGCTCATTACGTCACTGTAATCGGTCTTGAGAAAGGTTATTTTAAGGGACCGGGTCAACAATATGTTTATACGAGTGTCCTGCAAGATACAAGTTGATTTCTGAAGAGCTGTGATCAATAAAAAAAAATTTACCGAAACAACCCTTAACCAGTCGTGAAATGCAATACTCGCAAAGTCTTTTGCGTTGTTGACACTGTTACTTCTATTTCTGGTTTTATTTTCCGTTTAAATAGCATGTTCATGCTCCAAAACCAAAACATCTTTGCAACTGTGAGAGGTAATCTGCTTTGACGTTTCGAATTGTAAAAATGTTCACTTCTTACAGACGCGCGAAGTGCCTGACTAGATGAACAAGACGCTTAATCGATTAACCCGCACAAAATGGAGGAAATGTCGACGCGATCAGAATTGTTTATTACTGGACGTTCTCTTGGCAATACATGTACATGATTGCTCTTTTTGTTTCTTGTTAGTCCTTTACTGTGGCTTAAAAGCTCTCGACACCTGCAGCCTTACGTTCAGTTAAATATGCCACTCATCACTCTGTTCACAACTGTTTGCGAGTTGTTTCCTTGCTGGCATCATATACACGCTACGATACAACTGTGATGCAAACGCTTTAGTTGGCGAGTTTTAACACAGCGCAGCTTAACAGAGGTAAACTCTTACTCATGTACCAATACTTCTTTCTGTCTGTGTGGTTTTTGAGATTAATACTTCAGACAGAACACTTTTCAGCATTTAACCCACCTAAATATTGAGTGCAAGGAAATGGATTGAGGGGCTTATATCACACATTTAACGAAATACATACTGGGGCCGCCGTGGCCGAGCGGTTACAGTCGTGGACTACAAATCTCTCAGCCCCTCACCGCTGTGAATCCCGGTAGGGACTTCGGATTTTTCATGTGAGGAAGCCTTCCAGCTGGCTTGCGGTAGGTCGGTGGTTAATTCTGGACGTCACTATATGATTGAAATACTATCGCAGTGACGATAAACCCCAATACAACAACAACAACGAAATACATAATTTTGCATCTATATTAAGCCCGATGTTGGGAAAAAAGAATGGAATACACAGTGACAAAACCTTTTTGAGGACATACATTTTCATGCGAAATACGTATAAATAAGGAATACGAAATTGAAACGTCATGGAATAACAAGAGCTCTGCATCTGGTTATCTTGTTTCTCTATCAGAATACCCAAATAGTTCATTTCTAAATACACCATGTAGATGTTTTTAGTAAGAGGTGGTGCGATGTGTTTCTACCTTAATTAAGAATTTAGGTATTATTAAGTGCTAAGTATTTTGATGGCATTAGAGTTCGACCATCTTCTATGTTTTGCATACAAGCGCAGGCCACATCCAGTTATGTAGCACGTCTCTGACTTGTGTCTTCGAAACATTAAAAAGCGCCGTGGTCCCGGATCCGAAGGGTGTTGGTTCGGTGAGTGCCAAGGATATTCCATGACCTTCTCAGGCGCATAGTACTGGTCCAACCTAGGATTAGTATAAGTTGTGAGAATTTGTTTCCAAATTTACGTAAAATAAATACTGAAACAAATAAGTCTTTTTTTCTGGCCGTGTAAGGTAACCATGTGAGCCCCTAAACTATAAAAAAGGTCTACCTGATTCTCCATCCAAGACAAATCTCCTGGAAAGATCTGAATGTGCAGCCTGCATGTCTTCAACTGTCCTTTCCAGCTTCGTGATCTGTTCATTCTGCTGCAGCACTGTGGCACCAAATCTCCAAGTGCTTGAGTTTCTCCTGGTCTGCCTGACGTTGTCTTTCTGTCACATCCAGCCTCTCCTTCAGCAGTCGGATGTCATCCTTCATGGCTTCAAACTCCGCCTCACACGGACTCCCGTCTGTCGGATTTTGGCTTGCATGACCACAAACAGCGACAGTCAATACTGCTATGACCGTCAGTTTTAAATGCATTTTGTTTTTAATTTTTGGTCCTGCTAAGTCTAAATAACGTTACTATCAGAGGAACAGTTCACAAATAAATAGAGCAATTTCTTATCTTTGGAAAGAAAAGCCAGGGACAGGTAATGCAGTTTTTATCTCGGTGTCCTAAATGGATTATATAAACATAACAAAATAAGCATCATTATCAACACTAGCAATGACATTTATTTTTATCTTAACACCATGACAGATTACACAATGTTATTTTTGTTCCGTATTAGCACTGTGAATTTCAGGACCGGATCCAGTTTTCAATGGGGGTGGGTGCGAGTGGGGGGCACACAATCTGATTGAGATGAATTGAGTTTTTTTCCATCGATAAGCAAATGTTACTGTCAAATGCCTTTTCGTGAGTTCGAATCCCAGTAGTTGTCAAACTTTTTTTTTTCTATTCTACTTGCTGGTTATTATATCTGCATGGGTAAAAGTTGGAAATCTAAAAAAAAACTTTTACCCATGTATCTGTATCATTCAGATCAGGTTTAGAAAGAATATATATTTCATTTTATTTTTGTATTTTTATATATAGGCAGAGATTTAAATTACCTAATGTAGCTCCATGGTAAAGGTATTCATTGAACAAATTATGCTAATTTAATAACAAATATGGTACCTGTGTAACAGCCCAGATTTTCCCCTCAGTCAGTTTTTTCCCCACCAAGTCAGTTTTTTTCCCCTCTTTTTTAATTTTTTTTAAGGTTTCTGAGGTGGGGAAATTCTGAACTAGTCAGTTTTTCCCCCCGTCTTATATATTGCGTGTGATTGTGGGGAAATTCTGGACCAGTCAGTTTTTTTCCCCCTGTCATGTTGATTGTGCGTGATGGTGGGGAAATTCTGGCCTAGTCAGTTTTTTTCCCCCTGTCATTTAGATTGTATTGATGGTGGGGAAATTCTTGACCAGTCAGTTCCCCCCCCCCCATCCTATATATTGTTCGTGATGTTGGGGAAATTCTGGCCTAGTCAGTTTTTTCTCCCCTATCCAATATATTGTGCTTGATGGTGGGGAAATTCTGGCCTAGTCAGTTTTTTCCCCTGTCATTTAGATTGTTCTTTTGGGGAAATCTTGACCAGTCAGTCCCCCCCCCCCCCCCCCTGTCTTGAAGCTTGAGCATGAAGTCAGGAAAATTCTGGACCAGTCAGTTTTTTCCCCCTATCCAATATATTGTGCGTGATGGTGGGGATATTCTGGCCTAGTCAGTTTTTCCCCCCTGTCATTTACATTGTATTGATGGTGGGGAAATTCTGGACCAGTCAGTTTTTTCCCCCCTATCCTATATATTGTGCTTGATGGTGGGGAAACTCTGGCCTAGTCAGTTTTTCCCCCCTGTCATGTAGATTGAGCATGAAGTCAGGAAAATTATGGACCAGTCAGTCCCCCCCCCCCCCAATATATAGGATAGGGGGGAAAAACTGACTAGGCCAGAGTTTCCCCACCAACAAGCACAATATATTGGATAGGGGGAAAAAACTGACTAGGCCAGAGTTTCCCCACCATCAACAAAAATGGGGGGAAAAACTGACTAGGCAGGTTTCCCCACCACAAGCCAATAAAAACTGACTAGGCCAGAGTTTCCCCACCATCAAGCACAATATATTGGATAGGGGAGAAAAAACTGACTAGGCCAGAATTTCCCCACCATCACGAACAATATATAGGGGGGAATTTCCCCAAATTAAAAAAAGAGGGGGGAAAAACTGACTGGGTGGGGAAAAACCTGACTAGTCAGTTTCTTCCCCGGGGAAAAACTTGACTAGTCAGTTTCTTCCCCGGGGAAGAAACTGACTGGGGAAAAACCTGACTGTTACACCTGGTATATTGGAGGACTGAAAAAATTTAAAAAAAAACTCGGTAAAAGTCAGATAAACCGAAATAGATCTACTTCGTAGAAAATTCCGGTAAACTTTGAAATATGTCTCTCAGTTATGTAGATTTTAGCGATAGGGCGTATTTTGAATATCAAAAACAAAAGAAAAGAAACATTAGACCAGTGTGTAAATGGGTTTGGTATGGTAAGAATTTATTGCATATTTCAAGTAGTTTTAGTTGAAAAAATCAGGGTTTGTTTGCCGAATGCTATTATTTGTTTATAATCAAAAGCAAAACAGAATAGAATATTACATAGTATTTTTTTTCTAAAAATTGAAACTTGAAGACAACAGATCTAAGCCTTGAGCGATGTAATAATATTGCTTTACTTTAGCCTATAGCTGTGCAAAGTCATGTTATTTACCAATAAAAAAAAACACATTCGTTTTTATATGGTGCTACCTACAATCTTTTATGCAGCACGCTGCAAGACTAGCTTGCGAGTTCGAATCCAGCTAGAAAACTTAGTAAAATTAAAATTCATTTTAATATACCTATAAATATAAATAAATAAAATGAAACAGGAAATAAAATATCATACATACATAAAAGTAATGTTAAGGTAATTATTTCCATGGCACAATGCAGTAATGAAATATTACATTTATATTTTTTTTGCTCTATTCAAAAACAACAACAGCATTATTGTGTTATATAATGATTATTCTTATTAGGTTTAAAATACATTGATTAAACTCTTCTTGTGCATTTGTTACTTCAAATTTCCTTTTTATTCCCATTCACATACATACTCATGTAAATCTTAAAAATTGTAAGAGAGAGAGTGGGGCAATGTGCTTATTGTAATATTAACAAAATGTGTCAAGATTTTTCTTTAATACAAAAGAAGAAGAAAAACAAAAATAGACGTACCGGTAAAAACATTAAAACAATCTGCCGGGCTTTAATCTAAATCTGTGACATTCAGGCGCTTAATTGGTATAAAGCTGAAAGCGTCTGACTGATTCGGATTAGTTTAGTTCTTGATTGAGTGACGGAGCAATTTGTTTGCTAGCCTTATCATGGTCACACCTGGCCTAACAACATGGATCAATTTATGTCCCATTGTCTAATTTAGTCGGCACTGGTGAGACGGTTATGCGGTCTCAAGGGGAATAGCCGTGGCACCTCAAGTACACTTCACCACCAACCCACATGCCGACTAAATACACAGACTACACGAGAAACACGCAAACTCTTCCAAATCCAGACATGCTCAAAATGGTAATTAACATCCTCGGCTCAAATTAGCTCAGTTATTTACCAAATCTATTTTAGACACTAAAATAATCATATATGGCGTAAATAAAACAAACCTGCAAATCACTGGTTTACTTTAAAAGTTGACCCTATTTCGGCTTCTAAAACAAAGCTTTTCAAGGAGTGAGGGGTCACACTCCGGGGTCTGCGCACAAAGCCGGACTGGCAGCCAGACCCTAATTAAACAAGATATCAGTTGATTCGGATTAAAGTAGTCACAGTCACCATGTGATGTTGCCAAGTGACAGCGGATGCTGTATCAATAGGGGGTCTCGGAACCAGCAGGGGCCTGGTGAATGGTCGGGTGAGGAACAAGGGACACACAATGGGGATTTCCACTACAAAGCACAAAGAATAGCCCAAATCACGACAATTTTATCGAAATATAGCGTGTCCCCTGGAAATATTGTATGACATTGAATGTGAAGGTAAGGAATGCTGCACAAAAAATACAGTTCGCTTTACCAAAAACACTACAGTGATATTTCTAGTTTTAAGCAGGAAAATATCATCGAAGAGCTTATGCACCAGCAACCCATTCTTGCAGAAATTCTGTTAGCAGTTGCACTCCCCACACGTAAAATTGGTGACAGCGAGGCTGTAGAGTCTGTGATGCCAGTGATTGGAACTGTGTACAGTATGCTGATGAATCAACGATACAGTGAGCTATCTGAGAATGGTACTGAAAACAGTCACAAAAGTTGACATTGAGTACATTGTAAAGTGAATAGAATCCCACGAAGTCACAAAAGTTGACATTCAGTACATTGTAAAGTGAATATATACCACAAAGTCACAAAAGTTGACATGTCACAAAAGTTGACATTGAGTACATTGTAAAATGGATCAAAACAAAGTCAACATATTTTATAAATAAGGACAGTAATGATTTATGTGGGGAATGTAAAATGAAGTCTGTTTGGTGATATTGATAGTATTTTAAAACATTATCTTGATTGTAACAATGACTCGGGGATAATTCTGTCTGAAAACATCATGAAAAAAAAACACATCTCACTTAATCAAAGTGAATGAGAGCTTGTCATAAGTACTAAGTATGACTACCAGTTGTTTTTTCTCATTTAGCAGGTTTCACTGAAATTTGAAAAAAAAAAATCTTGCCCTGGATAAACCCTGCAATGAGAGTGTTATTTGGTTCTTTAAGCACAATGACGAAGAACATCATTTTTGATTTAATAAACCAAAAATGATACTTAAAAATTTCACATATAAAATTGCAAACTTATAGAAATAACGTACGACTTGAACTACTGTCTTACTACACGACTAAGCCAGATTCAAAATTATTCAATGATAATATTATTGTTTTCAATAAATTTGATATATTGAATTTAATTTAAGCTTGAAAGAAACAAAAAATGTGTTGATTTTGGCACAAAATCGAATTTTATTTCACTTTTTAATCACAGAAACCTAGGCAAAATTGAGGTAAATTTTGACAAAGTTATCTGCAAATATCTACTGATTGGTCTTGATAAAATAAACTTGATCCATGTAGAACTCTGGTATCCATGGCAACGGAAATAAAAATAATATGAAAACTTTAAAAATCATCTCCTTCAAAATTTCTGGCCAGAGTTCAAAATGTTTTAACAGATGCTCCTTGGGTAACCATCTAGATACCAAGATTGCTAAAATTATTCCGATCTGTCAAAAAAACATGGCCGCCAAGGGCGGGGCTTATTTTCCTTAAATGTATATATTGAAATTCCTCTGGAACCGCTGGACAGAATTTGATTAAACTTGGCAGGGATGATCCTTGGGTGAACCTTCACAAATTTTGCTAAAATAAACTTGATCCATTTAGAACTCTGGTTGCATGGCAGCCAAAAATAAGAAAAACTTTAAAAATCATCTTCTTCAAAACTTCTAGCCTGTTTTCAAAATGTTTTAATACAGATGTTCCTTGGGTAGCCATCTACCAAGATTGCTAAAATTATTCAAATCCGTTAAAAACATGGTCACCAGGGGCGGCTCTAATTTGTCTTCATTTACCCTCTACCAAAACTGTTTAAACAAAAGCTGATCCCTTGAAAATTTAGCTTCCAAGGGATTATTTAGAAAGTAAACTTACACAAACCTGGTGGTAATGTTAATGACTATTATCTTGCCAAGGCTGACTTGGTATTGGATTACTATCTCCAATTATGGCCCTTGAAGTATAAAAAATGTCATATTTAACTTTGTTTGCATTCTAGAACCACATCTATTAGCAATCTTGATCAGATGTATACATAATCATAATGCAAAGGATTATTATGCCTTGTATGGGAGTTATGGTCCATAATACTTAAGGTTGCCTTTAGAGCAGTGGTACTCAGGTGAGCAATATAGGGCCAACATGGCCCTGCTTTTCTTTTTTTCACGCGAAACTTGGAATACTTTATAATCAGGAAATACACACTTGTAAGACAAGGGGTATTATTCTGAAAACTATATATTTGGAGTTATGCCCCTTTTGAACTAAGAAGTTTGGTCAAAATTGATTATTAAGTAGAATGATTTGAAAACTATGAAAGCTATCAACACGAAACTCGGAATACTTGATTATCATAACAAGGCACAGTTGTAAGACAAGGGGTATTATTTTCGGAGTTATACCCCTTTTTAACTTAGAACATTTGTTAAAATTGCTTATTGATTAATGTTTTTAAAAGTATCAAATATAGTGTACTCATTCTTGGCATACTTGTTAAAGGGAACAAGTGACATAACTCAAGGATCAGTATTTTTTAAGTTATGCCCCTTTATCACATGGAAAATAATTGAAGTTCTACATAAATAACATTATTTTGAACATTTTCAAAGTTATTTTATTCTTTTTTTTTAGTAGACCTAATGTGATCAGCTATTGTGATCACTGGATCGTCTGTATCATTTGCAACAAGTTTGATATGACTGATTACTCAATAAGTATTTAAGATATTGACATGAAACGTCAGAAGCATATAGACCTCCTTCGGAATACACAAGAAACACAACTATTGACTTCATAACTTTTGAGTTATTGCCTTTTGTGTCACACAAAAGGTTCTAATGTAACTGATTTCTCTAGACCTCATTGAGGAGAAGAACCATACTTGATAGATACGAAAAAATAACCGGAGCGGATTTCTGTAGAGATCAAAGGTAATCTATCCATAATATTCATGTTCCTTCAAGTGCTTTAAAAGATATTTCAGCACAGATGCAAGAATCCATTGACTAGGAGTTACAGGCTCTTTTGCTCTAAGTCTATAAAGGCTATAAAATTCTCACGATCTCTTGATGGACCATGGTAATTATTTTTATGATAAAAAGTAATAAAAACTGGAAAGGTGAATAAATATGAACAAGAGGGCTATGATGACCCGGAATCACTCACCTGAAGTCAACTACTAAAGAGAAAGTGCTTATATAAGGATAGAATTCCACATAACATGAAATAATTAAGAAGCAAAGGGTCAAAACTCCGTAGAAAAAGTGTTGATATGGACAACTGGATTTGATGTTGATCAATCATGTTCTACTGAGTTTCATCAAAATCTGCTCAGTAGTTAAGGAGGAGTTGTCATTTAAACACTTTTTTTCTATTTTTAGCTCTAGCTGGCATCTTGTAAGGCGGACCAGAAGAGTTAAGCTATTTTTGTGCATTATTACCCAATGATCATTCCTATTGAGTTTCATCAAAATCTGCTCAGCGGTTTCGGGGGAGATGTTGTTTAAAGATTTTTAGCTCTTCTGAGCACATGTGCTCATGATGAGCTATTAGGATCGATAAATGTCCGTCCGTCCGTTCATTGTCCGTCCGTTATCCACAATTAGTTTGTTTATACTCTAGCATCTTCATTTCTTAAGCAATCATCATTAAATTTTATGAAAATGTTTATTACCATAATCTCTCAGCCAAGTTTGATTATGGCTGATATCGGCCAGTTAGGTCAGGTGTTATGCCCCTTCTAATATTAACAAGAGGGCCATGATGGCCCTGGGTCGCTCACCTGAAAACCAGGTTTTAGTGGGAGGAAAAGAAACAGCAAATATCTTACGATATTGTGGAAAATGGGCTCTGCCCTCTGCCAGCCATAAATTGCGTGAGTACTTTAGGACAAGAAGAATTTTCAAATTTGTACTATATACATAAAAGAAAAATGGGCTTAACCCCCTGGCAGCCATGTTTTTCAACTGAACAAAATAATTTGAACAATATTGGTAAAGAGTGACCTAAGGAACATCTGTGCCAAATAACTTTGAAATCAAGCAAAGCGTAAATTTTTCATCATTCTGAAAAACTGACAACATGTCGAAATCAGTGCCCAAATATGAGAACTAAGTAATAAGCTGTGACGTCACAAGACGCCATATGACGTCAGGACTCAAAATATTTAAAACAAATCTGCAGAACTGCAAACTTTGAACATAGCTAAGGCTTGAGATGTATATTCTGTGAAAATTCAAAGAAAATCCAACAATAAATAGCGGCTGAAGAGCACAAACAAAAATGTTTCCTATTTTTAGCGCTGACGTCACCTGACGTCATAGGATACTGAAAATGCTATTGCTTAAAAACTTATACATTTCTGTCAAAGTTGTTAATTGTTCATCATTCTGAACAACCGATATCATGTCGAAATCACTGCCCAAATAAAGAGATATTAGTAATATGCTGTGACATCACATGACGTCTTATGACGTCAGGACTCAAAATATCTAAAGAAAATCTGCAGAACTGCAAACTGTGTAAGTTTCAGTTTTTTGTCTCATCTGAAAGCTCTATAATCCTATAATGAAAATGTAGGTCCTATGTTTGAATCTTGCTTCAACCACAGAACCTCGGTCTTTCGGAATTTTGGTCAGCTGAATGTATATGCACAGCTTAGTCTTGAGATGTAGCATCTGTGAAAATTTGAGGAAATTCAGACCATAAATGGCGGCTATAGAGCGCGTACAATATTTTTCACTATTTTTAGCTCTGACGTCACGTGACGTCATAGGATGATGAAAATGTTAATACATTAAAGCACATACATTACTCTCTTATCTATGAAATTTTTATCGTTCTGAACAACCGACATCATACCGAAATCATTGCCCAAATAATAAGAACTAAGTTGTATGTTGTGACGTCACATGACGTCAGATGACAAGAGTTCTAAATGGATCAAGTTTATTTTAACATCATTTGTGAAAATCTGGCCAGTAGTTTTGAAGATGATGATTTTTGAAGTTTTCATATTTTTTTCTTTCTGTTGCCATGGCAACCAGAGCTCTACATGGATCAAGTTTATTTTAGCAACTTTTGTGAAGGTTGACCCAAGGATCATCCCTGCCAAGTTTAATCAAATTCTCTCCAGTGGTTTCAGAGATGTTGATTAAAGTTTTCCCTATATACATAAAAGGCAAATAAGCCCCGCCCCTGGCGGCCATGTTTTTTAATGGATCGGAATAATTTTAGCAACTTTAGTAGAGGTTGACCCAAGGAACATCTGTACCAATTTATTTTAAAATCTGGCCAGTAGTTTTTAAGCAGATGATTTTTAAAGTTTTCATTTTTTTTCTTTTTGTTGCCATGGCAACCAGAGTTCTATATGGATCAAGTTTATTTTAGGAACTTTTGTGAAGGTTGACCCAAGGATCATTCCTGCCAAGTTTAATTAAATTCTGTCAGTGTTTCAGAGAATGTTGATTAAAGTTCCCATATACATATAAGGCAAATAAGCTCCGCCTGCGGCCATGTTTTCAGATCGAATAATTTGAGCAACTTTGTAGAGATTGACCCAAGAACATCTGTACCAATTTATTAAATCTGGCTAGTATTTTGAGAAGATGATTTTAAAGTTTTCATTTTTTCTCTTTGTTGCATGGCAACCAGAGTTCTTCATGGATCAACTTTATTTTAGCAACTTTTGTAGAGCCTCACCCCAGGAACATTCCTGCCAAGTTTCATTAAATTCTGTCCAGCGGTTTCAGAGGAGATGTCGTTTAAAGCAAATCGTTGACGACGCACGACGACGGACGCCGGATACAGTGCTCAGGTGAGCTAAAAATGCCAGATTTCACTTTGTTTGCAATCCAGCATCTTCATTTCTTAATCAATCTTCTTCAAACTTTATGACAATGTTTATAGTCATAATCTGTCAGTCAATTCGATTACAGCTGATATCGGACAATAAGGTCAGGAGTTATGGCCCTTTTAATATAATAAAAAGCCAGATTTCAATTTGTTTGCACTCTAGCATCTTCATTTCTTAAGCAATCATTTTCAAACTTTATGACATTATTTTTAGCCATAATCTCTTGATACGGCTGATATCGGTCAATTAGGTCAGAAGTTATGGCCCTTTTAATAATATATATATATATATATATATATATATATATATAATATATATATATATATATATATATTTATATATATATATATATATATATATATATATATATATATAAACAGATTTCAATTTGCATTCTAGCATTCTCTCATAATCTCTCATGGCTGATACTGGCCAATTGAGTCAGGAGTTATTGCCCTTTTAATATTAAACAAGAACTGTCAGAGGACAGTACGCTCGACTATTCAAAATGTTTGTTGGAAAATCAAAAAATTTGTTCTTGCCTTCCCGGGAAAAATTTACCTTGATAGTCTAATTTTATGAAGTCAAAAAACCACATATTAAAGATGTTTCAAATCAATCCCATAATTCCTTGGTTGTCTGATGCCCGTAAACATATTCATAAACTTTCAAGTCAATACCATGAATGGTTATTGAGATACAAGCCGGATAGTAGCTTGCATGCAAAACTTTAACCAAATTTTCTTTTGCATGCAAAACTTTAACCAAATTTTCTTTTGCATGCAAAACTTTAACTAAATTTTCTAAGTCAAAAAGGGGTCATAATTTATATTAAATTCAGTCAAGAGTTATCTACCTTGGTCGTCTGATGTCCCTGAACATATTCATAAACTTAAAGTCAATACCATAAATGGTTATTGAGATAAAAATTGGCAGTAACTTGCATGCAAAACTTGAACCAAAAGTTGCAACGCCGACGCCGACACACGGGTGACTACAATAGCTCTCATATTCTTCGAATAGTCGAGCTAAAAATGCTTATTGATCAATATCAGCCACAATCAAACTTGGCCGAAAGATGCTGAACTAGCTCTACATGTAATTCTAACTCCAGCGTTAAGCAAGGTTAATCTCGAAGAAAAGGCCAGAGGTCAAAAAGTGACACCATAAAACACGCTTTCCTGCAACTCTTATTATAAGTCGTAAGTCAGCTGAAATCGCTCTGTTTGAGCACTTTGATTTGTTCCACAATGTTCCATTTATAAATTGCATATCTAATGAGGTCATGACTTCACTATCTGATGTATAAAATCGCATTACATTGATACGTTACTGAGCGGAGTGATTACAATGACGGCTTTTGATTTACGGCTACGTATTTCGCGGCTACCGCCAGTCTTATCAAAGCGCTGACAGCGCTGAAAGAACAGGGTTTTTAACGTGATGATGTTGCATTTCTTTTGTTTATCAAAGGAAATTAAATAAACGAGGATCAAATTTTCAAAATCGTTCGAAAACGAAATGGGATATTCCCCAACATTTGACCATCAATTTTTGCGGTCTTTGTTGCAGGTTATATTTTCAATGAATTTCATATTGTAAGCGTTTCATATTGTAATGTAATACATACACAATACCTAAAAATCCTCATCCAATATCTACTTTCTCTTTTCTTTATCCTATCACTGTATTTCCCCTGTCGATCTATATTCTCTGGTATATCTCTTTTTGTTGACATTTTGTTATCAGTACTACATATTGCCATGCTTAATATCGAAAAATGTACACTGCAGGGGAGGGCTAAAATTAAGCTTAAGAACTTGTAGCCCAACCCAATTGCCATTTGTATCAACCTATGTTTGGATATATTTTTGTATTTGTTAACATTCTATTTGGCAATAAAATATGTTAAACAATGAATTTTAACCCCGAAGTCTTCGTTAACAACCCAAACCGCAATATAAGCTTATGTATAATGAAAGACAGGAACATGAAAAGTCCGGATCGGAGAGCATTTGTGCGGAAGCGAGTTGTTCACACAATGTGTTTCAATGAGTTCCATTGTCTTGTTCTTGTCTGAAGTTCCTTCCCCTTACACTATTTTTCGGTAATCTTGAGTACGGCCGGGAACCAGACAATGATTTGTGCGCAATTCGCCTCAGGAACTAGACCATATTTTCCTGTGCTGTTGGTCCTTCCATTGGGTCGATATTCATACAGTATGCTTTATGTCGAGTGTACGGGGCTCAGCATTCAATTATCTATTGATTGCATTGTATAGAATTACGTTCATGTCTTTGATAGCACAAATTTATGTTATGTTAAATAAAATACAGCAACAATTTTATTTTCCGTTTTATATATTATATTATTAACAATATATTACACGTATGCAGGATTAGACATTAAAAGCTTTGAAACAAACCATAAATAATTTGAACAATCCGTCTAACACAACTGTAAAGAATGACAATATATTGAAAAAAAATGATGATATTCATATATTTCATAGCTGAGCATTTCGTAGGGACATACAAGTTAGTATGTATATACATTATGTTATGTAGTAATTTATGACACACCCTTCATAAGGGACATGCGAGATCTGTTTATATGAGATGGAAAAATATCACGTGATGTCACGTGGCGTGAACACCGGAGAGGTATGTCGCCACGACAGCCACCTACATGTGATGATCCCAAGTATACAGGAAGTACCGGCTAGAATCATCGACCTGCTGCAGCCAGCCGGAAGACTTCCTCACACGAAGAATCGGAATAACTACGCCAATACTTCAGTACGAGTTCAGACTTTAATTTGAGTATCATTATACTCATATTCCTACCAAAACAAATGGGCATAGTTTGGGTCTCTGTAGAAAAATCATACATGAATACCATTTTTATTTTCGAGAACACGAGACCGGGTCTCGAACCCACAGTGGTGAGGAGCTAAGTCTGGGACTGTAACCACTCGGCAATGGAGCCCCGCAATATTTTGCTAACCTTAAAAGGTTTACACCACTTTTTGATCATAAGCTGTGCTTACATTACATATATCATGTGTCGTGTATTGACCACATTGGCCTATAAAACAGCACGTGATGGAAAGCGTAAGCATTCGGGGGACCTCGGACTATAAGGTTACTTACAAAAACTTAATTGTGAGTGTAAGAGATAAGATTTTTACAGTCAGATATAAGTGCAATGTTTTCTTCCCAAAAACTGTTCTGCAATAACTCTCATATTCTTTGAATTGTCGAGCTAATAAATGTCACATAATTAAATATGGCTATGTTGACGGTTTCAATATGATAAGCCAATATAAATACATCGCCATAAAGCAACAGAACAATGCTGACTTTTCTATATGAGAACTTAACTTTGTTAAATCAAGGAGGAAGTAAATAATTACAATAAATCATCTTTGTGACTGATTCAATAAATTACACGTAAAGTAATAAACAGAAATTACTCAATAATTACTAATAATAAACAGAAATTACTCATTAATAAATAATCTTAACCAATATAACAATAACTAGGTCACGTGTCGTCTACCACTGCTGCTTAAAGCAGTTCGTGGATATAAAACAAATGAATGAATTTATGACTGATACACCGTGAAATAATACGAGGCGCTAATTTCCGTGCTTAGTGCATATTTCGAGGAATATTCTTAAACCCTTTGTGGAGAAATTATTAGCTCAAAAAGGAAAATGATCTCGGTTTTCCCGGACGCGGGAAAATGGTTAACTTAAGGGAAGAATACTCTTGGTATTCAGAGCCTTGCGAACACCCGCGTTTTTATTTTTTCCATTTAGTCCTCGGGATATAGCATTTTACTGTTGGTGATTACAAATATTCTATAAAAAGTTTATTGGTGTCCCATTGACAGGCAATGTACAGGTGAATGACGGCAGTTGTCTTTCTTTACTTGCAATACACAAAGAAATTATGAATCGGGCAAAGTCAGTATATACATCTTTGTAATTATGTCGGTATATACAGTGGTGAGTTACTGAAAAATGAACCTTTTCTACATGTATATGTTATAATCTACAGAATCTAGTTCAAATTAACACCATGAAGAGTGTTGATATTAAGCAATGAAACAAAAATACAAGAACATGTGCTCTGTTTGAATGATACAGTGCATATGATGTCTCTTTCTTAAAAAAGAAAACAATATCTGATAAAATATTTGAGGCGTTCCTTCTCAGAGGAAAAAAAACGTATTAAAAGGCTCAAACATAACAACTTATCATTGATGAATATATTTCTATGTGAATGTATATACTTTGCTTTGGCTAAGAATTCTGCTTACACGTATAATAAAAACAAAATTAATTATGATATCAGAAATAAATGAATGAAAATAGTGTGTTGTATAGGCAATTATAATAAATATTTGCAAGTTTACAAATCAGTAAAAAACAAAAATGCATTAAAACTGTTTTCGAAACCAGGTCTCATAAAAACTGAACTTAAGTGCGACTTTCATGATCTAACTCAAGTTTTGGCATTTTAATCCAATGTAGTTCGTGTATGGTATTTAGTTTAAGTAATTTTGAGAACACAGTACCAAGTTCCTTTTTCTCGAAATATAATCCAGGATGATTTTAGACAGTCTCAAATCCACTTCCCACTGAAAACAATGAGCATAGTTCGAGTCTGAGTATGAAAACCGTACTATACAAGTGAGTATATGTCGATCTTTTCTTCTACCAAGCTTAACAAAGTAAAATCTATGTAATAAGACCACCACGTCTTAATAACAATGTGGTCTGATCATAATGTTAAACATGGCAAGGAACAACAATATATTTATGTCGAGAAAGTAGCCTAAACATAGTTTTCTCAATAGTAGAGATATCGTATTATAGAGGTGGTCCTAAAATCGAGGTGACGTTAATCAATAGCTATGACAAAATAGTCCTAACATAGAGTTACATCAACAGTACATACCGGTAGGTCATGTTGTTGAGCTTGTCCTTATATCGAGATGGTCTTTATAACGGATGATTTTGTATACATATAAATGTACTACAGTAAGATTGCGACGTCCGAGGAACGACGAGGAATATCAAAGTCTCGGATAACCGCGAGAATATGATAGTATAAATAGTTACACTGGAAGTATAAATTGAGCTCGTGTCAGGAAACGCCGAATAGGATCTCCCCGTGCTTTCAGTGGTGTAAGAAATTGTTATATATTACGGTACTATGAAAATAGTACAAAGTTAGCATTATGCCTGACAACTTTAAATGAAATATTAGACAACGCTTCTCCGCCTAGGAGGTCCAAATTTCATTTGAATATGTCAAACTTACATTGTTGTTAAGCTTGTATAAAAATGGGTAGTTTTTGCACCCGTCTATATTTCGGAACGGTTAACCAATGAAAAGCTGCAGTTTTCTTTATGCAATAACCTTCGACAAATACTTTGCGCGGGAACACTGAGATTGGTCAAATGTCATTAAAGATTATGTTCTGAAAATTATTTTACACTAACATTTGGAAAGTTTGAAAGACATGCAGGAAAATCGTGCGTCCATGTGTGAAAAGGAACATCCGTGGGTCGGGCAGGTATTTAAACAGGTGTCCTATTTGAGCAGGTGTCCGAACTGAACAGATGCCCTGTTTGAATATGTGCCCTACTTTAGCAGGTGTACTAATTAAACAGGTGTCTTATTTTAAAAGGTGCCCTATTTGAACAGGTGCTTTATATAAAAAGTGCCCTATTTAAACAGGTGTTCTATGTACGCAGGTGTCCTATTTAAAAAAGGTCATATTCAAACAGGTGCCAGGTGCCCTATATAAACATCTGCCCTCCATGCAAAAGAAATAATATACAGTATTACATCAAAACATATACTAGTACTACTCAAACTTTGCTAAGGATCACCTAGTGAAATCTTATTTACCTGTGTATTTGATCGATTACCATTTTGAGTAATTTGATTTATCGTTTCCAAAACAAGGTTTTGGATGGGGCTATTTTGAAATACATGTACGTTGCGTTGCGTAATTTATCTTTTTTATATCTTCACAGATTCGATTCATAGCCACATACAATATCCATTTGGACAGTGGCGTCACCCCTTTTCACAGAAAGGTGACCTTGACCTTCGTGTGAGATTATAACCTTTTCATTAATCATTTAATGCATAACAAATTTAATAAGACTATAAAGATTATACATGTATATGAATGAAGCTTTTAATTGGTTTATTTGGTTGTTTTGGGCAATACGTTTCAATATTACTGTAGCTTTTCCAATTCTTGTTTTCATCATTAGAGTGTATTAATGTTTAGTGAAAATTAAGTGATCCTTGCAGTGTTGAGCGGTGTATTATCACACAAGACCGATGATTCCAATGCCTTTAACTTAATGATTCCTTGAAAAACACAGATGAAAAGTTCTAGGACTCTCTCTCTCTCTCTCTCTCTCTCTCTCGTCAAAATTTCCACATAGACAACAATTGCACTCGCATTTATAGACAATATACTTTAACATTTTTATGCATAGTGAACGCATATGGATATTCATGCAAAGGTTCAATTTCAAAGTTCCAGCAAAATATGCTGCTTATATTGAAGGAATACACTTATGTAATAGCTTTATGACATATCAACAACAGATCTCCCCCCCCCCCCCTCTCTCTCTCTCTCTCTCTCTCTCAGGAGTACCGGTTATGTGTTTTGTACACGCTTAGGTTCCCGTTCCTACTGCCGATCACGATCTTGTTGTCAAAGGCGGCCAGTGCACGTGCATCACGAAATTCGATGGGTCCACGATAGATTCTCTGGCATTGACAGTCCAGGGACACCTTATGGATAGCACCACTTTCATAATTATGTTTGGAGTCTATAACATAGACTGAATCCATGCTCTTGTTCAACTCGATTCCCGTCGGTTCAATAAGCGGACACTCGGCAGTTCCTCGGTACTGCCCAATTACTGTTCCGTCTAATTTGAACACAACCAAACACCGTAGATTCCAGTCACATACAAAACATGTACCGTCTATCCCAACTTTGACAAAACGTGGATATGAGATGAAATTCTGACCATACGAGAACCTCCGGAAACTTAATAATACTGGTCCCCCGTCCACCCCCATCACGTCAATGACGGGCTCACCGAACTGCGGAACCTGTCCACACACCAACCACTGTTTGTCACTGTGGAACCCAACACAAGCATACTTACGTATTGTACTTATATTGCCGAGCGTTGTTAAATCCGTTTCAGAAGCCATCACCTTGTATATAGTCTTTAATTTGGGAACAGTTATGGCGTATTTTCCGCCTCCTAAACTCGCCAGATCCCAAGGTTCCTCCATGAAAATCAAACCTCCTATCGAGACGCCATCTTTGCTGAAATATTTCAACTTTTTATTCCATCTGTCAATCATGAGAAACGAGTAACCTTCGTGAATAACCATGGCGAATATCCCTGAAGATCGCCTGTCATTCATTTCCCCGTTGTTGAAAGCAAACAGCGGGCAGGATGGTACGATGACAACATCTCCTGAAGATGTGGACGAATTGACAGAGCCATCTTCATTTGCGAGTCTGTAATTCCCATCCCTTTGCTCAGCAGAAGGACTTCGGCTAGGATATGATGATGATCTGTTGTTAGAATCGGACACGCCAGGTAAGCGTCCACGAAACCTTGACCTGCTGTCGTGTGGCTGGGGCGGGTAATGCCCGTAAGGTGGCGGTGATAAACCGGGGTATGGCGGGGGTGGATCCTCCGGGTCGGGATTCAGCATAGAGGATGCATGGGTATAGCCCATGTACGGAGGTGGTGGGTCGTTAGGGTTTAGTTCAGGCGTGGAAGGGCTGGTATTCTCAGCGGAAATTTCTTGTGCTTGATTTTGGACACCTGCAACATTTATATTGTTCTGAGTGCCGTTGCCCTCTACAGCGGATTCAGAATTGTTTTCACTCGGAACAGTACTAGTCTCTGTATTTGTTGGTGTCTGACGATCATTTTGATCAGTACTAACGGTGATCCTAGGTACTGCTTCATTACTTGCTGACAAACCATTAACATCATTTGTATGTGTTGGCGTAGTATCCAGCTGTGTATTACCAGAATTCCGAACCGTTGGCTCCAAAGCAGGACTCGAATCCACCTCACCAAAATCAATCAAGAGTAGGTCCTCCTGTGGGAGTGACAACTCAGGTGTGCCTGCCCCAGAACTTGCTCTTCCTCCGTCCCTAGTCTCCGGCGACCTCGGTCCCCCAGCTCCTTCGCTTGCTGAAGCGTCCAATCGGGTGTTCCCCATGGCCTGACTCACCAGCTCTATATGTTGGGTCTCCAAGTTGTCCTCTGGATTGTCCGACCTGGAATGTAGCACTTCAACACTTGCAACACGACCATTCAGAAATGTTTTCTCAACTTCTGAACTGATGCAGAAACGTATGACAAGAAAGGCATCTCTTGCGTCTTGAATAATAGTCCGATTTTGCTCCACATATGACAATTCATGGCTAGTTTTAAGTAAATATTTAAAGAATGGCGACATAACTTCAGTATCACGTTTCTTCGGCGATGGAGATACCACCGAACATTTCTTTTCATTCAGAATTGCTTTGGCTTCATTGCATAGTTCTGTAAATGTCAATAACCCTCTCTCCTGTTCAGTTACCTGATCAGCAAGCTCTTTTAAAAGTTCTTGCTCGTCCTTTTTCAGCTTCGCAATGAGCTTGTCTTTTAACCGACTAAAGAAAAGTTCGATTTCAAACGCAGTTTCGTTCTTTTTACGTATCATTCTCTTCCTCTTCTGGATAAGGTCGTTCTGCAATCCACTGACATGTGAATTAAGCGTATCGATCTTGGATAGCAGTGCGGCTTTCATGTTATCCCAAGTGTCATCCACTGCATCTTGAGCCAAGAGGACGTTGCAGTTTTGGTGGAGGTTTTCTGTCAAGCAATTTCGGCACAACAGTACGACACAAGACGGACAGACGAACGTGCATTCCCTGTTCTCGTGTCTGGAACACTGGTATTCACCCTGGGCCCCGATGGTGTAGGGGTTCGAGCTGGGAATGGGGCAGGTAACTCTATCCTGAACGTCCATACTGACACACTTCGAATGCTGGCTTTAGAAATGAAACATATAAAAAAAAGCACATGGCTCTAAACCTTTCATATCATGTGTCCTAAGATGGTATAAACTCGTCATCTTCGATGTTTATATGAGTCGCGTATCTGAACTCATTCGCGTGAAGTTTATATCATTACCTTTATTCTTTTTTCTGTCCAAGATTTTTTAACAAACCAGAGAAACGTCCAAAAGATGTCTATGCTGTCTCTAATAACTGCATAGGTAAGACACTCAAGCGGACAGAAATTCGGGGAGTGTTGTGGCAAGGTGGCGGTTTATGACATTATCATCAAATTATTGTATAACGTCCGGGTTGATATCTTTACACCTGAAAGCAGACAAAAAAATAAGTTAAATGTATACAAACAGGACGTTACCGCTTGACAACACCTCTAAAGTAGCATAAAATCTATTCAGACGCAAGGAAAGGCGTACGCGCGGACAAACAGACAAACAGATAATTGATTGAATGGATTGACAGATGGGCGGATGGATAGATAGAGGCTTTTTTATTTTAATACATGTAAACACATGAAAATACAAATATATGGCAAAACTATAAAATTCAAAGTGACACAAGATATAAAGTGATGTAAAAGAAATATCTCATGTTTATAAACAAAACAAATTCTTTCAAAAGGGGAATGTATACAAACAAATAGTTTTTGCAAGTAAAAAGTAAAAATAGAAAGCCGATGTATGCATTCATAGATTCACAAGATATAAGCACGCAATGTGAAAATTGAAACTAATTTTGGGCTACATAACTATCTAATTTAATGTAATACAATATGATATGATATAAATTGAGTGTATGAAAAAAATCATGTTTGTTGGGTTTTACGTCCAACTGATTGCATTTCAGTCAGTTGAGAGACGGAGTACATCATGTCGTAGACACATGACATGACACTTATCCTGACATCATGCAAACCAGTCCTGGAACTACCCACTGGCACTAGAACCACATTATATGGCCGTGTAGGACCGAATTCATTAGAATATGCCTAACGGGGCGGACGGGTGGGAAAAAAGAAAAGAAATCTCTTCAGTTTATCCTTAATTATTGGAAGTTTATTCTCAAGATGAAATAAAAGGTTGTTCAAAATTATGATTCAAATTAAGGAAGCATGTTGACAAGGAAATACAACCAACATCTCCTAAATGGGTTGTGATAATTGTCTTCAACTACAGCTAGGAGGTGACAATGCTCATTATAAAAGAAGGAAAGAAAAAAAATGTAGAAGGAAGAAGAAGATTATGATGATTAAACACGTCTGAATTGGTTATATATTGTTAGAAGAAAAAGGAGGAAGGAAGGAATGAAGCAGATTGATGATGAAAATGATGTTTGTTTGTTTATTGATACTGCAGTATCACGACGTAAACATAAATGCTCAGCGCATGTCGTGGCCGGGGATCGAACCCATGACCTCCAGATTCCGGGGCGGATGCTCTAACCGCTCGGCCAGCGGGACCGGTGATGATGATGATGACGCTGTGATAATTATTAAGATATGTGATTAGAAAAAAGAAGATTATGATCATAATGATGAAGTATTTCTGAGAACTAAGTAGGAACTTCGCTTAGTTTTTTATCTTCCACAAACAACCAATATTGACATATCAGACTTATATGCTCAACACGCTGTGATTTAAATACAACGTGCTTGTCCTGCATAATCAATAAAAGAAAGGTGTAAGTTATGATCTACTCTATATATACACTTGTACTTGGGACACGTCTAGTGCTGTCACATCACGATATCTTTCCGTGTAGGGGAATGACATGATATAACAACCGTCAAGTACCTCTAGCAGTCGATGAAGTACCACTTACAGCCATGTAGGTAAACAAATGGTGCCATTTCAGAAATCTGCTAAAACTACCTAATGATCGAATCCGCAACCGCAATAACTGAATACACGACCTACTGAGCGAACCAACGACTCCAGGATCGAACCCTCGACCCTCTGCTCCAGAAGGGGACATTCTGACAACACTGATGCTGATTCAAACGTTTTATTCAAGGAAATTTAAAGCAACATCATACACAACTCTGTAAATAATATATCTCTGATATTTTGCCTTTAATATTGCTTTAGTGTCGCTATGCACCTTGGTCCAGTGGCCCGTTGTATTCCATATGACGGGTGTTTTCGAGTCGAACTCAGGAAGTGGGAAGGTTACTGCAGTTGAAGACCTTCCCAGATGCACTTATGTTCCGTTAAGGGATATTCTTTCAACGCGTTATGTTGTTCCAAAATCAACGTTAAAGAAAGATAGACATTTAAACTTTATGCTGGTCAACACTGCTGACTACTTAAACATTTGAGAAAACAGACCTGCGGTTGGGAGAAATTGAAAGTTCAATGGGTTCATGTTATACTGCAACGGACGACGGTGAAGAATGTATTGAATTACTTTATCAGTTTGAATACAGGTGTTTAACGTTGAGAGGACATAAATAAACACCGGGATTCAACAAACTGCCTCGGGCAAACCGATACCGTTTACTTAAGTTTCCTTTTACTGTTGCAAACATAAATACAGCCATTTCACAATATTACGACACGCCACATATATACACTTTTCAATCCCGGGTCCCAATTTCTTAATATTCATAATGATGTTTTGACTTTCAATTATTTCCTGATTATATACCTAATTGATTAATTAATTAGCTTCATTGGTAAGGACGCGTGGTCCAGGGGTAGGGTACATGAATGCGGATCCAAAGGTTGAGGGTTTGAATCCCATCAGACAGAAAGAATCCCCCGGCGCAAAGTACTGGTCCAAAAAACATGGACTGTCGGGAAGGAAAGTATAATAGGACAGTGCTTCCCAGTCGACTAAAGAGCAAATGTTTAAATATTGGCTTAATTACAGCAACTTCTTAGGACGATATTTCATTTACCACGACGTAAGACGAACCGATTTTAAATCTCATTTCTTATATAAAGCGTCAGCGCATTACCTATATATAGTGGACTTAACCAAAAAGACATCCAAGTTGTACACTCATGTTGCGTAGAGATTGTATATACACTTTTTTGAAGACCACTTATAGTCAACACATAGAAAGGCTTGACTTGACTATTTGAGTTTACCGTCGCTTCGACAGTATGTCAGTCATATAGCGACGTCCAGCTAATTACAGGTGGAGGAAGACCCCGAATGCACGAAGGCATCCGGGTAGAACCACCGACCTACCGCAGCCAGCTGGAAGGCTTCCTCATATGAAACACACATAGAAAGAAATCATACTGAGTTGTGTATAGCGTTAATGATCAACATGCAAACTGCATAGCTGGTATTAAAAAATATTTCAATGAAGTTCATGTATTCGTACACACTGTCATACCTGGACAAAGTAAAAGGTAAAATGCATGGCTCGAAACATGGGGGAAATGCAAATACAGTATGAATATATCTATAATAAGATCGATAGATTTCTGTAAGGTTAGAATAGCATGCATCGATTTAGGATCAACTTATGCAAAGTTAGATAAACCTTTATCTTTACTTCTTATACACACACAAATTAAATATGTTGTTTTTATGAAGATGCTATTTACAAGGTATATTGTAAAATATCTCCGATGAAAAAAAATCTGTAGATAATCGGAGATGTGAATACCTAATATAGCTTTGTGAGATTATTAAGCGTCATTTTTGAAGAAAAAAAAATGTTCACGATTAAAAAAAAAAACACACATCTTATTTTTCAACGACATTCCCGGGCGCAGAGTATTGATCCAGTCGAAGAAAAAAAAAACAGGTTAAGATAGACTATTTCCAAATCTGAAGTAATCATCATTAAGTCTCAGTGATATAAATGTACTGTTTTAATGACTTTGGTATGATTCGGCTACGAATCGAACCCACGACCACCCTGTGGCGGAGAGGATGCTCTATTTATAACATTCAGCCACCGCCGTGATCGGAACCGGTCCTGGTCGATATTTTAGATTTTGAAATAACATACTTCGTTCAATAATATTGCCATCATTAATATGCGGTGAGCTTTTAATGACTACATACACAGGTGATAGTATGCTTACAGAAGCAGACGGACAGGAGACAGACGGATAAAGACATATTGGGAGAGAGGACGATGAGGTACATACATACTCTTCTTATAAAGTATCTAAACCTCATTCATTACTCGACTTTTATCCTAAAATATTCAAAAGTCTAGCCACAGATACACATGCATGCACAAAAAATAAACAGACAAAATGGAGAAAGAACAGTACATATAATGAGCATAGTTTTAAATCAAAAGCGTGAGTTTTCCTCGCCACATCTCATGCCTATCTCTGCCATGTCGAGGGGATGAAAATGATAGTATACACAAGTGTCCTAGATATTGTCCCCGAAGTTACATGAACCATAGAAAAATCTTTATGTACTTTGTTCTTCTTTTTTATTTTGGTATTGTGAGTGAAAGTACTTCAGTGTACCAAAATTACCACCGTCAACTGCATCCCGGCCCACCGACAGCCTGTGTTTATCCTGACTCCGGGTTATAATGGCCTTACCCACTTCGTGACACCCTGTCACGACCGTTTTATAAAATACCCGAGCTCAATAGCCGAACTTAGTTATGTAATTTAAAATCGCCTCTTTCATTTGGCCCTACAGTGTGTATATCATCAAATCTCCGTATTAGGAAAAGGAGTTTCCTTTGTTAACCATTCTATATCTTGGTGTGTCTGTTTGCTTGCCTACCTGTTTCTTTCCCCCCCCCCCTCTCTCTCTCTCTCTCTCTCTGTATAGAAATGATCTCGGACAGTCTATCTGTCTGCCAAAAGCCCTAAATAACAATAAATCAATTCAGTGAAGACCATTTCGAACTGTGTTCATACTCAGTTGTCTTTTTCTTCTTCTTCTTCTTCTTCTTCTAATAGAAGGCCATGAGTCGGAATAGAGAGCTCTGCTCTATTAGTGGCAGTGGCTATTCAATGAATCTTTGAAGGCACAACATATTCAGGGAGGTGATTCCAATGGATAATCGTATCCACAAAGAATGAAAAGTTGACCATGTAAGAGAGGAAACGGACGTCTCCTTCCAGCATTGGATAGAACGATCGATATTGAATGTTATTGTATGTTTGTTTGTATTTTGTTGTTTAGCTATTGTTGTTGTTTTTGTTTTTTTTAATTATAGTTTGTTCCAAAATGAAAAGCAATCAATACTGCCATGACTAATACGCTGTACATTCATATGTGTAAATCACAGTACACGATATTATGCGACTTCCGTGTATATTACAAAATGTCACCGCATTGTACAATATAATCACAGGTAGAACAGGTAAGTGACACTTACCTCTCGGCTCGGACTACCATCCGTGTGCTTTTTAATAAATCCGGTCTGGATTCGTTCTAAACAAAGTCTTTTCCATGTTTCAATATCCTTTCTTAGCAGAAAACACAGATGACACGGCCATTACGACCTGTCTGATTACAATGTAAACAAAGTTGACAAGAAACTCACGTGTGTCATAAGGGAGGTAATAACACAAATATAGATGGTAATTTTGCTAGAGTTGTTTCCCGTCATTTTAATGAAGTAGTAGATGCAATTTTATTGCATCGAATGAACTTTAACCGCTTAGCCGGATGAAATAAGATATTACATCTTCCAAACACACACACACACAAACATACATCTTTTTAGAGCAGGGTGAATTTATGTTGTTGTTGTTATTGTTGTTGCTGTTGTTGTTGTTGTTGTTTATATTTTTCAATATTATATCATCATACTAATTTTTCATTTATATCGCAGTTATCCACTGAAAATAATTTTAAAAAAATCAATTAATTTCGAAACAAGTGTTTCAATCTTATACCAACCTTTCACGGCGACATCTGGGTACGACCAGCGCCGAATTCCACCAAATATATATGTAGCGCTAAGCAATACTTTAAATCTTTGGTAGAAGCACATTCCACCACTGCAATAAGAACACGATCAAGTTGACAAAATTTACTACCTTAATAAGTATCACTATTGTTAAGAAATGAAATATGTGACAAGAAGACTGATGACATTCACCGCTAAGTTTTTAAACATTACGAACTTAGCGCTAAGTATGGTTGGTAGAGTTTGAGACAGTACACATGTAATGATTCTTCCCAACGGGAAGCGAACTCGCATCCTTTGAATACAGGCAGTGGGCGTCACCAATGGACCACGACACTCTATAGGTTCAGGAATATTTTACCTGTGCGATTACCATGACTGTAGTCGGATCGTTAGTTACTCTGTCAATACAACTAAACCGCGGCTGGGTCTCTTGCAGATTAGTTACCCAGCGTAAAGTGATAGGGCAACTGAAACAAACAAATAAATAACATGAGAATTTATAATTTAATTACAGATCATGCAAAGACAATGAAAAAAAAATTAAAAGATTGCGTGATAAGAATATTATGACTCCAAAATAAGTATTTCTTGCATAACGTCGGGTTAAATTCCATATTAAAACAAGAAACTGGTGTTGCACGCAACACATGAGTCCCCCTACTAGTGGGGTGCATAATTTTTCCGTTACCATAGCAACCAGAATTTTGGACCGAGAAAAAAAACAAAGTGAAGTGCAGAATCTCCATACTGCCATCTATTCATATACCAAGTTTCATAATATTAAACGGTTTTTAAATTATCGCGGGATCCAGATTTCCGGACATCCGGACGGACAGACAGACGGCGGGCAAACCTATAGTCCCCTCCGGTGTTAACACCGGTAAGGGACTGAAAAAATAATAACAACTATAAGTGACTTACCGTTTGTCTCACTTTTGTCACGTAGACCACAACGGCACCTTTGAGGCCGGCGATCACAAAACCGTTCAAAACAAACTTATTTTTCACATAATCTGGGCAAAATAAGAGAAACGTAATATATTTTATTTAATTTTCGGCTGAAAAAGAGCGATTTCACTGGCTGATAAAGTGGGACAAACGGTAAAATGATTAATGAAACATATTATGCGTGCGTAATTAGCATCCAGCAGCAGAGACACCAAGCAGATCTCAAGTTGGCATTTTCCGCCAAATATTTTAAGGCCTAGGAATGGCGTTATGGAAATCTGCAAACATGCATAGATGCTATAACTAGCAATGGTACATTTCTTCAAATTTTCATATTAGTTGTGATATTGATTTTTAGAATTTTTTTTCTACTTTAGCATAGTTTAGCATAACCGCGGCTGAGATTACTTAGGGGTGCTGGGCAGTGAAGTGGTCCGTCGATGCGACCCTGGCTTTAATACAGGGTCACTTACTTCTTAAACAGTGAAAACCAAACCGCATTTTCTTTTCTAAATAGATTAATATTATACTCAAACGCAGGGACATAAATGTGCAGCCATTGTTAAATGCTTTGGCATAATGACGATCAATCATACAATTTCTAAGGTCACTGTGTAATTAACGTGGTATCTAAATTTGCTCAGCTGCGTGATGTACCGTGTCCCAATGAGAAAGTGTAAAAAAGCAAAATTAACATGCAGTTTAATGATAACATGTTGCTCAACACATTTTGTAATACCACTCAATACTCTTGAAACTAACACAACTTTTTCCGCTATTTAAAATAAATTCTAACCATTTACTCGATCATGGTACGGCTGCCGTAAGATATATGGATGAAATTATTCGCCCTATTGCAGTCCCAATTTTGCAACAGGACAACCTAATCTTTTAGCATAACAATGCCCGGTCCTTTGTAGCCAGAGTTTGTCGAGACTTTCTGGTAATTAATACACTCGACTGGCAACCGTACAGTCCAGATTTGTCCCCAATTGCACATCTTTGGGATGAACTGGACAGGAGGGTAAGGATGCGCCAGAATCTCCACGCTACTCTTAACAAACTAAGAAACGCTTTGTTGGAGGAGTGGAATAAGATTCCCATGAGAAGGACACTAATGAACTCCGTGCATAGGAGAATCAGGGTCGAAAGGTTGTGGGGGGACAAACGAAATATTGAAAAGTAAGTCGATTTCATATCTAGATTAAATTGAAAGCTAAATTATTTTATCTCAGTAGAATCAATTCACGATGATATTCATTTATCTGTTATTTTGAAAGGTACAGTGTATTTGATATAGATTATGTTAATGAAGTCACTGGCGGTTTCAAGGGGGGAAGGGGGGGGGGGGGGGGGGGCACACACATAACTGTAGACACATGTATACCCCCCCCCCCCCCCCAAAAAAAAAAAAAACTCACAAGAATGCACTAGTCTTTCTCACTGCTTTAAATTAAAAATTTCGCAGGGGAGTTTGCAAAGCTGCAAACCGCTTGCATTGTCACTGCCAAAATATATATATTTATTTTTAATATATAGCGCCCCCCCCCGTTCCCGAACTCTGATGATGGACATTTAATAGACAATTTAAATTTACATCTATTTATCTTGAAGTCGCCAATCAGAAGGTCTGAAAATTATCAGCCATTTATTTCAATTGAACACCTTCCTATTTTACTAGATCTAGATCTACATACAAAATTGACACCAGATGTTTCCTCAAACTTATGATGGCTTATTTTAAGTTGGATAGATCTAGAATCTATCAAAATATTTCTCCAGGCAAGATTTCAGTCCCTATTTCCGGTCTGTAGAAATGTTTTAAATGTTGTAATAAATAATGAAATAAATTTTATCCTTTATTTATATCTAGATCTCTTTTTTTTTAATTTGGGCATGTTTTTCTCCCAATGACCATGAGATAGCTAGGTGCCATACACCTGAAATTACATAAACTCACTGAAAAATAAAAGAGTGCTATGGCCGGGATTCAAACTCAGGTGCACACGCATCACTTGGGTTCAACCGGTGCATAAATTATATTGACACCCCCGACATAATGACATGTGCTGTCCAGGTAGAGAAACACTGCTTGGCGGGAAAACATACGGTCTGGAATGCGGTTTGGAAGAATACATTCCACATCATTTCATAGGGGTGATTCCAAATTCTCCGAATAATACTTATCATAAATAAAACATGTGAAGATTTTAGCCAGTTGAAATATATATTAATTAAGTACAGAAAATGTTGCAATTTATACCTAAATATTTTCATTGAATATAGTTTTGTTTTAAGATCCAACATTTTTACCTGTATACCCTCATTTATAATGGAATCGTCGTCTTCAAGAAGTCGGCTGCAGAGAGCGCTCGGGAAATTCGGGAGTTTTTCCACGCTTAACTCTATGTAGTTTTGTTATCCCTTTATACACATTATTTATTACATATATACAGAATCTACACATTTGCTCTGAAATGGTAAGTGTGAAAATGTTCAACAAAATATTTATTTCAGTGTAAAAAGTTGCAGGAATTGTGCTCAAAAGTTTGCTTCACCTTGTGTAATATTGACAGCATGGTGATTACGCCGATGCCGAAATTCGTGTGTCATCTGCAAATCGGAATATATATATGCATAGTGTTTGTGTTGTACATGTGATTTCATGCAGCCGTATCTGTTATTGATGCAGGAATTCAGTTTTCTTGGAAGTATCTGTTTTGAATGGATTCAAAAACTTAACTGGATTTTATGGATTACAGGAAGGAATGTAGCCCAGACTCCCCAACTCCAACCAACTTACAGTATTGTACCTGTCATCAATGTTGAATAACTGCCGATTTTCATCTCAAAATAGGCATATTAGTAGTTATATCAGTAGGAGGAATTTAAGAAATGTTCACAACAGGATGATAATTGAGTATTCTTCCAGGCAGCCTGGTTTAATATGGATGAGTTTATCAACAGAACCATTTCTAAAATGTTAAAAAAAAAGTTCCAGTGAAAAAACAACAAACATCTTGGTATGACATGGAAAAAAACGCAGTTGTAAAAATGTTGCAGGGTGTTAAGAAGTTCTGGCTTTTGTATTGTCATTTTTAAGTTGTACATCCTAAATTTATCTTGTATACAACCTTCCTATGGTACCACAGTTTTTAATTTCCAGCGACTGCGTGTAAAAGCAACACCTGAAGGTGATAGAATTTTTATAACTGCGAATCTGGATTGCATCGCATTCGCCCATAAAGTCAATTATGTGAAAATAAATGCACTTTTGGTAAATAATTTTTTTTAATGACCGCCATATTTTAGTACCATTATCGTGCCTTATTGTATATATGTTCAATAATGGCTGAACAACATTTTAATATCAACTGGAATAACTTTCCAAGACTTGTACAAGTGTATAGTAGTCATAAGTAATATAAGGATTTCCTTAAATCTTGGTCATAAAACCATCTATGGAGATTTATTCCAGTTGTCTTACCCATGTTTGATATAATAATGATAGCAATAAAAGCGTTAAGATCTATCAGTTAACTATAAATTTTAATAGAAAATTTAGTGTTAAAACTCTTCATTATTACAAAAATGCAATGTACTGTATTTTAAAAGATTTAAATTGGTGAACTTGTGATTTGAAATAATATTGGTGTTGTATCATGAATCTTTAAAACCAAGTTAAAAGCAAGTCATTAATTACACCATAAGGCAGCAAAATGCAGAACTTTCTCTGTCTAAAGCATTTCGACACTAACTGGACGGAACACCTGCTTTGTAAATCAGGAATCCTTTCTGAAAATTAAGCAGTCCTCATCACTTCACTTGGATAGAGGATGGCTTTCTTCGCACAACGATTGCTTGAAATGTTGCAATATCAGAGTGTGTTACTAATAAGAACATTATGAAGAAGACTACATTGGTTTACACTGGTTTACACAGGGTTTTTCGATGACGCACAAAATTGTGCGTTTTAACGCAAAATAATCTGAAATGATCCCCATGTTGAATGCTAGTGCGCCGTCAGTGACGCATTTTCAAAACCAGGTTCTAAATATCAGACATTCGATTGATATCAAATAGGTGTCAGTATAAACCTACTCTATATGTGTTTCCTTTATTCTGGAAACAACATGTGACGTTCCAAATGCATGTTCATTTTATTTTTTCTGCTTTGCTCTGAGTAACAGATAAAGATATGGGACTTTCCCATACTATGCGAAAACTTTTCCTTCTTCACAGGACATTGCGACAGGTAAACACAAAATTTTTACCTGTCGCAACAAATGTTTACCTGTCGCAGCAACTTTTACTTGTTGCGACATATTTTTACCTGTTGCAATGTTTTAAACAGTATTTGGTGAGAACGTTTTGATATCTTGATTTCAGACTGACTTTATTGCAAGTATTTTACATTAATTTATCACTTAATACAGGGGTTTCCTTAAGTGGACGCCCACTTGCCCGCGCTGGGTTAAAATCACTGCGGGCAAGTGATTTTTCAAAGAAGATAGCCCGGCGGGCAAGTTTATTCATATAAATGAAATCTTTCATTTCTTTTTTTATTTTCTATAATATATCACTGGTAAAATATTTGCAAATTGTCTTTAATACATATTAACTAAAATTCACTATAATATTACACATATTTAGTTTTAAACATTAACAAACACCAACTAACTACAAAATCGGGCATCCTGTTTTTACTGGGGGCTAGTAGATGTTCAAAGTAACTTGCCCCCTGGACAAGTGAAAGTCAAGTCCTTAAGCAAACCCCTGTTAATATAATGAATATTCATTCATTTTTGGCTATTTTTAGATTGTCTCTGTTTAACATATACACTGTCCTAATCAGCTATTCAAAATTCACAAACGTAAAAATGTAAGACCTGCAAAATAAGTACATATAGAAGAATAAATAAGGGTGTAACGGTATACCGTGATATTTTCTTTACGGTACGGTTCACGATACGCTCCCAGGTCTGCACGGTACAGTACGGTATGGTTAATTTCCAGGTTGTTTTCTTTTTTTTTTTTCTTTTTTTTTTTTATTAGCGGCTTCCCCTCGGTAAAAAGGTGATATTTTTCACCTCCGAGAAATAAAAATTCTTCTAACAATACCATGTTCCCATCCATTAACTTAAAAGACAACAAAAGGGAAAGTAAAGAACGCATATCGCTCTACATTGCATATTACTTAAATGAAAACACTTGCTGTGGGCAGTTTAAAAATCAGTAAAAAGGCAGAGTCATTCTTGGAATGTTATCCAATCAACTCTCATTCTTATGCTTCCAAATTATGCAATGATACGGAATACTCGGATAGTATCGTTCATAATGTTGGTTAACATCTTCAGCGCTCTCTACCGGCTACTGTTTTACTGCTAAAATTGCGTAATCATCACAGTGGCGCCAAATGCAGGTCTTTTTTTTTCGAAATTTGGGAAGGGGCCTTAGCCTTCTATTTTGGGAAATTGAAACGCGATTTCGGGGCGTTTTGGGAAAAAGGTAGACTCAATTCACATGTATACACAGTAATATTCTAACAGTCTTATGAATCTTAAAGAATCAAAACGAATTGATATAACAACTAGACATAAAACAGAGCTGTCTTTGGTTCAAATCGCTGCACTATTTAAAATGGTACTAATGTCCATAAACAATCTTCCTCCTTGGTGTCAACACCAAGACTAGCACTTAGCTGCAAAAATGTTGGGCATTCACCAGATAGAGCCAAATCTCTTAAGTTGGAGGCAGATTTTTTAACAAGTGGCTCCAATATATTTTTGTGTTTATTAGAAATAATAAACATGTACATTATTATTGAAATAAAGACATTACAACTCTTTCACAATATTTCAATTGAAAATTAGATTAATGAAATTAACTCTTTAAGTTTTATATAGAAAATTGTTAAAATATTTTGTCAAATTTTAAAAATAAATCATTCAAAATAAATGGTGATATAATTAGTCCCCTACCGGTGTTTACACCGGAGGGGACTATAGGTTTGCCCTCCGTCTGTCCGTCCGTCTGTCCGTCTGTCCGCTCAAATCTGGATCCCGCGATAACTTAATAACTAAGCAAGCTAACTTGATGAAACTTGGTATATGACTAGATGGCAATGTGTAGATTATGCACGTCATTTTATTTTTGTTATTCGACTAAAATTGTGGTTGCTATGGTAACGGAAATAGTGAAAATATGGCAAAAATGGGATCCCGAGATAACTAAGCAAGCTAACTTGATGAAACTTGGTATATGACTAGATGGCAATGTGTAGATTTCATTTTATTTTTGTTCTTCGACTAAAATTGTGGTTGCTATGGTAATGGAAATAGTGAAAATATGGCAAAAATGGGATCCCGAGATAACTAAGCAAGCTAACTTGATGAAACTTGGTATATGACTAGATGGCAATGTGTAGATTATGCACGTCATTTTATTTTTGTTCTTCGACTAAAATTGTGGTTGCTATGGTAATGGAAATAGTGAAAATATGGCAAAAAATGGGTTCCCGCGATAACTAAGCAAGCAAACTTGATGAAACTTTGTATATGACTAGATGGCAATGTGTAGATTATGCACTTCACTAAAATTGTGGTTGCTATGGTAACGGAAATAGTGAAAATATGGCAAAAAATGGGATTGATTACCATATTGAGTCAAGGTGGAGCCGGTAGGGGACTTTATGTGTTGCATACAACACCAGTTACTTGTTATTATATAAAATACTTTTAAAAAAATTAATATCAATATGTTTAAATATTACATGTATAAAAGACTAATAATAAATCAATAGTGAAATTTAAAAAAAAAAAAAAATTGAGTATGTTTCATTTTGGCTACGTTTTTGACTTTTTCCTTAGCATCAAGGTAAATAACTGATGTGTTTATGTATTGCAACTTACTTGGTGAACCGAACAACTGATCTGAATGTTTTAAAAAGATAAACAAGCAATAAAAATGCTAATGTATCTTCGCAAACAGCCGCCATTGACTGAGATGATTGCGCAACTTTATAACAGCTCTCTAAATGAAATAGTCGGTAGAAGGTGTGACAAATGATAGTCGTCCCAATAAAATCCGAGTATTCCACATTGAGCCTTAGAATGCGTGTTGATTGCGTCATCGAACAGCAGGTGCTTTACTTTTAAGTAGTATGCAGTGTAGAGTGACTTATAATTTTGTGCATTAAGGAAACGACTGCATTACTGGTTTTTTTTTTCTCTGTATTAATGAATATTCGCTTATAGGTTTAAGGAGAAAAATAGTTACATATTGGGAATTTTATCATTAGATTTTGGGAATTCTTTTGGCCAAAATTGGGAAAAATATAGCCTTTTTACGATCGGGAAGTCACCGAAGATCGGCCTCTAATATAGAAGGAAGAAAAGTCCTGAAATGCGATAAACATCAACAATGTTTGATGACCTCTGTATTTTTTTAATCAATTTGATTGATTGATCAGTTTGCCTTTTGAGTAAAAGAGCGCCATTTCAGCAGGTAACTATATGAAAGATACTGATCTATATAAAATGGGATCAATTAAATGCTTTGATGCAAATTATCGCTAATCGAACGTCAGAAATCAAAACTTCATCCGATTGGAACTGTTTTTTCCTTGGTATAAATGTGGATGCTTCAACTTCAAGTATCATCGTTAGTGATTTCATTGAAAATTTTTAAGTAGTTGTCATGCTGATATTCATTATGGAATAAATATTTATTATAAGTCGTTTAAGTTTAATTAAGTTTCTGCAATATATATGGCACTCAGTGATTCAGATTGGCGTCGGCCATCGGCAATTTGCCGAAAAAAATCATAAATTGCCGATTTTTTTCCAAGAGGTAAGACAGATCTGCCGATAAAATTCTCATTTATGGGACAAAATGGCCGATCGTTTTTTTTAGGAATTATGACATCAACGCTGATTGAAAATTGTTGAGTACGAAAAATAAATACTACTTGACGTGCAATGCGAGTCGGTTGATTTAAAGCACATTCATGTCGATTAGTCTGGTTTCCAAACTGTACAATAGCAGAGTAACCTAGCAGTGTAGAATGCAGGGAACCAGACTGAATCAAAATGGCGTCCAAGAAACGTAAACATGACGAAAGTCAAAGACCTTTATTTGCAGTTGGTGTTTCTCGCCCTGAAAAAGTTGCCGAAACGGATTTGATGCAATCGGAGAACATGAGGCCGATAATCAAAAATAACATCGCAAGTTTCCGACAGAATGACTGTCGAAGTTCAAATGGTTGAGATTTTATAAGGGAGCGAGTCAAAACGTACCCAAACCAAAACGTACCCAATTTTGAGGTCGAAACATACCCAAGTATTTTTTCTTATTATTTACTTTTTTTTCATTTCGCTATTGACAATTTCATACAATATTTTAGTCAGGTTATAATTTATTATTTTGTTTGAAAATCTATTTCTATTTTTACATGAGCAACATTCTTTTTTTAAAGGTTGCTTAATTATATCAGATCCTGGATATATCAAAATATTAATCTCAATATTCTCAAAAAAAATATAATTGATACTTTTTTAAGTTTTAATTTTTGAATAAAATATTTTTGATTGTGTATAAAACTAAATGTAAATTTTTCTACAATTGTGTGTTTCAGCTTTTTTTCTTCATAAATTATAAGCACCTTTAATTGATTCAATTACACTCAATTTGATCAATTATTTTGTACAATTCTCTTTAAAAAATGAAATACATTAATAATGAACATTACATTAAAACATATTAATTGTACTTTAAAAACAAATACAATCATAAAAATAATTTAACTTGGGTATGTTTTGACCTATTAGTTGGGTACATTTTGACCAGCAGGTGAGACACTCACCCCTGCCAGGAACAGACTCGCCCCAGAACATCAAGATATGTTGTTGAGAATTAAAATTCATTCTGCATATTATGATATGAACAATGAATTTCCTTATGAGAGGGCATTTCAGGTGTGGAAATCTCTTGTTAACAGGAAGATGTTTGCCTAGATTTGAAAGTTCTTGAATTTGTTTCAGTAAATGCTTGAAGCCTCCTATTAGAGTTTTCGTGTTTTTTAATTTAGTGGCCTAAGGTTTTTTCTTTGTTTAGGACAAAATGGCTTATGAAAAGTTTTAGGACAGTTGTCTTAAAAAAATGATTGGCAATCTGAATCACTGGGCACTATCATGTAGTTTTGATATTACTTTTGATTATTTATATAATTGAAATTAAAAAAATAAATATTGTTTCTACAGAAAACACAACTTAATTTGTATTTATTATAATAAAAAATAATATATTAAACAATTATGAATTTATCTTTGTTTCTTAATTATTTATTCTTCATTTAAAGATAGGAAACAAAGCTGACAAAACTTAAAAGCCCGTATCGTGATACGTATGGTATCATGACCACTGTATCGCGAACTGTATCGTATCGTTGGGTAAGCGTATCGTTACACCCTTAAGAATAAACCCTACCCCATTGCAACAAGAAATTATTTTTGCACAGATAAGATCATAAATTGCTATGCAAAAACTAAAGTTCTTTAAGTTGTGTGACCATAATGTGGATATCAGCCAAAAAACTGCCCCTAAAAACGTCAGTTATTGTCAGGAGCTCTCTTTGGTTTGTTGCTAGAACTAGCAGGCAATTTTCGACCAGGCATAGCACCATCAGAATATCTAAATTCATTGACAACAGAATCTAGATTTAATTATTTATGATAATGAATATTGAAATGATAAAAATTGAACCTGATAATAAATTAAAATGAGTATGACCTTGTTAGTTAATTATTGAAAGCGAGAAAGCGAATAAAAAGAAAAAAAAACACAATCTTTCGTGAATGGATCGTCTGC
Organism: Solen grandis; assembly: GCA_021229015.1. Classification (NCBI taxonomy): domain Eukaryota; kingdom Metazoa; phylum Mollusca; class Bivalvia; order Adapedonta; family Solenidae; genus Solen; species Solen grandis. Next base: position 15,193,939 of record CM037779.1, read on the forward strand.
CATGTTGTTGTTGACCGATAAAGACAGAGCTTTCCGCATGGTTTCCATTACGAAAGATTAGTATATAAATTACGGGGAACCAATTCGCAATCATTACTGCTTGGCCATCTCAGACAGCCGATAATCATTACATAATCATTAAAAAAAGCAAAGGAATCCGTTTTTCCTAAAATGAAACGGTGCTGTATGGATTTTTTCATCGGACATTGTGTCCGACAATAACACAGGGGTTTTCTAAAGTGCACGCCCGTTTGCCTGTGCCGGGTTAAAATCACCATGGGCAAGTGATTTTTCCAAGGAGATAGCCCGTTGGGCAAGTTTATTTTCGTAAATGAAATTTTTCTTTTTTTTTATATTTTATTTTCTACATTATGTATGGGGTGAGTTGCTTTCAAATTGTGTTTGATACATGTTAACTAAAATTCATCTTAATACTACACATATTTAGTTTTAAACATTAACGAACACTAACTTAAAGATTGGACAAGCTGTTTTCACTTGGGGGCAAGTAGATGTTCAAAGTAACTTGCCCCCTGGGCAAGTGAAAGTCAAATCCTTAAGGAAACCCCTGTAACAGATGCTTTCATCGGTCAAAATGGAAATATACCGACATGTCCGACTGACCGACGGACATTCGCATTGACTGCTTTCCGTTTCTTAAAATAGAACCCGGACTGCTGGGCATTGCATGAAACGATGACCTCACGTCCTGAATATTAGGCTGTCCAGGGTTCGACATTAACTTTTTTTGAGAGCTGGACCAGTGATCCAGTAACTTAGAAAACCTACTAGACCTTAACTGAACTAGACTGAAGTGTAAAACACCAGGCCTTTTTCTTGCCATTTTGGGATTATTTCTTTTTTGGAATTGGGAATTTTTTGCGCGAAAACAACCTTTTTTGGGAAGAATTTAGAACATATAATTCCAAGCCTTAATTATGATTCTCTTTATTTCTTCTTTTTTTCAATTATGTTTCTCATTACTGAACATTATTACAATGCCATTTTTCTGGCCTTATCATCTCTAAAGATGTTGCACATTTGCTCAAGGTCTTCATTCAGTAACTGGTCTGGACCTTTAGCACAGATGGTCATCAGGCTGGAGAGTTTCCCTTGAAGAATTGAACTCCTCTCTGGTGTACACAGGAGGTTCA
>CM037779.1:15195192-15245192 GCA_021229015.1 Solen grandis
TTAGACTAAACCCCCTCTCCACGGCTGCTGTACTTGTTGGTACAATGTTCATTAGCTGAACCAGTTTACATATGTTAGGGAAAACCCTTCTCATCACAGGATCTTGGTCCATCTTAGACTGCAGCTCCCTTGGTCAAAAGGTCATGTCTCTCTCATTTGCCTGTCTTTAGTTTTGCCTTCAATAACATAAGTAACATAGTTGAAAAAAGATAGATATATCAATATAAATATGATAAGTTTGACAAGAATTAAAGTTTCATTTCTAAAGGAGGAAAAAATAATTTTAAGTTTTATTAGCAAACCAATGGGTAATCTTCCCATATTTAAAGTGTCAAAAGTAATTTATTTATCATTACTTATTAAAATTATTAGGAATGGGGTTTTTCAGCCGTTTTTTCATTTGTTTTTTCGGGAGGGTCTACGGGTGCCGGTTGTTCAGGACAATCGGCAGGCACTGTTGAATCAGTTGATGTTGAGGCAGCATCCTCCTCACTTTGTTTTGAAAAATACGAATATAACTTTTTTGTCCCCTCTTTATCTTTTTTACGAATGCGTTTTGCGTAGTACTTACTGTTGTGCGACGACATCTTGACAACGTGAATAGTGCACGCCAAAACCGGGACACACAAGACAATTCTCCGGGAATAAACCTTTTTTTGATATTTACATCTTGAAATGCATTATAGGTAAAAAGGCAACTAGAATTTGTAAATTATAATGAAATTATCGTTTTAGGGAATCACAAATGGAATGGACTTTAAAAAAAAAAATCGATCGGCAAACACGCTTTCCTGAAAACCGTGGTTACCGCATAATAGTGTCTTTACTATTTTCGGAATACGTCTGCCATTTTCATTGTCGTATCGTAAACAAGTTTTGATGGGACTGAACATCTCAATAAATAGGCCATATTTGTTCATTTTTTCTCCTTTTAGGCAGTGGGAATTTTATTCACTCGCATTGGGAATATTTTTATCAAAATTGGGAAAAATACACGTTATTTGTCATTGGGAATGGGTCCGTTTAACGGACCTGTAGATGTGCCAGAAAAAGGCCTGAACACATACATGTCATACTTAGATCAATATACTTACTTTGGAATACATAATACATTTTTTTTTCCTGTTTACCTTTAGAAATGAATAAAGGTCTACAAAGATAATACTAGAATTATTCTTGTGTTACATGCTTTTCATTAACATTGCATTAACACCTTGATTGTATGTTCATGGAAATCCCATATATGCGAGTTCCGGATAATGTCTGTTGTTTAATGATTTTCATTCAATTCCATTTAAAGCAAAATGATCTGTTTCTTGTCATCTATTCATACAGTTTCTTTGATTCCACTTTACCTTTTTCGTTCATTACTGACATTGTCTGGGGGCCGCCGTGGCCGAGCTGTTACAGTCGTGGACTACAAATCTCTCAGCCCCTCACCGCTGTGGGTTCGAATCCCGGTAGGGACTTCTGATTTTTCATGTGAGGAAGCCTTCCAGCTGGCTTGTGGTAGGTCGGTGGTTCTACCTGGGTACCTCTGTGTACTCGGGGTCTTCCTCTACCTGTAATTAGCTGGACGTCGCTATATGATTAAAATACTATCACAGCGACTGTAAACCCCAATATAACATCAACTTACATTGTATTTTTTGTTGGATGAAAAGACAATTTGACATTTTTCATATCGGCTGCACATCGGGGTAAAAACAAATAGTAAAAAGGTCAATTGTCGTTATACACGGGATCCCAGCATAGTAAAAAGATTAACGTTCATGCATTAACTTGCATCTCTAGAAATTTTAAATTAAATTTTATTCATTACTGAAAATGCCGCTAAATATAGCATACATGGGTTTTCCAAGAAACTGTTTCAACAAGGGTCAATAGTTTGCATGGCCATTACAGGTATTTTTTGGGCTTTTGATGTGTCAACTGATAAATTTCTGCGAACTTTGACCAATTTAAAACACAAGTCTGTCGTGTTAGCCTAGGACCTAGCTGGACCGGACCATCAATCTACTAGTGAATGTCGTTCGGTCGGGCCTTAATGTCAAACCCTGCTGTTTACATGCATGGAAGCATGTTTTTATTTATGAAAACTAGACTTACTTTGATTTTTTCTCACCATATATCGCCCTTTTATATATTTGGATAAATTTTATCACAGAAAAATTCTCCCTTTATAAATTAGTCTGATGTTGTGATACGTTCTGTACAACTTGGTCCCAATCAATGATGGAGAGTTGTTGCATAGCAACGTCATTCGGATCATCGCAAGTTTCCATTTACACAGGTTTTATATAACACAGTGCAGGTATTAAGTTTAATTATGCCCCCCTTCGAAGAAGAGGGGGTATATTGCTTTGCTCATGTCAGTCGGTCCGGTCCGTATGTCCGTCGGTCTGTTGGTAGACCAGACCTTGTCCGAGTGATAACTTAAGTTCTATTTGACCTTTAAGTCTCAAAATTCATGTAGTTGTTGCTCATGATTAGTAGATGACCCCTTTTGATTTTGGTGTCATTATCTCAAAGGTCAAGGTCACATGTTTGTATGTATAATACCAGACCTTGTCCGAGTGATAACTTAAGTTCTATTTGACCTTTAAGTCTCAAACTTCTTGTGGTTGTTGCTCATGATTAGTAGATGACCCCTATTGATTTTGGTGTCATTACCTCAAAGGTCAAGGTCACATGTTGTGTATGTATAATACCAGACCTTGTCCGAGTGATAACTTAAGTTCTATTTGACCTTTAAGTCTCAAACTTCTTGTGGTTGTTGCTCACGATTAGTAGATGACCCCTATCAATTTTGGTGTCATTACCTCAAAGGTCAAGGTCACATGTTGTGTATGTATAATACCAGACCTTGTCCGAGTGATAACTTTAGTTCTATTTGACCTTTAAGTCTCAAACTTTTTGTGGTTGTTGCTCACGATTAGTAGATGACCCCTATCGATTTTGGTGTCATTACCTCAAAGGTCAAGGTCACATGTTGTGTATGTATAATACCAGACCTTGTCCGAATCATAACTTGAAGTTCTATTTGACCTTTAAGTCTCAAACTTCATGTGGTTGTTGCTTATGATTAGTAGATGACTCCTATCAATTTTGGTGTCAATACCTCAAAGGTCAAGGTCACAAGGTTGCATTTGTATATATGTTTGATAGGGGTGTAACGATACGGCCAGACCGTATTGCGATATATTGCGGTTTTGTTAATACAAGGCTAAAGGCTAGACTCAGCTAGTAGAAGATTATAAATAAAATATTTAATACTTCATTCTGTAGTGCTACATGTAAAACAGATACCTCTGTTATTAAACATAGTCAAAATTAATTTCAAAAACAAGTAAAAATATAACTAAGGCAACAAGGCTTCTTGAAAATCTGTCTTTGTCACTACTTATTAGGACTTAACATCCTCTTACTGCATATTTTTTTTTTCAAGAAAATAAGATTATCCACATTATCAGGATCAATTGCTGCTCGTTGTGATGTGACAATGTCGGGCACTCGATGTCATCGCGTTTTTGTGATGCTGTTCCAAATGCGTGGCTAGATTCGTCGTACCGCCGCTGTATTTAACTTCAGTTCTACATTTTTTGCAAAAAGCTATGTTTGTTTCAATGTCGCCGTTTTTTCGATGCCTTTTGAGACTGAAATTCTCCCATACCTTGCTTTTGGCTTTCGGATTCGCCACATATTCGTAGGCATCATCTTCTGACATTTTTGCGGGAAAATCGTTGGTAGACGCTTTAGACGCTTAGATACAGCGTGGTTTATTTACCGACGCCTATGAATTTTCGATAGGTGTTTGTTTGTTTGTTTTTTAATCAAGGCGAAGAAATAAAATAATCTTATATGTTTTATGCTTTTCTGTTTAAATCAGATTCGTTTGATTATAAGAATAGTATAATATAAACTTAAAGGCAGGATGTTATGCATAAAAGTTCTATCCTGAACTTTGCAAAGAGGAACCGGAATTTAAACATCAACACAGAGTGCTCTCTATCTATCGGAGCCAAGCCACTGCGAAGGAGTTTTGGTAAACAACAAGGAGCCGTGCCGACTTAGTGGTGTTTATTGTCACGTTAACATTCAAATTTTTATCTAAAATGAAGTATGGTTCTGCAGATTTCTGGCGATACAATAAAAAAACCGGTACGCTCTTTCCGTATACGCTTTCAAGGCATATTGCAATTAGAGGTGACTATTGTCACTGAAAAGACTATCACAATAGTATCACGATAGTTGAAATCACTATTGCGATACTATTGTAATAATCAACTACTATCACGATACCATTGCGATAGTTTATATATATAATGCTTCAGTCTTGGGGGATCATTCAGAAATTTGAAACATCAAGCATTACAGATTCATGGTTTCAGAATATGCATTCACTTACTGCTTCTGTTTCCTTGCAGTAATCAAAATATTAGAATGAACAGAATCTAGTTTTTTTGTTTTTTTTCCTTCTTATTACTTTAATTTTAATATCTATCTGGTATGAGATCTATAAAGTTAATTTTATGCCAAATGGTACACATTGGAGAAATAAAATCCATATTTATCTGTTTTGAATAAATGAAATAAGTTCAGACAACACATTTTTTTCGGTGAAATTTGCAAACGTGACATGCTATTTATAGTAAGCGCGCGGACCAAATTGAAACCACCCAGACCGAAAATAAATATATTGATGTTATTTGGCATAAAATAAACAGGATGTGGTCTACAAAGCATTTTATGCTTTCTTTATACAAGGTCCGAAATTTATTCCAGTGTTAATAAGAAACTGAAAGTAACAAAAGCGCAGTTTATATCCGACAGTAGGCTAAAAAGTCAGGGGCACGGAAACTACTGTCCGGCATATTTTGCAGCCGACACGGTTTTCGTCCATCACTTCGCCTTTTTGAATATAGCCGAAACTCCCCCACACTTTTGATTTGGCATTTTTATTAGCCACTATGACGAAGTCGTCGTCTGCTTTTTCGCGACTTGCCATTTTTTTCACTACGGGGCTTGTAATTGATGCTGTGTCGCCTGGGCGCTTGAAAAAATGTTTCAGTGCGCAAAGTAAGCGTCCCGTGACTATTACGCAATCATGGCATGTCAACAAACATTTTCAACGAATATTATAATAAAACTATCGATTGTTGACTGAACTATCGCGATAGTTATCGATGGATGAGTTTGGTATCGATTTATTACCATCGGGGCTGCATAGATCGCGATAAATCGATAAGTCGACTTATTGTTACACCTCTAATTGCAATATACCGGTATACCGGTATATCGTTACACCCCTAATGTTTGATGACTTGGCCTTGTCCAAATAAACTTTTAGTTCTATTTCAGACTATATGTGGTTGTTCCTTATAATGAGTAGATGACCTCTATTGATTTGGGTGCCAACATCCAAAGGTCAAGTTCACAATGTCACATGTTGATATATTTTCATTATATAAATGTCTTGCCCAAGTGATAACTTCTATTTTAGTTTTACTCTTAAGGTCCTAACCTCATGTAGTTGTTGCTTATAAATGTAGAAAACCCTGTTTTCAAATTAATAAGTTGGATTCTTATTAATATTTTGTACGATTTAAGCACTGTCTGACTAATAACTCAAAATTTCATTGTGTCTGGTTTTATTTCAGTAAATGTTTAGTTCCACATTTTAGCACATTATATTTTCACTCAAATTTTTGAAGTTTGAGAATTTTTTGTGACAAGCCAACATTATGAAGGCAAACTCCTTGCATGTAATATAGCTATATACATATTATGGCATATGAGGGGGGCATATATGTTTCACAAACATTTCTTGTTATTATTACCTAGCTGCAAGCATGTCCCCCTAAAATTTCAAATGACCCCTAAATCAAATATTCGAGGGGACACATGTCCCCCTAAAATGAAAATGTATATATTAAACCCTGTTTACTACTAGTGTGGCTGTTCAGTTTACTTTTAATCAAAAAGTTAATGTCCTAAAGGAATCCCTGGCATGTCAAATCTGGAGTCCCTTTCCAGTATTTGGTGTCCACCACTGGTCCACTATATATTTGTTAAAAACATGGCTGAAAGTCATGAAAACGGTGGAAGTCACAATCGATTCCAGTTCATGTGGAATTCAACCTGTGCTGGTATTTCAAATTCCAGTGGAATCTATCTGGTATTCCACTAGTATTCCAAGTACTATAGCAGATCAGTTGAATCTATTTCATATAGGCTCTGATTCACCGGAAGGGGCATAGGGGGCTGGGAAAAAGGTAGACTCAATTCACATGTACAGTGGGGCTTTCGTTCATGTTGGCAAACGAACCGCACGATACACGCACGATAAACGCAAACGAACCGCACGATACACGCACGTTACACGATAAACGAACGAACGAACGATAAACGAACGATGCATATACACGTTTGATGCACGATGCACGATACACGGACCGCACGAAACGAACGATTGCAGATAGGCACGGTAGCGAGGTTAATCGATTTACTCGGTTTTTTTCGCCCAAGTGAACAAGGCAATTAATCAATTTATGAATAAAACCATCATTTAAACTAACACATACACACACACACACGAAAAAAAACAACGAATGTTCTATAATAGGAAGTCACATGTTCTAAATCGTGTCGAAATTACAAATAATTGTTGTAACACATTGAATTTATTAGATCTATAACGATCCTATGCTTTGAACAATTATTTATTCGCGCCAAGCGTCATTGGTAACCGCATAACACGATTTAATTGGCTATCTTACAGCAGGTGAAGTGATCTCCCTTCGTACACAATACAGGGGAGACCACTCTACGTAGTTAACTCATTATTTTTATTAAACATGAATCGATATAAGACTTAAATTGTAACAGACAACGTAAGTAATCTACAGTTAAATGTTGCCATGCGGTGAGTAACCACTTAACTGATTTTGAAAAGCTGAAATTCTAATGCTGGCTTTTAAGGAAGCGTTGAACTCAAAATATATCGTGCGGAACGATTCACACGGAAGGAACGATGCGATAAACGAAACACGTTACACGATACACGAAACACGTTACACGATACACGAAACACGTTAGAATCGTGCACGATAAACGCACGCACCATACACGAACGATACACGGAAACGGAACGCACGATACACACACGATACACGAAAAATATGCCAACATGAACGCAAGCCCCACTGTATACACAGTAATATTCTAACAGTCTTATGAATCTTAAAGAATCAAAACTAATTGATATAACAACTAGACATAAAACAGAGCTGTCTTTGGTTCAAATCGCTGCACTATTTAAAATGGTACTAATGTCCATAAACAATCTTCCTCCTTTGTGTCAACACCAAGACTAGCACTAGCTGCAAAAATGTTTGGGCATTCACCAGATAGAGCCAAATCTCTTAAGTTGGAGGCAGATTTTTTAACAAGTGGCTCCAATATATTTTTGTGTTTATAATATATGCTTTAGTTGAAATGTCAAATGCACATTCATTTGGTACATTATATTTAAAAATAAATAGAAATAATAAACATGTACCTTATTATTGAAATAAAGACATTACAACTCTTTCACAATATTTCAATTGAAAATTAGATTAATGAAATTAACTCTTAAGTTTTATATAGAAAATTGTTAAAATATTTTGTCAAATTTTAAAAATAAATCATTCAAAATAAATGGTGATATATTATATAAAATACTTTAAAAAAAATTAATATCAATATGTTTAAATATTACATGTATAAAAGACTAATAATAAATCAAAAGTGAAATTTAAAAAAAAATAAAAAAAAATTGAGTATGTTATGTTTGGGGGACGTTTCATTTTGGCTACGTTTTTGACTTTTTCCTTAGCATTAAGGAATTGCTTATTTATAAATCAAGGTAAATAACTGTTGTGTTTATTAGAGGTGACTATTGCCACTGAAAAGACTATCACGATAGTATCACGATAGTTGAAATCACTATTGCGATACTATTGTAATAATCAACAACTATCACGATACCATTGCGATAGTTTATATATATAATGCTTCAGTCTTGGGGGATTATTCAGAAATTTGAAACATCAAGCATTACAGATTCATGGTTTCAGAATATACACTTATATCAGCTTTAAGCAAATTTTTCATATGTATGACTAACCCATCATATTACAAATAGAAAGTAGTTCTATATACGTAACTGTAGAATGCTGAATCATTCACTTACTGCTTCTGTTTCCTTGCAGTAATCAAAATATTAGAATGAACAGAATCTATGTGGGTGTTTTTTTTTCTTATTATTACTTTAATTTTAATATCTATCTGGTATGAGATCTATAAAGTTAATTTTATGCCAAATGGTACACATTAGAGAAATAAAATCCATATTTATCTGTTTTGAATAAATGAAATAAGTTCAGACAACACATTTTTTTCGGTGAAATTTGCGAACGTGACATGCTATTTATAGTAAGCGCGCGGACCAAATTGAAACCACCCAGACCGAAAATGAATATATTGATGTTATTTGGCATAAAAAAATAAACAGGATGTGGTCTACAAAGCATTTTATGCTTTATTTATACAAGGTCCGAAATTTATTCCAGTGTTAATAAGAAACTGAAAGTAACAAAAGCGCAGTTAATATCCGACAGTAGGCTAAAAAGTCAGGGGCACGGAAACTAACAAACCTGCAAATTTGTCGTGTTCCCACTGTATTTAAGTACTGTCCGGCATATTTTGCAGCCGACCCGGTTTTCGTCCATCACTTCGCCTTTTTGAATATAGCCGAAACTCCCCCACACTTTTGATTTGGCTTTTTTATTAGCCACTATGACGAAGTCGTCGTCTGCTTTTCCGCGACCCGCCATTTTTTTAACAACGGGACATTGATATCGCATTCGAGTAATACCCTATCCCCCTCTGGCTTGTAATTGATGCTGTGTCGCCTGGGCGCTTGTAAAAATGTTTCAGTGCGCAAAGTAAGCGTCCCGTGACTATTACGCAATCATGGCATGTCAACAAACATTTTCAACGAATATTATAATAAAACTATTGATTGTTGACTGAACTATCGCGATAGTTATCGATGGATGAGTTTGGTATCGATTTATTTCCATCGGGGCTGCATAGATCGCGATAAATCGATAAGTCGACTTATTGTTACACCTCTAGTGTTTATGTATTGAAAACTTACTTGGTGAACCGAACTTCATAACAGCTCTCTAAATGAAGGTAAAACAATAGTCGGTAGAAGGTGTGACAAATGATAGTCGTCCAATAAAATCCGAGTATTCCACATTGAGCCTTAGAATGCGTGTTGATTGGGTCATCGAACAGCAGGTGCTTTACTTTAAGTAGTATGCAGTGTAGAGTGACGTATAATTTTGTGCATTACGGAAACAACTGCATTACTGGTTTTTTTCCCTCTGTATTAATGAATATTCGCTTATAGGTTTAAGGAGAAAAATAGTTAGAACATATTGGGAATTTTATCATTAGATTTTGGGAATTCTTTTGGCCAAAATTGGGAAAAATATAGCCTTTTTACGATCGGGAAGTCACCGAAGATTGGCCTCTAATATAGAAGGAAAAAAAGCCCTGTATTCAGTTATTAAAGTGTTAATGATGATTGAAAAACAAAGAGTAGATAAGGAATCAAAGGATGTCGATCTATTATTGGGGGAATAAAATATATATATATACTTGTAATTGATTTGTCAGCACTTTAAAATTAGATTGTATTTATACAGTGGGGCTTTCGTTCATGTTGGCAAACGAACCGCACGATACACGCACGATAAACGCAAACGAACCGCACGATACACGCACGTTACACGATAAACGAACGAACGAACGATAAACGAACGATGCATATACACGTTTGATGCACGATACACGATGCACGATACACGGACCGCACGAAACGAACGATTGCAGATAGGCACGGTAGCGAGGTTAATCGATTTACTCGGTTTTTTTCGCCCAAGTGAACAAGGCAATTAATCAATTTATAAATAAAACCATCATTTAAACTAACACATACACACACACACACGAAAAAAAACAACGAATGTTCTATAATAGGAAGTCACATGTTCTAAATCGTGTCGAAATTACAAATAATTGTTGTAACACATTGAATTTATTAGATCTATAACGATCCTATGCTTTGAACAATTATTTATTCGCGCCAAGCGTCATTGGTAACCGCATAACACGATTTAATTGGCTATCTTACAGCAGGTGAAGTGATCTCCCTTCGTACACAATACAGGGGAGACCACTCTACGTAGTTAACTCATTATTTTTATTAAACATGAATCGATATAAGACTTAAATTGTAACAGACAACGTAAGTAATCTACAGTTAAATGTTGCCATGCGGTGAGTAACCACTTAACTGATTTTGAAAAGCTGAAATTCTAATGCTGGCTTTTAAGGAAGCGTTGAACTCAAAATATATCGTGCGGAACGATTCACACGGAAGGAACGATGCGATAAACGAAACACGTTACACGATACACGAAACACGTTACACGATACACGAAACACGTTAGAATCGTGCACGATAAACGCACGCACCATACACGAACGATACACGGAAACGGAACGCACGATACACGAAAAATATGCCAACATGAACGCAAGCCCCACTGTAAGAACACGACTGTTGCAGAATGGAAAATCATTCTGACGAGTCTGATTTTTCGGATTTTGCTGAATTTGCCGTAGACTTTGATTAGATAGAAAGTCATATAAATTACAATTCAATGTTTATTTAATTTGTTAAACAATCAAAATATCCTTATATGTTCAATCTTTCTCTCACTCATCATCTTCAAAATCCCAGAAGTATGAATGATCTCACATTTTCATTTAAAGTTAAATAATTTATTATTACCTGCTGTTTTCTTGAGTCAATAAAATTGAAAAGATATTTCTTTGCTTTTATTTGTAAGATTTTTTATGCTTAAGGGTTGGGTGGGTTCTCTTTTGTGACATACTGATTTCATGCTGAAGAAATGCATCCCTCCAGATACTACCTTGAATAACAATTATTTATTTCATTCCTATGAGTGAACAAGGTATCAAAGATAGTCATAACAACATATTTACCTAGGAAATTATTTAACTGACTGAAGTTTTGAAACAATATTGAATGATATATTTCAAAGCAAAAAGAAAATAATAAAGTAAACTTGAAAGTGTCATTAATGTCTCATAAATCATTTTGCTATAACAAAATTGTCCCGAAGTTTTTCTTGTAATTTAGGACAAATGACTTAAAAAAAACCCTGACCATTTAGGACAACTGTCCTAAGGAAAGTGGGTCCAATCTGAATCACTGGGTCATAATGGCCAATGTGAAAGTGACATGTCGGTAGGTTTGAAAAATGACCGACGCTTCGTTTAAGCGTATCATTAATAAGCTGTTGATTGGTCATGGGGACTTCATAGATGGTTCGCTTCAGTGCATCTTCCATTCCATCCTAACTTTGTTCCATTGCATCTTTTTTACATTGAATAAAGAACAAATTCTGCAGGGACCAAAGACTTACTTTGCATTACACATTTGGTCCATCGGGAATGGATTGTGTATAAATATCTTTAGTTAATTAATAAATATTCCATCTTAAGGGTGTAACGGTATACCGTACAACGATATACCGCAATATTTTCTTTACGGTACGGTTCAACGTACGCTCCCAGGTCTGCATGGTACAGTGCGGTATTGTTAACTTCCAGGTTTTTTTATTTTTCTTCTTTTTTTAACAGCGGCTTCCCCTCGGTAAAAAGGCGAGACCTCCGAGAAATAAAAATTATCCTAACAATACGATTTTCCCATCCATTAACTTAAAAGACAACAAAAGGGGAGGTAAATAACGCATATCGCTCTACATTGCATATTACTTAAATGAAAACACTTGCTGTGGGCATTTAAAAATCAATAAAAAGGCAGAGTCATTCTTGGAATGTTATCTAATCAACTCTCATTCTTATGCTTCCAAATTATGCAATGATACGGAATACTCGGATAGTATCGTTCATAATGTTTGTTAACATCTTTCACGCTCTCTACCGGCTACTGTTTTACTGCTAAAATTGCGTAATCATCACAATGGCGGCCATATTCGAAAAACATCAACAATGTTTGATGACCTCTGTATTTTTAAATCAATTTGATAGATTGATCAGTTTGCCTTTTGAGTAAAAGAGCGCAATTTCAACAGGTAACTATATGAAAGATACTGATTTATATAAAATGGGATCAATTAAATGCTTTGATGCAAATTATCGCTAATCGAACGTCTGAAATCAAAACTTCATCCGATTGGAACTGTTTTTTCCTTGGTATAAATGTGGATGCTTCAACTTCAAGTATCATCTTTAGTGATTTCATTGAAAAATTTTAAGTTGTTGTAATTCTGACATTTATTATGGAATAAGCATTAAATAAGTTGTATAAGTTTATTTAAGTGTCTGCGATATATACGGCGCTATCATGTAGTTCTGATATTACTTTTGATTATTTAATGACGTTAAGACAAGTTTTTTGTCAGTAAACAACAAATTAAATCATATAAAAAGTGTTTTTATGTGAATTACTTTACTGATATTTTTTTTGAATTTTTTTTTAAATAATTTAAATATTGAAAAAATAAATATTGTTTCTACAGAAAGCACAACTTAATTTGTCTTTATTATTAATAAAAAATAGTATATTAAACAATAATGAATTTATCTTTGTTTCTTAATTATTTATTCTTCATTTAAAGATAGGAAACAAGGCTGACAAACTTAAAAGCCTGCATCGTGATACGTATGGTATCATGACCACTGTATCGCGATATGTATCGTATCGTTGGGTAAGCGTATCGTTACACCCTTATTCCATCTTTGTATTTCAGACTTCCTCTGCTGATGTCAGCCCAACATCAACCCCGTGTGGCACTCCCTTGAGTGGGGCTCCAAAATATGGAACCGTGATTCCAAACAGAATATTTGTAGGGGGTATTGCTGCAAATGTAAGTACCTTGTAAAGCAAGTCTATTAATTTAATACCAATTGAAGGGGGGGGGGGGGGGGTAGGCAAGTCTGAAAATCTATCTTTACATGGATACAAAGGTTAACAGTGGGCTGGTGTAAGGTGTCCTATTACCATTCACCAATCTTTCCTATTTCTGGTTTTAAGTAGTAATTTTGAGAATTATGGTCCTGAAATGAAAAAAGTAAGCTGTGTAGAATTCTGTTCTCATACTTGAGCTGATTGAAGTCAGATTGAGTATATAAGGACAGTGTTGACACTAACTTTAAATCCAGGTATTCAATTTCAGAGGGAACACCTGCTTTGAAATTGGAGTCCCTTCTGAAAACAAGGTGTCCCTGTCATGTCATTCATACATAATGATGATGGTTTTTTAGCTCACCCGAGCACGAAATGCTCAAGGTGAGCTATTGTGATTACCCTCTATTTGTCGTCCATCTTCAACAATTTACTTTAAACAACATCTCCTCTGAAACCGCTGGACAGAACTTGATTTAACTAGGCAGAGATGATCCTTGGGTGAACCTTCGAAAAAGTTGCTAAAATAAACTTGATCCATGTAGAACTCTGGTTGCCATGGCAATGGAAAAAAAATATGAAAACTTAAAAATCACCTCCTTCAAAAACAACTGGCCAGATTTCAAAATGTTTTAGTACAGATTTATGACTTACCATGCCAAGGCTGTCTTGGTATTGGATCACTATCTCTAATTATAATGGCCCTTGAAATATAAAACTGTCATATTTTTAGACTTTGTTTACATTCTAGCATCCACATTATAAAGCATCTTGATCAAATGTATACATTATGATAATAAACCAAGGCTTATTATGCCTTTTATGGAAGTTATGGTCCATAATACTTAAGGTTTCCTTTGTAGCAGTGGTACTCAGGTGAGCAATCATGGCCCTCTTGTTTCACATAATTGGTTAAAAAGTTATGATTAATCAAAGAGGATCTGATTACATAAGTTTTCATGAAATGTTGCTGTACAATTCACATTTAATCAGAAAAGTAAGTGTCCCAAAAGAACACTTGTCAATTGAAAATATTAGCCAATTTTCACCTGCCTAGGTAACAATGAATTGATCACAGGAACAGGGTTCCAATAGTCTGGAAGGGGGGGGGGGGGGATTGAGTAGCTGCTAAATTCTCATCCTGCATGTTATGCTACTCGTCTTGCATTTCATGCATGATTTTCAAGATTATCTATGCAGCTTAAATTTACTATGAATAAAAATGTAAATGGATTTAAATGAAATGCCTAGGCTTTTTAGTCCCCACCGGTGTAACCGGAGGGGACTATTATGAGGTTTGTCCTTCTGTCAGCCAGTCCGTCTGTCCGCAAAAACTGGATCCCATGATAACTCAAAAAGTACTGAAGATATTTCTATGAAACTTAACATATGGATAGATGGCTGTATGGAGATTATGCACGTCTTTTTTTTTTTTTTTTTTTTTTTTTTCCTAGGTTGAAAAATCTGGTTGCTATGACAACAAATAGACTTAATATATGGCAAATAAAACAATATATTGTAATAACTCAAAAAGTACTGAAAATATTTTTATGAAACTTGAAATATGAATAGATGGCAGTATGGAGATTATGCACATCACTTTTAGCTTGTTTTTTTTTCTTTTTCTTCTGACCAAAATTCTGGTTGCTTTGGTAATGGGAAAATTACTATACCGTGCAATTGATTTTGACTTTTCTCCACTTTACACTTCAACAAAAAACCAGTATTCCATTCGACCTTATCGCCTGTAAAATAGAACGTCGCTTTGGTTGACGAATTAAACCACGCCTCCTTAGGGAGAGGAATCGAATGCAGTTTTATCAATCTATAAATAGAGACTTTGACGTCACTAGCTTCATTCAGACCGGTGTTGACACATTGCAGTTTTATAACTCTCGGAATAATGAATATTGACTGCTGGTATATATATGTCGCGTGTAATCTTGCAAGGAAATAATGAATGAGTATGTAGTTTCAAACAAAATAGGTGGCACTTAAACTCAGGGTGTTTTAGCAAGAATAATTGTGTCTCATGAATTAATAAAATACAGCAGAGCGTGATATTTGTCCTTGTCATCATGGTCTACGAACATGTTGCTTTTAACAACATCTAGCCATTTTAAATGCGGTAGGAATTATATAAAATCCTCAAATGTCATTTCAAACCCTTTCCAAAACGCACCGCTGACACCATTTATAGGGATAATGATTTTTTAGCTCACCTGAGCACAAGGTACTCAAGGATGAGCTTTTGTGATCGCCCTTTGTCTGTCGTGCATCGTCAACAATTTGGCTTGTTAACATTCTAGAGGCCATATTTTTAGGCCAATCTTCATGAAACTTGGTCAGAATGTTTCTCTCCATAAAATCTTGGACAAGTTCGAATTTTGGTCATGTGGGGTTTAAAAGTAGGTCATGAGGTCAAATCTTAGAAAAACCTTGTTAACACTCTAGTGGCCACATTTTTGGCCCAATCTTCATGAAACATGGTCAGAATGTGTTTTTCCATAAAATCTTGGACAGGTTCAAATTTGGGTCATGTGGGGTCAAAAAGTAGGTCACGAGGTCAAATCTTAGAAAAACCTTGTTAACACTCTAGAGGCCACATTTTTGGCCATATCTTAATGAAACTTGGTTGGAATGTCTGTTTCCATAAAATTTTGGACAAGCTTGAAAGTGGGTCATGTGGTGTCAAAAAGTAGGTCAATATGAAAAATCCAATATATGTTGCTCATTTATAATCAGGTGAGCGATTCAGGGCCATCATGACCCTCTTATTTAAAGTCCGTCTCGGCCGACACTTCCATCACGAAAGTTGACTGAGAACTGAGCAAAAATCAATAACCAGGTGAAGCTACGTTCTGATTGGCATACACAATGCCTTTTGTTTTTAGCTCACCTGAGCAAATCCCGTGAGCATCCGTCGTGCGGCGTCAACAATTTTTAGTGTTTACACTCTATCACCTTTATTTCTTAAGCAATCATCTTCAAACTTTAAGACAATGTTTATGACCATAATGTCTCAATTGAGTTTGATTATGGCTGAGATCCGTCAATTAGGTCAGGAGTTATGCTCCTTTTAATATTAAAAAAATGCCATATTTCACGTTTACACTCTAGCATCTGCATCTTTTGAGCAATCATCTTCAAACTTTATGGCAATTCTTGTGACCATAAGGTCTCGATTGAGTTTGATTATGGCTGAGATCAGTCAATTAGGTCAGAAGTCGGTCAATGTTGGACGGACGGACGGAGACTACTACTCGGTTGGTCCAGCGGTCCGTTGCATCATTGGAATTCAGTACAACTTCATGCAATGATCAAGCACATGGAGAGGAAGTGCAGTGCACAAGAACCATAACTCCATCTTGACTTATTACAGAGTTATTGCCCTTTGTTACTTTTCCTTGTCCGGAGCATAACTTGAAAAGTACAAGTTGGATTTCAAAACAATTTCATACAATGGTCAACCACAATATGAGGAAGTGCAGTGCACAAGAACCATAACTCTATCTAGAGTAATTACAGAGTTATTGCCCTTTGTATTTTTTCCTTGTCCGGAGTATAACTTGTAACCTTGTCCGGAGTATAAGTTGTAAAGTACTGATTGGATTTCAAAACAATTTCATACAATGGTCAAGCACAATGAGAGGAAGTGCAGTGCACAAGAACCATAACTCTGTAGGAATTACAGAGTTATTGCCCTTTGTTACTTTTCCTTGTCCAGAGAATAACTTTTAAACTACTGGTTGGATTTCAAAACAATTTCATACAATGGTCAACCACAATATGAGGAAGTGCAGTGCACAAGAACCATAACTCTATCTATAGGAATTACAGAGTTATTGCCCTTAGTTACTTTTCCTTGTCCAGAGTATAACTTGTAAACTACTGGTTTGATTTCAAAACAATTTCATACAATGGTCAACCACAATATGAGGAAGTGCAGTGCACAAGAACCATGACTCTATCTAGAGTAATTACAGAGTTATTTCCCTTTGTTACTTTTCCTTGTCCATAGCATAACTTGAAAAAACTGGTTGGAATTCAAAAAATTTCATACAATTGTCAACCAAAAACTACTGGTTGGAATTCAAAACAATTTCATACAATGGTCAAGCACAACCTGTGTAACCCGGCCAAAAATCTGGAAAAAAAACTAATGTTAAAATGTCTTTTTCATACTCTTCTTCTTAATCCTAATAACTTCATCATTTCTAAAGCAGTATTGCGGGGGTATTAATCACATTTAGTGATAGTTCTAGTTGGAAAAGTCAAGTCAATCGCACGGTGTGGTATGTACCTCACCGGTAGGGGACTCGTGTGTTGCCTGCAACACAAGTTACTTGTTGTATTCTCCTTCTTTTTTTTTTTAGGCGCTTTTTTATTCTCTTTACCAGGGATCGTTTTGGGGTCAGAAAGTGATTGAGATTTTTTGCCCATTTGGCAAATTTTAATGGGATTTTTTAAATATTATTGAGATTTTTTTTAAATAACAACACAAACATACAAAGTACTTGAAATCAATCACTGGCTATTTAATTTGTGACAGAATGGATAAATTAAGTTGTCTTTTGCTCGTCTTAACTAAACCAGATGCTAAAAGATGTCAAACTTTTGTATAAATATGTCTTAATTAGATTTTTCACAGTAGATATTTCTCAATTTTCTGCAGAATTTTCTTTTAAAACACAAAGATGAGGTCTTTCATGATAATGTCTAATTATCAATGTAAGTTTATCTCTTTTTTCTTTTTAGCTCACCTGAGCACGTGTGCTCAGGATGAGCTTTTGGAATCGATGAATGTCCGTCCGTCCGTCCGTCGTCCGTCGTCCACAATTTGTTCGTTTGCACTCTAGCATCTTCATTTTATGAGCAATTATCTTCAAACTTTAAAACAATGTTTATAACCATAAAATCTTGGCCAAGTTCGATTATGGCTGATATCGGAACATTAGGTCAGGAGTTATGCCCCTTTTAAAATTCAAAAAAGCCAGATTTCACATTGTTTGCACTCTAGCATCTTCATTTCATGAGCAATTTTCTTCAAACTTTAAAACAATTTTTATAACCATAAAATCTCGGCCAAGTTCGATTATGGCTGATATCAGAACATTAGGTCAGGAGTTATGCCCCTTTTAAAATTAAAAAAAGCCAGATTTCACATTGTTTGCACTCTAGCATCTTCATTTCATGAGCAATTATCTTCAAACTTTAAAACAATGTTTATAACCATAAATTCACGGCCAAGTTCGATTATGGCTGATATTGTACCATTAGGTCAGGAGTTATGCCCCTTTTAATATTCAAAAAATGCCATATTTCAAGTTGTTTACACTCTAGCATCTTCATCTTTTGAGCAATCCTCTTCAGACTTTATGGCAATGCTTATGACCATAAGGTCTCAATTGAGTTTGATTATGGCTGAGATCCGTCAATTAGGTCAGGAGTTATGCCCCTTTTAATATAAAAAAAGCCATATTTCACGTTGTTTACACTCTAGCATCTTCCTTTTTTTAGCAATCATCTTCAAACTTTATGACATTGTTAATGCCAATAATGTCACAATCGGGTTCAATTATAACTGATATTGACTTGTAAATTTAGGAGTTATGCCCATTTCACCATAAAAAAAGCCAGATTTCACTTTTACACTCAAGCATCTTTATTTCTTAAGCAATCATCTTTCTCAGGTGAGCGACCAAGGGCCATCTTGGCCCTCTTGTTTATTGATCTGATAATTCATTGTGGAAAAATAGGCTTATCTAAATGCAATTACCCCACCACCTCTATTCATTACGATCATAAATATTTTGGGTACAAAGTCAACCTGAAATCCAAATATTCTGTATTTACATATGCTAATTTTAAACATCCGCGTTTTAAAACGTTACTGAAACTTTTTGAGTGTATTGTAAACCTAATCTATCAGTGATTTTTACATGATTTTCCTATAGTCAAGTTTTTCTTTCGTATGCAAATGACTTATCTGTAGATGTGATGAGTGTTGGTATTGCGTTGAATAAACTTTAAATGTACAAGTCATTTATCGGATGACTGGACTAGGACTTGTTTTCTGCTTCGTAATATTTTGCAGGGTCCAAAATTAACGGTCGCCCAGTCGCCCATGGCGACCAATTATTCGTCTGGGCCACCTACGATTCCGAAGTTAATCGCCCAGTTGGTGACTACTGGTTACGGCTGGTTACGGTATCCGCGGAATAAACGATGCGCGGTGCGGCACAGTAATGCGGTCATTCGGAAAACTTGGTTATCTCTGGCCATATAGAATCTAAACTGCAGTACAGTGCAGTCATTGTGTTACGATACAATAAAGATGTAGTTCGTCTGCATTTGAAACAAAATGTGGCGTTTTATAGAAGGGGCTAGTGAACCCAAAAAGACCAAACTTTCTTCGGATGAAAAGAAAAGGTACTTTAATGAGTGCGAAAAAAAACAAACGTTCGCGATCCTTCATCACTGAATGGGCGAAAGATCGACCATGGCTACTCAACACGAACGACGGTATGAAATGCACGGTCTGCGAAAAACACGATACAAAACGTGATGGCAAATTTGTAATTGGCACAAAGTCATATAAAATTGAGACAATAAAAATTCACGAGACATCAAAATCCCACAATAAATGTAAAGCCATTCATGATGCAAAAATTAAACCCACCTTTCAGTCCGAGGCATCAAAAGTCATTCAAAAGTTAAATGATGAAAACTTTAAGAAAATGGATATTTTATTCAGAACAGCACATGCACTTGCTATTAATAACCTCCCTTTCACAGACCTCTGCTATTGTTCTAATGATTATCCAATATGATACATGGAGAAAAATAAAGAAGAAAGATGTTAAATTTTACAATTTTATTATACTGTATTATCATTGAAGTTCCAGGGCAACCAAATTTTTTTCTGGGCGACCATGATTCTGAAGTTAGTAGCCCAGTTGGCTACCAAGCTGAAATTGTTAGCTTTTGACCCTGTTTTGAAATCAAAGATGGTAGAATGCGTGGTTTAGATAAATAATCTACATTGTTTATTTCCCTCAAGAAGAAGTAGACACAGTAGACAATAATACTTCCCACATAAATTAAGTAGAATTAATTAAAATGCAGAACCAAATACCTGCACAAAATCGGCTGTGAGTTGATGTTGAATAGCCATCTGATAGTTACATGGCTTGACACTGGCTTGTGTGTATAACATGACACACATACACTTGGACCCATCAGCAAAATCAAAGGATGCTGTGAAGATAAAAATAGAAACTTTGCTGACAAAGGCAGGCAGGACGCAGATCAAAGGCGACAGGGCTTATTAGAACATCTTTTTTATTTATATTTTTCAATCTCTCCAACAGATGCGAACTTTTATCACATTTGATG
This sequence comes from Solen grandis, assembly GCA_021229015.1. NCBI lineage: Eukaryota > Metazoa > Mollusca > Bivalvia > Adapedonta > Solenidae > Solen > Solen grandis. The sequence continues at coordinate 15,215,666 of CM037779.1, forward strand.
ATTTCTGGTGCGATTTTAATGAAAAATATGCGAGAATATCGCGATATCGCGGCCCAAAAAGATCCCTGTTTACTCTTCGAATCCTTGCCGGTAAACACTGCTCTCTTCTATATTTTTGAAATCCAACAGACGACAATGGTTCGTTTGATTGAAAATCAGGACAGATGTTCATGCGTATTATTATTTTTTAATATTAAAGTTTTATTTTTCGATCAGTTTAAATAGCATTTTCATTCAAAATACTAAAATAAAATCGGATAATTATGATATTAGAAAAAATAATCATACACAAAAAGTTGCAATGATAAGCTCTACACATTATATAATTAGAAGCATGTAAGCAAAACACCGGCTTTGTTTCTGGTTTTTCCTTCAATAAAACACATTGACGTTGCTCATTCTAGTGGTCTTCTACTTCTGCGATTTTCCACTGTCCTGTCGGACGAGCAGGCTATATTTTTCACTCGCCTGGCGGCACAATCTACTTGTAAATACGAGCAAATGGAATATTCAATCCCTGGGGTCTGAGAATTTTTTTTCTACAGTCATGGAAAATTAATGTCTTAAATTTGAAAAAGACCACACATGCTTCCATGTGTGGTCTATATGTATTTTTAGTTATATTACATAAACTATTTTAGTCTGACATCATCAGTGATAAACTCAGGTTTGTAGTTATTAGTTGTATAGGAAGTAGAACTTCATTAAATGTGCATATATCTGTCTGTAATCTCTTACCATTTTTCAGACAACTGAACAAGAATTGAAACAGTTTTTCTCTGCATATGGAGCAGTAAAGGATTCCAAAATAATTGCCGACAGAGCAGGAGTCTCTAAAGGGTATGCACTTAATTATCTATTTAAGTAGTAGTTTTTACCCGCTCTTCATCAGAAGTGGGGGCTATATTGGAATCACACTCTTAGTGTGACTTCTCATCCATTACATGGATCATCTCATGGATTACACTGGATAGAGATTTTTGAGAATATTAATTTTTCTTTAAAGATAATATTTTATATTCATGGGCGTATTTCCTTTCTTGTGTGGTTATAGAAAACAGTTTTCACAAGTGGCAAAGCCACAATTGAAGCTTTATGTATTTTCTGTGAAAAAATATAATCTTAAAAAGAAATCAAAGAATGTCTGTTTATTACATGATTTTTAGCTTGACTATTCGACTATTCAAAGAATAGTGAGAGCTATCCTACTCATCCTGGCGTCGGTGTAACACTCAAGGTTAAGGTTTTCTGTCTTGTGTCTCCACAACCACTTAAGATATTCACTTGAAACATTACACATGTATTTGGGATCATAATTGTAGCTCACTGACCAAGACCCATAACTCTAGCATGGGTTTTTACTGAATTATTCCCCTTTGTATAGTGTTTTTTTTTTTGTTGTTTTTTTTTTAGCTCACCTGAGCACGTGTGTTCAGGATGAGCTTTTAGGATCGATGAATGTCCGTCGTCCATCTGTCGTCCACAATTTGTTCGTTTGCACTCTAGCATCTTCATTTTATGAGCAATTATCTTCAAACTTTAAAACAATGTTTATTCCAAAAGGCAAATTTTGGGGAATTTTTTGCATCTTCATTTTATCAGCAATTATCTTCAAACTTTATATCAATGTTTATAACCATAAATTCACGGCCAAGTTCGATTATGGTTGAAAAAAAAATGAAAACTTTAAAAATCATCTTCTTCAAAAGTACTGGCCAGATTTTAAAATAAATTGGTACAGATGTTCCTTGGGTCAACCTCTACCAAAGTTGCTAAAATTATTCCGATCCGTAAAAAAACATGGCCGCCAGGGGCGGGGCTTATTTGCCTTATATGTATATAGAAAAACCTTTAAACATCTCCTCTGAAACCACTGGACAGAATTTGATTAAACTTGGCAGGGATGATCCTTGGGTCAACCTTCACAAAAGTTGCTAAAATAAACTTGATCCATGTAGAACAATGGTTGCCATGGCAACAAAAAAAAAATAAAAAAATGAAAACTTTAAAAATCATCTTCTTCAAAACTACTGGCCAGATTTTAAAATAAATTGGTACAGATGTTCCTTGGGTCAACCTCTACCAAAGTTGCTAAAATTATTCCGATCTGTAAAAAAACATGACCGCCAGGGGTGGGGCTTATTTGCCTTATATGTATATAGAGAAACCTTTAAACAACATCTCCTCTGAAACCACTGGACAGAATTTGATTAAACTTGGCAGGGATGATCCTTGGGTCAACCTTCACAAAAGTTGCTAAAATAAACCTGATCCATGTAGAACTCTGGTTGCCATGGCAACAAAAAGAAGAAAAAAAAAATGAAAACTTTAAAAATCATCTTCTTCAAAACTACTGGCCAGATTTTAAAATAAATTGGTACAGATGTTCCTTGGGTCAACCTCTACCAAAGTTGCTGAAAATTTTCCGATCTGTAAAAAAACATGGCCGCCAGGGGCGGGGCTTATTTGCCTTACATGTATATTGGGAAAACTGGTGCGGTGTAATATTTGAGAAATCAGAATTTGTCTCTTTTTAGATATAATTTTTTTTTTTTAGCTCACCTGAGCACGTGCTCAGGATGAGCTTTTAGGATCAATGAATGTCCGTCGTCCGTCCGTCGTCCACAATTTGTTCGTTTGCACTATAGCATCTTCATTTTATGAGCAATTATCTTCAAACTTTAAAACAATGTTTATAACCATAAAATCTCGGCCAAGTTCGATTATGGCTGATATCGGAACATTAGGTCAGGAGTTACGCCCCTTTTAAAATTAAAAAAAGCCAGATTTCACATTGTTTGCACTCTAGCATCTTCATTTCATGAGCAATTATCTTCAAACTTCATATCAATGTTAATAACCATAAAATCACGGCCAAGTTCCATTATGGCCGATATTGGACCCTTAGGTCAGGAGTTATGCCCCTTTTAAAATTGAAAAAAGCCAGATTTCACTTTGTTTGCCCTCTAGGTCACCAGGTCAAATCTTAGAAAAACCTTGTAAACACTCTAGAGGCCACAGGCCAATCTTCATGAAACTTGGTCAGGATGTTTGTCTACATGATATCTCATATGAGTTCGAAATTGGGTCATGTGGGGTCAAAAACTAGGTCACCAGATCAAATCTTAGAAAAACCTTGTGAACACTCTAGAGGCCACAGTTTTGGACCAAACTTAATGAAACTTGGTCAGGTTGTTTGTCTACATGATATCTCGGATGATTCGAAATTGGGATAATGTGGGGTCAAAATCTAGGTCACCAGATCAAATCTTAGAAAAACCTTGTGAACACTCTAGAGGCCAGTTTTGGGCCAATCTTTATGAAACTTGGTCAGGATGTTTGTCTACATGATATCTCGGATGATTCGAAATTGGGTCATGTGGGGTCAAAAACTAGGTCACCAGGACAGATCTTAGAAAAACCTTGTGAACACTCTAGAGGCACAGTTTTAGCCCAATCTTCATGAAACTTGGTCAGGATGTTTGTCTACATGATATCTCGGATGGGTTTGAAAATGGGTCATGTGGGGTCAAAATCTAGGTCACCAGGTCAAATCTTAGAAAAACTTTGTGAACACTTTAGATGCCACAGTTTTGGCCCAATCTTCATGAAACTTGGTCAGGATGTTTGTCTACATAATATCTTGGATGGGTTTGAAAATGGGTCATGTTCGGTCAAAAACTAGGTCACAGTAAATTCAGGTAGGATCAAAATGTAGGCCACTTAGTCAAATGTTAGAAAAACACTTAGGAGCAACACTGGCCCTCTTGTTTTTGGACCCCAACAAATTCAAACATTGTTTTTTGTCATTTTGCCTAACACAGCCATCTTCATCAGGTGAGCAACACAGGGCCATCTTGGCCCTCTTGTTTTTGGACCCCAACAAATTCAAACATTGCTTTTATTTCAGTGATCAAACACAGTTTTCAATCATTGACAGCATGCCGCAATGCGACAGAGCAAGTGCCCATTCGCAAGGCATCAACAGCCAATCAAAAATCCGTACTTAATTTATTAACAAAATGCTAAAATAAACTTGGGTTTTCCAAACTCGGATAACTAAAGCAAATGAAATTACATGTCAAAATCGATTTTTTCATCAGAAATACATGTTAATTAAATGCACTAATGGAAAGGGTAAATTATAAGTAAATGGTGGATTTTTTAACTAGACCAGTCTGACAAGTTACTCGTGGGCTTTACTAGACCGGACCGACTATCTACTAGACAAGCAAATTCAATCTCCACAACCACCAAAGGTATTCACTTGAAACTTCACACGTCTTAGGGTTGTAATTGTACAGCACTTGGAACCAAACAGATTCCGATCAATAACTTGGGAACACCTGGGCCTAGGAACTTCAAACTTTGTCTGAAGATTGATCATGACCAGTAGATAAACACTATTGTACTTCCTTTACTGGGCTTGAATTTGAAAATGGTGACCAAGCTGTTTCTGATCAATAACTTGAGAACACCTGGGCTTAGGAACTTTAAACTGAGTATAGAAATTGGTCATGACCAGTAGATGAACACTATTGTTTTTGGAGTCACTTGGTCAAAGGTCAAGGTCACAGTGACCTTCATTTACTGGGCTTGATTTGAAATTTGGTGACAAGCTGTTTTGATCATGACTTGAGAATGCCTGGGCCTAGGAACTTCAAACTTTGTATGGAGATTGGTCATGACCAGTAGATGAACTCTATTGTTTTTGGAGTCACTAGGTGAAAGGTCAAGGTCACTGACATTGAATGCCGAGATAGATACTGATCAAAATGGGTTCTAGTCGAATCTTTTTCACAAATTTTTTTTCAGCATTTTCACCTTTACTGGATGCAATATACAAGGTAAAACTCACATGAGTTAGCAGTGTTAATAATTAGGTCACAGTGACCTTCATTTACTGGGCTTGATTTTGAAAATGGTGACCAAGCTGTTTCTGATCAATGACTTGAGAATGCCTGGGCCTAGGAACTTCAAACTTTGTATGGAGATTGGTCATGACCAGTAGATGAACTCTATTGTTTTTGGAGTCACTAGGTGAAAGGTCAAGGTCACTGTGACATTGAATGCCGAATAGATCTGATCAAAATGGGTTCTGGTCAAATCTTTTTCACCAATTTTTTTTCAGCATTTTCACCTTTACTGGATGCAATATACAAGGTAAAACTCACATGAGTTAGCAGTGTTAATAATTATCAGTAGTTAACCTTCACCAAGATAAGTTCTGAACTTTGTAACATGCACACGTTATAAAGCCAAACATCATACATATAATATAGCTATATAAATATTATGGCATATGAGGGGGGCATATATGTTATACAAACATTTCTTGTTTGGTTAGGATGTTTGTCTACATCATAGCTTGTATGAGTTGAAAATTGGGGCACATGGGGTCAAAAACTAGGTCATCAGCTCAAATCTTAGAAAAACCTCGTGAAGATGCTTGGGGCCACATTTTTGGCCAAATCTTCATGAAATTTGGTCAGGATGTTCATGATGGGTCGGATGATTTTGAAATTGGGTCATGTTGGGTCAAAAACTAGGTCATTAGGTCAAATCTTAGGAAAAATTAGAAAAACCTTGTGAAGACATAGAGGCAGCAGTTTTGGCTCAATCTTCATGAAAATTGGTCAGGATGTTTGTCTACATGAAATCTTGGATGACATCAAAAATGGGTTACATTGGGTCAAAAAGTAGGTTACCTTGGTAAATCTTAGTAAAAACTTATGACCACTCTAGAACTAACCTTCATGTAACTTTATCAGAATGTTTGTTTACATCAAATCGTGGATGAGTTCAAAACTGGGTTACAGGAGGTCAAAAAAGTAGGTCACCAGGACAAATTTTAGAAAAATCTAATGGACACTCTAGAGGCTACATTTATGCCCCAGTCTTTATTAAACTTTACAAGAATGATGACTGCATGAAATCCCAGATAAATGTTAATTTAGGTAGGATTAAAATCTAGGTCACTTAGTCAAATGATAGAAAAACATTGCAAACTCTTTAGATGCCACATTTTTTGTAATCATGCCTAACACAGTAATCTTACTCAGGTGAGCGACACCGGGCCATCTTGGCCCTCTTGTTTTTATATACTGCAAAACACCGAGAATAGTCAAGCACGCTGTCTCCCTGACAGTTCTTGTTCAAGTTTACCTTATTAAAAACCAGGTTCTCAATGAAAATCCTAGGGTAGAATAGGGTACATTGTAGAGCGGGCGGGTGTCAAAACATTTTGTTTCTGTCAAGAGAGATACATATACAGTTAAAATGAATTCTTTTTTAAAAGCTGTAGAAATAAGTTGAGACAACCTGATGGAGTTGCACATACCCCTTAGGCCCAGCCACTTAAAAACATAAAAGAACTGTTAAACCAAATTGAACTTGAGCTTACTGCATCTCTTGAATCCCTTAAAAACTGTAAAGACAACCATGTAACTTAGTCAATGTGAAATATAGTTGGTCATTCTTAGTTTTTATATGCCCCTTTTTATATGGCACCTTCTCAGTTTTTATGGCCCCACCAAAAATGGGTGGGGGGATATAGATTTGCCTTTGTTCCTATATATATGCATTAATAGTGATGTGTAAATGTGTGACAAATTTTTTTTTGTAGGACTTCTAAAGAAAGAATTATGACTCCCTTGCCATTTTTAAATCATTTACAGTTTTTGTTCCATGAAAAAGCCCATAGCAGGGGTATTTATTTTCAGTGGTAGTTGTAGTTTTAAGTCTATAGGGGAAATAGACTCTCAGAGAAAAAAAGCTCAGAAATAGCAAAATTAGGACCATTCATTTTACATATGCTGTGAAAAACTATTTCTGCTTTCAGTTATGGCTTCATTACATTTGAAAATCAGGAAGATGCCGACAGAATTATCAAGAAAGAGGTGAGTGTAGAAGTGAGTGTCCAATTTTATTCTTTTTTCCATTGCATAATTTTTTTTTAAACTTTTTGAAATTATTTGTAGAATAAAGTTGTTTTTCATAAACTTCATATTCAAATATTTTAACATTTTCGTAAGATACTTTGATGTGGAAAAAACAAAAAAAATACGAAAACCATTTTGTAAGTCATATTTGTAAGTATATTATTCTGCTGCTATGAATTTCTTGATATTTCTGCAAGGAAAAGTATAAACTAAATGACCCCTATAAAGTAATGCAAAAATTGTGTTTAAGTCATTTGATACAGAAAACTGCTCTCACATTTTGTTTCAGTCCGATAATCTGGTCTTCAGAGACAGAAAATTGAACATTGGGCCTGCCATAAGGAAACAGGTGAGTATCTGCATTTAGAAGTAACATTGTTCTTAACCTTTGTCGACTTTCAAAATCATATATTTATAAGGCTGACTTTGCTTGCATTTTCAGAAGATTGTTGAAAAAAGAAATTATTGCAATAAATCCAGTGAAATGGGCTATAAAGTACTTAAATATTGGGGGGTAAAAAAAAAAAAAATGATCAGGACTAATTAACTTCTTGTTTGCAAGCAAAGTAGAAAGCTATGTTTAGAAGCTAACAAACTTTTTGACCTACCAGAAGTTATTCAAAATGCATTGCAAATACTGTACTCCATTATCATTTCTAGTTCTGGCTCTTAACTAGTTGATGCATTGTCTGAGGATTTGTCCTTGTTCTGCATAAAAATTCTTCGTTTTGTTGAGAATTACTGTTTAGCATGCATTCTTTAAGCGATGTACATGTCTTATAGTAATGTAGATTCAGATGAGGTGGAAGTCTCGTCCGTTCGCAAATTGGGGAATAATGACATTCAGTAGAAAGGCTTTGTGCATGAAATGCATTTTCTAAAAGAGACCTCTCTGAAGCACTTACATTAGCCTTCGTCAGAGAATCAAATGTGACACAAAATATTTGAAAATCTGTGTCATTAGTGTAACAAGTTTTTAGCTGAACTCAGAATACACACACTATTAAGACATGTACAGGTCACGTGAGCCCTGTTCATTTATAACTTACTTGTTTATTATTATTATGATTATTGTTCATTTGATTAGTAATATAAACATTGTTATTGGCCAACAGAGCACAGAAGAACACCTTTACCTTTTTGTGTCCTGTCCCTTTATGACTGTTCAGGGTCCATAGAACATATCTATTCTATCAAAATGGAAAAATAAAGCTGTTCACAACATTGTGGAATCCCAGTTTTGTGGAAGTGGGTATGGAATGAAATCACAGACAAGGAAGTGCAACACAATGTATTACCTGTTCATGTGTCTTGGGCACCAACCTGCATTTAGAATATCCAGTTGAGCAGTGAAAAGTGTGGCTGTAATTCATTTGCAAGATAAATGTTATTTGAACTACAGATATAACTTCAAGCTGCATTTGATTTAACTTTTTTATTTCTTTTTTTCTTTTTCAAAGATGAAAATAATAAAATATAGAAAGCAATTTGCTTTTGAGATTGATTAAGCTTGCAGAAATGTTTCATAAAGCAGAAACTTCATTTGAATATCAATCATTTTTGAGCTCATAGGTCAGTGAATTTGGGGACGAGTATTAGAAAAATAATTCAGAGCATCATTTGCTGAAGTAGTTAGTAATCATTTGACATTCGCAAATAGGAGCTACATAAAGTTGTTTGTGTTCATCTTTTTTTTTTTCTTTCTTGTTGATGCTGATATACATAATTCTTTTTGAACTTAAAAGTGACATGTTCTGGAAGTTTCTCAGTTCAAAACAGTTTAGCAACACAGTCTGTAAGGTTTTGTATAAATATGTACTTCTGATAGAGAGCATTTTGCTTTTTATCAGAACTACATTTTTATGTGTCACACGCATGTATTTACAGAAGTTAACCTAACACTTGTTTTTCCCATTTCATTTACAGCAAGTTTTGTCGAGGGCATTTGGTAAGCTGCTTAACTTCTTTGTATTTGTAACTCTGTTTATTGTAAAAAAAAAAAAAAAAAAATGCTCCTTATAAAAAGAAAAAAGGGGGAAAAAAACAACAAAAAAACTAAAAGAGATACTGTCATAGTGGTATTCTCCCTGAAGACCTCTAGTTGACATGAACATTTGCCTGCACATTTTAAGATGTAATTTCTGACCAGAACATTTGAACGATCATAGTCAAAATCCAGTTTACAATTTAATTTATGCAGGTTAATATTCACACAAATTTTGTATCATCAGCCTAGATAAAGATTAATTCTGGCAGTTATGTAACAAGTTCAGAGTCTTGAAGTCTAATGTTATTATTAGTTTAAAACATGATGATCATTATTTGTGTGTGCTTGTGCCACATATTGATGTATGTTTTGTTGATTGTGGGATATGACATACTTGTAACTGTTTGTGCTTTGATTAACTTTGCTTTTTATTTTCTAATGAAATTAACCATAGCTTAACTCCTTTAATAAATCCAGTGGAGTATACTTATGGTGTGTGTGATGTCTGTATTTTATAGAATCATTCATATTTTTGTAACATTTTCACAAGGAATCTTGATTTGTCCACATTAATAGGTTCATTTGAATGATGACCAGTACATGGAACCAAATGTAGACCTAACTGGAGATTTCCAATTTTAACCATAACTGCAGGGGTCGACACTAACAGTGTCCCGGGGTCCCGAGGACACCAACATTTTAAAAGGGACTCCTGGGATTCAGTATTAAATAGTGAGGTGTCCCTGATTTTGCTAAAATATGCCCAAGGGACACCTGTCGAAAAAGTTAGTGTCTACCACTGAACTGGCATTAATTTACACTTCTATTGTAGGCCTACGTAGTTAGTTTTGATCCATTTAGTTATATGTGATTGTGTGTCTTGCTCATAGCACAATAACAGATGCCTATTGCATGGTCCGAAGTAAGAAAGGAGAATTCAAATTAATTTGTCTTCAGTATTCCATGCTATCACTAGATGTTTTAAACTACTAAGATTTTCTTTCATATTTTAACAAAAGCTTTGATAAAGGAAAATTGTATGTTTGATGGAATAACATTTTGTACAATCTGCAAAATAACCCCTGCTTATTGTAGACACAGAAGCTGCAATGTCCATTGTGTACCTTGTGTATGTCATTTTTCTATATTCTGTTTCCTAAAAACAGGTGTTTATGAAATGCTAACCTTTGTAGAGTTGAATCTAATACTTACTGGCAAAGAGCACTCTTAAGTAAAAAAAAAAGTTGCTCTTATCTCGAATTGCATTTTGGAGTTAACTTGTATTCCAGTCAGATGGAGAACTGGTTGTCATAATGTTTTACCAAGCTGTTATTTTGATATAAAATGAACAGCCACTGATATGAGCAGAAGTCTCTCACCGCATTGAATGGGAAAGGGGCCACATCCTTCAATATTGGGATTTTCAAGCTCAGAATATTTTAGTTAATGGGGTTTCACTTTACTGTAGCACAACTATTCAAAAAATAAGCAGGGGTATTATACTTGCCCAAGCATCTGGTTTGACTAGGTTTCTTGATATTCTGAATTAAACTATGTTAATATACCAAGGTCAAGGTCACTATAGTAATATACTTTGAGTAATGTTTTTTGGCATGCTTCTGTATATATTTTTATGCCCCTAAAAGGATTTTGGGAGGCATTTAGTAATCTCACTGTCCATACGTCTGTCTTTCCCGCATCGTGTCTGTCCTGCAAGTGGATTTGAAGTAACTTAATAGAAATGTTCACTACATGGAGAGTGTGTGTGGGGATTAAGGCCTGGGTTTGTATCTCAAAGGGTAAAGTCATATTCTGGGGTCAAAGGTCAATAGGGGGAACTTATACTAGGCTCTTACTCAATTATGCACGGATGGATTTTGAAAAAACGAATTGTTAACTAGAGAAGATGATGTGTCCTGCTCAAGACCCAAGTCTGTAGCTCAAGTCAAGGTCACAATTTTTTTCTATGCCTGAGCTCTTATTGTTGTTTTACATATAACAATTTTCAAATAACCTTGCACATAAAGGCTTCCAGATATAAGACTTTTTTTTTTTTGCATCCCAAAGGTTAAGGACACAATCTGTGGTCAAAGGTCAAAAAGGGGGAACATATGATTAAGCATGGATTGATTTTGAAATAATTTGGCAAGAATATCGTTCCAGAGAAGACAATGTGTTGTGTGCAAGATCCAGGTCTGTAGCTCATAGGTCAAGGTCACAGTTTGGGTTCAGAAGGGGCCCATTTTCTTTGTGTCTAGGCTCTAACTCCATCATGCATGGATGGATTATCTCACCACAAGTGTTTTTCAATCTGTCCTGCACAAGACCTAGGTCAATAGCTCAAAGGTCAAGGTCAAAATCCATTGATCAAAGATTGAAGATTGGTGCTTTTTTTCTGTGCCCAGGCTCTTATTGCATAGAACAATTTTGGAATAGTTTAACACAAATTGCTTCCAGGTATGTGGCATATGAAAGATACACTTTTGCAGCCATAAAAGTGGAAGCAACAAGCAACAATTAATCAAAAAGAGAAGGAGGTCCTGTCATACACATGACCCAGGATTTAATGTTTGTGATTTCCTATGGGGACATTTGTCACAGTGACTTGACAGCTCATGTAACATAGATATCAAATCTCTTTGAAACTTCTTAGAAGGATAGTCACCATAATGGGATTAAAGGCAATCTGTATATGAAAGACAACAAAAAATTTTAACCAATATATTGGTGTTGAAACAACATTTTTAAGGGCAAGGTCAACAGGCTGCACATGCTTTAAAGTTTCTGTGAAAGTAGTCCTCATGGTTGTATATCAATAACTTAGTATTGATTTTAAACTTCATTGTCTAGCAAAATGATCATTGTTTGAACACTGCAAATTATGACCCTTTCTGACATAGAAATGATACTTTTGAGAATATTTGTTGTTTAAAGTGTTGTTGAGGGCATTCGGTTGATATTTAACCCAAAGTTAGTAGAATGAGGTTCCTGTGTCATGCATCACACAACATTTTTGATTGTCCTTATATTTATATCAGAGTTTGAAACTATAAACATTAAATTTGTTTACTAAAATGGTAACCTGCTAAAGATCTGCAGAAATTGTTGGTCACAAAAACTAGCTACCTTAACAAATGGTTTCATTTTTGCTCAATGTTTCTCTTCATTTCTGTGCTCTTCTGGACTCGTGCATTTAAGAGGTAAGGTTGAAGGTCCTTCAACAAGTATAATCTTATCTGAAGAAATACTTGTTTGCCTTAAAAAATGATTTGTAAGGCATATATACTATATATAGTCCAGTGACTTAAGTACTTCATAAAGGTTAAGTAAAGTTACTTGCATCAGTTCCACATTGTGTTCTGTTGCTATTTTTAACACACTGGGCATCTTATACATGAGGGGGCAGTGAGATGGGAGGCTGGGTGTGAGACTGGGTTCATCTGTTACAGAGTCGCCTGTGTCCCCGGGGACTGTGATGTTCTCCAATGGAGTGCCTTACACCTACCAGAATGGCATGGCCATATTTGCTTCACCTGAAGGCGGTTACACTGTACCACAAGCTCAGGTGAGTCTTTACTTCAGCTATGGACACTACATCTACATGACTGAGCAAATTTCAATAGTGAGAGAATATCAAATGATTGAGGGAACAATGGGATTGCTTTTGGGGTCATTTCATTTCACAGTCACTGTTACATTAAATTGTGGAAAAAGATTTTCTGCTCAACGCATTTTGCAAGGATGAAATTTAATTACTTAGTAGCTTGCTCTTAATAGTTTTTTTTTAGCTCACCTAAGCACATGAGCTCAGGATGAGCCATTCGGATTGTTGTTTGTCCGTCCAGTCGTCCACAATTAGTTTGTTTACACTCTAGCATCTTCATTTCTTAAGCAATCATCTTCAAACTTTATGACAATGTTTATAGCCATAATCTCTTGGTCAAATTTGATTATAGCTTATATCGGCCCAATAAGGTTGGGAGTTGGCCCCCTTTAATATAAGAAAATGCTATAATTCACTTTGTTTACACTTTAACATCTTCATTTCTAAAGCAATCATCTTCAAACTTTATGAAAATGTTTATAGTCATAATCTGTCAGTCAAGTTTTATTAGTCCCATTAGCATTTTTAGCTCACCAGAGCACGAAGTGCTCAGGGTGAGCTATTGGGATCACCCTTCGTCTGTCGTCAACAATTTGCTTTAAAAGACATCTCCTCTGAAACCGCTGGACAGAATTTGATAAAACTTGGCATGTATGATCCTTGGGTGGGCCTCTACAAAAATTGCTCAAATAAAGTTGATCCATGAAGAACTCTGGTTGCCATGGCAACAAATAGAAAAAATAATTGAAAACTTTGAAAATATCCAAACCGCTTGACAGAATTTGATAAAATTTAGGTGGGCCTCTACAAAAATTGCTCAAATACAGTTGATCCATGAAGAACTCTGGTTGCCATGGCAACAAATAGAAAAAATAATTGAAAACTCTGGTTTGTCATTTGATTTCCTTATAGAAAAAATCATCTTGAATATGCTGATTTACACTGGTGAGCGTTTATGGCCCTTGGGCCTCTTGTTAGCTCACATGAGCACAACGTGCTCAAGGTGAGCTTTTCTGATCGCCTTTTGTCCGGCGTCCGTCGTCCGTGCGTGCGTGCGTGCGTCCGGCGTCAACAATTGCTTCAAACAACATCTCCTCCTAAACGGCTTGGCCAATTTGAAAAATATTTTGCAGGAATGTTCCTTGGATGAAGCTCTACTAAAGTTGTATAAATGGTTCTGGTCCATTGCATAATTAGGTCACAGGAGCTAAAAATAGATTTTAAAAATGAAAATTTAAAAAATCTTCTTCTCTGAAACCACAAGGCCTAGCCTTTTGATTTTTGGTATGTAGCATGTTAAAAAATCTTCTTCTCCGAAACCACAAGGCCTAACCTTTTGATTTTTGGTATGTAGCATCATCTTATGGGCCACTACCAAGATTGTACAAATCATAGCCCTATGGTGATAAATGACCCCGCACCAGGGGTCACTTGTTTTACATAGAGTTATATAGAAAAATCTTAAAAAATCTTCTTCCATGAATGCTTAGATATTTGGTATGAAGCATCATCTTATGGGCCACTACCAAGATTGTACAAATCATAGCCCTATGGTGATAAATGACCCCGCACCAGGGGTCACTTGTTTTACATAGAGTTATATAGGAAAATCTTAAAAAATCTTCTTCCATGAATGCTTAGATATTTGGTATGAAGCATCATCTTATGGGCCACTACCAAGATTGTACAAATCATAGCCCTATGGTGATAAATGACCCCCACCAGGGGTCACTTGTTTTACAAGAGTTATATAGGAAAATCTTAAAAAATCTTCTTCTATGAATCAATAAGGCCTAGAGCTTAGATATTTGGTATGTAGCATCATCTTATGGGCCACTACCAAGATTGTACAAATCATAGCCCAATGGTGATAAATGACCCCACACCAGGGGTCACTTGTTTTACATAGAGTTAAATAGCAAAATCTTAAACAATCTTCCCCTATGAATCAATAAGGCCTAGAGATTAGATATTTGGTATGTTGTAGCATCTAATGGTTCATTACAAAGATTTTCAAAGTCTTGGCCCTACGGTGATAAATGACCCTGCGCCCAAGTCTTCTCTGAAACCATATGGCACATTGCTTAGGTATTTGGTGTGTAGTATTGTCAGGGGTAAAATGTTTTAGATTAAGTTATATCAGAATCCTTGTCTGTTTAAAAACCTTGACATCAGTTGAAGCAATGGTACTCAGGTGAGCGATTCAGGGCCATCATGGCCCTCTTGTTTTATGTAATACAATGTTAAATTACACCTTGTTTACACCCAAGCATCTTCATTTTTAGCTCACCTGAAGACAACATACTCATGGTGAGCTTTTGTGATCACCTTTTGTCCGGCGTCCTGTGATGTTCCTTGCATGAAGCTCTGCCAAGATTGTACAAATCATGACCCTAGGGGTCACTTTATTTACATAGGCTTATACAGGAAAATCTAGAAAAATCTTCTTGTCAAAAACCACAATGCCTGAAGTTAAGATATTGGGTGTGTAGCATTGTCTAATGGACCTCTACCATATTTGTTCAAATCATGGCCCTGGGGTCAAAATTGGCCCCACCCCAGGGGTCACTTTATTTTACATAGCCATATACAGAAAAATCTTCTTGTAAGAAACCACAAGCCCTGGAGTTTAGATATTGGTGTATTACATGAACTTATAGATATGTACAAAGTTTGCTCAAATCATGGCCCAGGGGTCAGAATTGGCTCCATCCCAGGGGTCACTTGATTTTACATAGACTTACATAAAAGATCTTGTCAGAAACCACAATCACCAAGTTTCCAAATCATGGCTCTTGGGTATAAATTGGTCCTGCCCTAGGGGTCACCTGATTTTATGGCTATGACCATCAAAATTTTGTCCACAGGTACAATTTTTGTGTGCAGTTAGGATTATTTTGCTGTTCTTCTGCATGGATTTTGTATTCAGTTTGCAATGAAGGCAATATTAATCAGGTGAGCGATTGAGGGACATCATGGCCCATTTGTTTAAGCAATCATCTTGAGACTTCATGGCAATGTTTACTGTCATAAAATCTTGGATAAGTTTGATTATGGCTGATATCAGCCAATTATATCAGGAGTCATGCCCCTTTTGATATTAAAAAAAAAGCAGCCAGATTTCATATAGTTTACACTCTAGCATCTTCATTTTATGAGCAATCATTTTGAAACTTCATGACAGTGTTTATAGCCATTAAATCTCAGTCAATTTTGATTATGGCTGATATCAAACAATTAGGTCAGGGGTTATGTTCCTTTAAATAATAATAATTTAAAAAAAAAATGCCTGATTTCACTTAGTTTACACTCTAGCATCTTCTGAGCAATCATCTTGAAACTTCATGACAGTGTTTAGAGCCAAAAAGTCTAGGCCAAGTTTAATCATGGCTGATGGTTTATTAGATGAGGAGTTTTGGCCCTTGTTAATATAAAAAATTGACAGACTTCACATTGTTTGCACTCTTAACATCTTCATTTTTTCTTTAGACTTCATGATAATATTTATGGCCATAATTTCTCAGCCAAATTTGATTATGGCTGTTATAGGCCTATTCGGTCAGGAAAAAAAAATCAACAGAATTTTACTTTGTTTACATTCTAACATCTGCAATTATCAAGCAATCATCATTTATCTTATACACAATGATAATGGCAACAGTATCTTAAATGAGTTAGATTTGGGCAGATATTTGACTAATAGAGCTACAATTTAGTCCTTGAAATAGCATGACACACATTTACCGTGTTTACACTTTTACATCTTCATTTCTTAAACAGTGTAAGCAATGAAGGAAATGTTCCTCAGGTGAGCGACTTAAGGCTGTCTTGGCCCTCTTGTTTACATGCTGCTCTGTATATATCTACCTTATAAATTGTCCTATTCAAAAATGAGAAAATTCCGTTCAGAAAGTCTAGTGCTGAATGGTTCAGTGTTGGACTTATGATAAACATTTGTTCATAAAGGTAAATGCTTAATGCATTATGAAAGAAGCAATACTTTTTAAAACCAAAAGGAAGTCTCTTAACTGTGATAGTATTAATTCTCTCGACTTTAATAATATTTAGGGACATGACAAGTATATATATAGATGTTCAATTAATACCTATATGTAAGGCTTGTCTTAATTTATTGGTATTTTGTATTTTTCAATAGAGACTCTCTCTCTCTCTCTCTCTCTCTCTCTCTCTCTCTCTCTCTCTATATATATATATATATATATATATATATATATATATATATATATATATATATATATATATATATATATATATATATCAGAGATTCAGATTGGATCGGCCCTTCGGTCCAGGGCCGATAAAAGCTACAGATGACCGGAAAAAATAAACTCAGTACGCCCATCGGGCCGATAAAAATACAGTTCATCAGACAATGTGACCGACAAATGTCTGTACCGGACGGTGAAATTTCGACAATTAACCCTTTACTTCATAGAGTCCCACTCTGAGGCATTTACTTATTACTTCATACAGACGCATTTTGACTCAAATACCCGTTACTTCATGGAGACTCAAACTGACGCAGTCAGTTTTTAACAGCATAAAAGTTCCTTATCGGCAAAAAAGACTAAATAGCAATGTTGCTGTTGAAACTTTAATCATATTACAATCTATATAAAAAATTTGTTTGTTCTGAAAATAATTACATTAGAAACATTTTGATACTTGGGCTCGCCGATTTGTATGCGTGTTCATAGGGACTCGTACGTTGCAAGAAATTTCGACCACCGGAAATATCGATATTTGCCAAAGTTTTTACGCATAAGTATCTTTCTTTTTCATAATTACTGGATTCTTTAAATTCAAATACATATATCAATCAATAAAATCAGGAATATGACTAAATAAATAGAATGATGCGTGTCAAGTTTCGTTTTCTTTTCTTCATGCTATTCAAGTTCTATCCAGTGGAAAATTACCTATGCAAATTTATTCTTCTCGTGCTATCTTTTGAAACATTAGCGTCTGTCTATAAAAAGAACCAATAGAATTGTCAGATACCATAAATCACGTGCCACGTGGTCACAAGTGTCGTTAAAACCGGAAATCGCAAGTCTTCTAAGAAATAAACAGGCCGTTATAAAATGTTGGCAAGAAACTGTCAATGATGATTGAAAAACAAAGAGTAGATAAGGTATCAAAGGATGTCGATCTATTATTGGGGGAATAAAATATATACTTTTAATTGATTTGTCAGCACTTTCAAGTTAGATCGTATTTAAAGAACACGACTGTCGCAGAATGGAAAATCATTCTGACGAGTCGGATTTTGCTGAATTCGCCTTGACTTTGATTAGATAGAAAGTCATATAAATTACAATTCTGTGTTTGATTTGATAAACAATCAAAATATCTTATATGTCCAATCTTTCTCTCACTCATCATCTTCAAAATTCTAGAAGTATGAATGATCTCACATTTCCATTTAAAGTTAAATAATTTATTATTACCTGCTGTTTTCTTGAGTCAATATTTTTTTTTTTTTTTGCTTTTATTTGTAAGATCTTTTATGCTTAAGGGTTGGGTTGGTTCTCCTTTGTGACATACTAATTCCATACTGAATAAATGCATCCCTCCAGATACTAACTTAAATAACAATTATTTATTTCATTTCTATATAAGTGAACAAGGTATCAGAAGATAGTCATAACAACATATTTACCTAGGAAATTATTTAACTGACTGAAGTTTTGAAATAATCTTGAATGATATATTTCACAGCAAAAAGAATATAAATAAATAAAGTAAAGTGTCATTAATGTCTTATTAAGCATTTTGCTATAACAAAATTGTCCGAAGTTTTTCCTGTAATTTAGGACAACTGACTTAAAAAAAAATGACCATTTAGGACAACTGTCCTAAGGAATGTGGGTCAATCTGAATCACTGATATATATATATATATATATATATATATATATATATATATATATACACACACACACACTGTAAACTCCTTATAATGCTCCTGGGAACAACGCTGTATCCAATATAACGCGGATGTCATGGACCCCCCTTTTTAATCCCCCGCCGCAAAGCGGGAGGGGGGTTATAGGAATGCCCTTCGTCAGTCCGTCAGTGTGTCCGAAACATTTTCGTGTCCGCTCCATATCTCGTGAACGCTTGGACACATTTTCTTCAAACTCGGCTAAAATGTTAACCTCATTGAGCTGATGTGCAGAAGGCATGAGGCGGTCACGCTGGCTCAAGGTCAAGGTCATACTAGAAGGTCAAATGTTATTTTCGTGTCTGCTCCATATCTCATGAACGCTTGGACACATTTTCTTCAAACTCGGCTAAAATGTTAACCTCATTGAGCTGATGTGCAGAAGGCATGAGGCGGTCACGCTGGCTCAAGGTCAAGGTCATCCTTGAAGGTCAAATGTTTAAGCCTCTACTTTTTCATGTCATCTCGATATCTCGTCTCATGTTCACAATCATACAAATTATGTCATGATACATAAAGTTTTTAATTGAGTTACACATGTATTTTGTGGTTACCTAACACATCCTATACTTCATTGATGTTCACTTTTTGTACTGTTTCCCATGTAAAACTTGTCAGTAAACTTTTAATATATGTGCCTCCGAATTTTGAGATTCATACATAACTCCGGAAAGTTAAATTGTCTTAAACTGATCTTCTATGTCTGCTTCAACCATGCCAGGTTAAGGTGAACATAATCCTATGACCAAACAAATTCTAATATTTGGCCAGCGGCGGGGGATATAGCTGTCCTTTGGACTGCCTTGTTTTTTATAGCAATAGCAATTTTCGTATTTTTCGTATGTATCATTCTATTGTAGCCGCCATTTTTGTTTACAAACAGCGGTTTCCGGTTATCCGCCGATTATCTGATACGTGTTAGTTTCTCTCGCTGTAGGCTGAAAACCAGTCACACTAGTACACTTAGGTGCGTGAACAATGGTAAACTGTCATAAGTCAAACAGTTAAGAAGCCAATATCGGCTATTTTTCCCCTGACTAATGACATGAACCTGTCATGTTTTCGCACTTCAGCACGTGTCAGCGTAATAATGATGGCAAACTGTCATATGTAAAACAATTAAGAGCCCATTATCGTTTACTATACCGCCAACTTTTAAGTTACTTTCGCACATTTGTTTTTGAAAGGATATAATTAAAGGAGCCGAATTGTTTTAAGTATGACAATCTAGTTCACCAGAGCTGCGAGACGTGAACAGCAACAGCAGAGGAAATTGACTGATTTTTTCAAAAGAGACGGCCGTGGCAGCAATTAGAATGAGTAAATGGAAAAAAAAAAAAGAACTCTGATACATGTGTTGTATTTATACCCCCGAAACAAAGTTTGGGGGGGTATATAGGAGTCACCCAGTGGTCGGTCGGTTGGTCGGTCGGTCGGTCCAGCGGTCCGTTGCATTTTCCTTGTCCGGAGCATAACTTGAAAACCACAAGTTGGAATTCAATACAACTTCATGCAATGATCAAGCACATGGAGAGGAAGTGCAGTGCACAAGAACCATAACTCCATCTTGACTTATTACAGAGTTATTGCCCTTTGTTACTTTTCCTTGTCCGGAGCATAACTTGAAAAGTACAAGTTTGATTTCAAAACAATTTCATACAATGGTCAAGCACAATATGAGGAAGTGCAGTGCACAAGAACCATAACTCTATCTAGAGTAATTACAGAGTTATTGCCCTTTGTTACTTTTCCTTGTCCAGAGTATAACTTGTAAACTACTGGTTGGATATCAAAACAATTTCATACAATGGTCAACCACAATATGAGGAAGTGCAGTGCACAAGAACCATAACTCTATCTATAAATTCGTTTTTGCCCTTAGTTACTTTTCCTTGTCCAGAGTATAACTTGTAAACTACTGGTTGGATTTCAAAACAATTTCATGCAATGGTCAACCACAATATGAGGAAGTGCAGTGCACAAGAACCATAACTCTATCTAGAGTAATTACAGAGTTATTTCCCTTCGTTACTTTTCCTTGTTTTTCTTGTCTTGAACATAACTCAAATATTATACATGGTATATACTTGAAACTTAAAATGTAAACAGATGGCGACTAGGAGAAGTGCAGTGTCCAAGAACTGTAACCTTATATTTTTAAACTACTGTGACAAACAACCATTATTGACTCTCTATCAACTTTAAATAAAAACTTTACTTACTTATTACTATCACAACCAATATACTATGTAAACAGGTTCTTATCTATGCTCTGCCTGAAGTCTGGCTTCTCCTGCATTAAAGTATTTTGCGGGGGTATTAATCACCTTCAGTGATAGCTCTAGTTTTTTTTTGTTTTATTATGCCCCCCTTCGAAGAAGAGGGGGGTATATTGCTTTGCTCATGTCGGTCGGTTCGTCCGTAGGTCGGTCTGTCGGTAGACCAGACCTTGTCCGAGTGATAACTTAAGTTCTATTTTACCATTAAGTCTCAAACTTCATGTGGTTGTTGCTCATGATTAGTAGATGACCCCTATTGATTTTGGTGTTGTTACCTCAAAGGTCAAGGTCACATGTTGTGTATGTATAATACCAGACCTTGTCCGAGTGATAAGTTCTATTTGACCTTTAAGTCTCAAACTTCTTGTGGTTGTTGCTTATGATTAGGAGATGACCCCTATCAATTTTGGTGCAATACCTCAAAGGTCAAGGTCACAAGGTTGCATTTGTATATATGTTTGATGACTTGGCCACTATATGGAAATTATGCAAAATACTTTTTATTACTTAGATCAAGATAACATAATTTATGTTGTAATGTTGTTTTGTTTTAAAGTTTGAGATATTTGAAGGATGATGTATCATTATGCCCCCACAAAGTGGGGTGCATATAGCGTTGCACTTGTCCGTCCGTCCGTCCGTCAGTCCGTCAGTCCATCAGTCCGTCAGTCCGTCCGTACGTCCCGAAATCTTGTGAACGCAACTCCTCTTAAACCGGATGGCAGATTTTGCTTAAACTTCCAGGGATGAACAACCTTAATGTGTAGATGGTAGTAAAGAAAGGAATTTTCGCGGCGACCAAATTTAACAGAATTATGGCCCTTTGTTGATTTGTTCACTATATACCATATAGAAATTTTGTGAACGCAACTCCTCTTCAACCGGATGGCAGATTTTGCTTAAACTTCCAGGGATGAACAACCTTAATGTGTAGATGGTAGTAAAGGAAGGAATTTTCGCGGCGACCAAATTTAACAGAAATATGGCCCTTTGTTGATTTTTTCACTATATACCATATAGAAATTTTGTGAACGCAACTCCTCTTCAACCGGATGGCAGATTTTGCTTAAACTTCCAGGGATGAACAACCTTAATGTGTAGATGGAAGTAAAGGAAGGAATTTTCGCGGCGACCAAATTTAACAGAAATATGGCCCTTTGTTGATTTTTTCACTATATACCATATAGAAATTTTGTGAACGCAACTCCTCTTCAACCGGATGGCAGATTTTGCTTAAACTTACAGGGATGAACAACCTTAATGTGTAGATGGAAGTAAAGGAAGGAATTTTTCGGGGCGACCAAATTTAACAGAATTATGGCCCTTTGTTGATTTTTTCACTATATACCATATAGAAATTTTGTGAAAGCAACTCCTCTTAAACCAGATGGCAGATTTTGCTTAAACTTCCAGTGATGAATAACCTTAATGTGTAGATGGACAATGTACAGATCTTACCGGCACAGTATACGATACGCAACCTGACATAATCCTAGGTGATTTCAACATCAACGTTGATTCAGTTTGGTACAGAAGACTATCTGAATCTCTGCTTAATTATCGCCAGTGTGTGACATTACCAACACACTTAAGTGGATCTATTATTGATCTTGTCTATGTAAAAGATGAGTTGCCACAGCCAAAAGTAACTGTATACCCAACATATTTCTCTGATCACAGCATTGTGTTCCTGCAGTTTTAGGAGACCAGACATGTGTTTCAAAGTTTTGTTTTATTCAGACACTAATATTGTATTCCATCTGTAAAGAAACCAAATATGATGCCTCAAGAGTTAGGTAACTTTTTTATCATTAATACATAATTGAGGAAATTTCAACTGAAACGCTATAAGAACAGAATTTTGTAGACATTAAATGAAGCTGCTCTTGTTTACGAGCACATCTGCACAGTGGGGGCATCCGTGTCCTTTGGACACAGTTCTAGTTTTCTTTCATTATTGTGGATGTTTGTGCTTATGGCTAGCAAGGCTGATTTGTTAATTTTTATAATAAACCTAGAGCACTAAGTCTTAATGTTTTGTTTGTTTATAACTGACAATGTTCTTTCACTTAAACCTTTGTGGACTTTTGTAAATATTTCTCCAGCCCATTTATTTCAGTAAATGTTTAGTTCCACATTTTAGCACATTATATTTTCACTCAAATTTTTGAAGTTTGAGAATTTTTTGTGACAAGCCAACATTATGAAGGCAAACTCCTTGCATGTAATATAGCTATATACATATTATGGCATATGAGGGGGGGCCTATATGTTTCACAAACATTTCTTGTTTATGAATTTTTCATTAAATTTACCAATACATATGAAACAAATAAAAGAATGCAAACATATACGACTCGTTTCTTGAGTTATTCTCACGCTATCCTGTTTTTCATGCTATCACCGATTGTCGTTAAATCTGAAATGGAAATGAAACATCTTTCTTTTTGGGTAAGATCTATGTTAATAAATATATAAATTAACACACATTTTGAACAGATTATCGATTAAGCACAATAAGAATAAGACAGAAACTGACCGCCGATTTTACTGGTACAGTGTAAGCGGGTGGGTGGGGGATGGCTTTACTCGATATAGCATACAGTATAAGTGCATTGGGGGGGGGGGGGGGGGGGATTTTAACCTGAAATAGCAATAACACGGATTCACACAGAGCGAGGGTCACCACCTTGGACCTCCAAACCCGCGTTATAAAGAGTTTACAGTGTGTGTGTATGTATGTATATATATATATATATATAAAATGTAGAAGAGAATAACCTGGTATTAAAATTTAGGTTATACTAAAAAGATGGACTTTGTCTTTGATTTGTGGTCATGCACTGTTATAAATTTTAGATGGAATTAGGTAAAGTGCTGCAAAAGATATTTGTATTCAACTGTTTCAGCCTCAAACTGCATTGATGGTACCCCAGACACCTCCCATGTATGTACAGCCACAGTATGCAGCATATCAGGTACCAATCTCCTACGCCTCATCATACCAGGTACTTGATTCTTCTTCATAAGAAAATAACTTTAATCTTGTTGAACTATGCAATTTGTCTTTTTTCAGTGTGTCAAAGTAGAGCTATTACACAAAAGAAAGGTCAAGATATTTGAGATTTTTCTCTTCTCCACAACAAAACTGGTCTATATTTTATCATTTTTCAACAGTCACCTAATTGCTGCTTGTCTAAATAAGCAATGGTTCTCTATTGATAAATTATCTCTGTAAAGTGTATTACAAAGACCATGATGCTTCTTTTTATGGCCTTTTACTGGAAATGAATTTATGCCTATTTCCCAGATGATGGGAAATTCACCTTCATCTAATATTGTTCAGGGAACTATGCCTTTTTCTTGATTTGAGAAAGAAAAATGCTGGTGTAAGTAGGTTTGGAGAAAACTAATAAAGTTGCAGACATTTTCTGAAGGGAAGACGCTTATGAATGGCCCCAGTTAAAAAAGGAAAAAGCCCTAAAATTAAAATCACTTGCCAATAGAATCAATTTAAATATTAAAGAGTGATTGTAAATTGGGGTTTCCATAGTATTTTCTTTTGTGTTCAATCATTGGATGATTATGAGTGCTTCTGATTGTCTTAGCCCAGCATGAAAGGTAGTAATGTGCATAATGTGAGGTTATCATGATGCTGTACACCAAAATAAGTACAGGTAACCTGCATTTGTGTATCGTTGTATAAGGGACATGCCTCTGCTTACAGACCTCACCACAGTGGGCAACCACAGCTGCTGCTGCAACCGCTGGTCAGTGGAGATACATGACCCAGGTAAGTTGCATTATTTTATATCATACAGTGTTTATACGCCGCCGGAGGCGGTCGTATGCGTGTTCTAATCTGCGTGCTCTCAATCTTCTCCGTCATGTCGTAAAGGGGTCGTAAAACCCGTCCTTTATTTCATTGTGTTTGAACGCAACTCCTCTTACATTTCTGAATGAATCTTTTCAAAACTTGGTCAATGTCATTACTATAATAGGTAGATGTGCATGAAGTGGCGATTTCCAGTCCATTGATTTTTGGCTCGCCTGAGCACGTGTGCTCAGGATGAGCTTTTAGGATCGATGAATGTCCGTCGTCCACAATTTGTTCATTTGCACTCTAGCATCTTCATTTCCTGAGCAATTATCTTCAAACTTTATTTAATGTTTATAACCATAAAATCACGGCCAAGTTTGATTATGGCTGATATCGTACCATTAGGTCAGGAGTTATGCCCCTTTTAAAATTCAAAAAAGCCAGATTTCACATTGTTTGCACTCTAGCATCTTTTTCGATTTTGGGTGATATCAGACCATTAAGGCAGGAGTTACACCCCTTATATTATTTAAAAAAGTCAAGATTGCACTTTGTTTGCACTCTAGCATCTTTACTTTTTAGGTCATTGTCTTTAAATTTTATAACAATGTTTATAACCATCAAATTTTGGCTAAGTTGGATTATGGCTGAAATTGGACCCTTAGGTCAGGAGTTATGCCCCTTTTAAAATTGAAAAAAGCCAGATTTCACTTTGTTTGCCCTCTAGGTCACCAGGTCAAATCTTAGAAAAACCTTGTGAAAACTCTAGAGGCCACAGTTTTGGCCCAATCTTCATGAAACTTGGTCAGGATGTTTGTCTACATGATATCTCTGATGATTCGAAATTGGGTCATGTGGGGTCAAAAACTAGGTCACCAGGTCAGATCTTAGAAAAACCTTGTGAACACTCTAGAGGCCACAGTTTTGGACCAATCAGCATGAAACTTGGTCAAGTTGTTTGTCTACATGATATCTCGGATGAGTTCGAAATTGGGTCATGTTGGGTCAAAAACTAGGTCACCAGGTAAATTCAGGTAGGATCAAAATGTAGGCCACTTAGTCAAATGTTAGAAAAACACTTTAGATGCCAGATTTTTTGTCATTTTGCCTAACACAGCCATCTTAATCAGGTGAGCGACACAGGGCCATCTTGGCCCTCTTGTTACAAGATTTGTGTCCCTTGAAACTTAGTCTCTGTAGCTGATTGATATTGCAGCCTTGTGAATGCAACTCCTACATTTCTGAATGAATCTTTTCAAAACTTGGTCAATTTCATTACTATAATGTGTAGATGTGCACAAAGCAGGGATGTTGATGTTCATCAATATTTGCAATAGTTATGCCTTTCTAAACATGGTCTCTTGAAAACACAACTCCAGTTTCTAAACAGGTAAAAGTGCATAAAGGAGGGATTTCCTGGTACAGTGGTTTTTGCAAGAGTTATGCGGAGAAAGAAAAAAAGGATTCATATTGATACTGCTATTTGACCTACTGTCATATTGGAAGCATTTTTAGGGTTCTATCTCTGTTCAGCTAAATTAATTGGTCTTACAGACTTCATTATGAGCTTATGCTTACAGAAATATTAAAAGCAATAACTAAAAGACCCCTCTTGGTCTTTATATTTTGTGGCGGCGTATATTGTGGCATCACTGGCACTCTTGTTTTAGCTTACCGGAGCACAACACGCTCGTGGTGAGCTTTTGTCCATAGTTCGTCTGGCGTCAACAGTTTCCTTTAAACAACAGCTCCTCCTAAACCACTGAATGGATTTTCATCCTTTTGATGGCCTCTATCAAGATTGTTCAAATTATTTTGATTGGTTGAAAAAGTAGGTCATAGGAGCTGAAAATAGATTTTAAAAATGCAAACTTTAAAAATCTACAAAACTGCAAGGTCTAGAGCTTAGATATTTGTGTAGCATTGTCTAGTGCACCTCTACCAAGATTGTTCAAATCATGACCCTGGGATCAAAATTGGGCCCTCTGCCCCAGGGGTCACTTGATTTTACATAGGCTTATATAGGAAAATCTAGAAATTCTTCTTCTCAGAAACCAAGGGCCAGGAGTTTAGATATTTGGTGTGTTAACATTGCCTTATGGACATCTACCAAGTTTGTGTAAATCATGGCCCTGATGTCAAAATTGGCCCCACCCCAGGGATCACTCGATTTTACATAGATTTACATAAAGATATCATTGTCAGAAACCACAAGAACATGGGTTGAGATATTTGGCATGTAACATGGCCTTGTGGACCTGAACCAATTTCTCAACTCATGGCCTTTAGGTCAGGATTGGTCCCACAGTAGGGTTAACTTGGTTTTTTTGGACCACATGTAAACTTTTTGTGTGGAATAAAAATCATATTGCTGTTCTTCTGCATGGATTTTATATTCATTATGACTATATTGTAAAAGGCAATGAAAGCAATATTTCTTGCTATGGTAACGAAAAAATTATCCACCTCACTGGTAGGGGACTCATGTGTTGCATGCAACAACCAGTTGCTTGTCTTCCTTTGCATCCTGCGTCAGAGACACAAAGATTTTTTTGTGGGATGCAAAGATCTCAGGAATGTGCATTCTTGGTATTATGATATATATAACATTGGGATGCAAAATTATGCTATGGGATGCACCATTTTTCCACGTCCAGGGACACTGATTATAGACTGCGTGGGCTTATATTCAATGATTTGTGAAATGGTACTTGAGATAGGCTTGATAAGTATTTGAAATACTTACTTGGAGGACTGACCACAAAATGATAAATCTTATTATGTTTCCCCCCATAATGATGGGGGAGAGATATCGTTTTGTCTGTCCGTCCAACTGTCTTTCACACTCTTTATCCGGAGCATAACTCAGAAAGTACAAAAGCAAGTAATTTGAAACTTCACAGGTTGATAGATCTCATGAGGAAAAGTTTCATGCACAAGAACTGTAATTCTGTGCATCATATTTTGGGAGTTATTGTCCTTCGTTAAAATTCATACTTATTTTTTGATGATCATTTCTCTCTCACTATCAGACTTATAACTTTGAAACTTCATAGATGGATAGATCACATGGAGGAGAAGTGCAGTGCACAAGAACTGTTACTCTGCAAATAATATTTTTGGAATTACTGCCCTTTGTTGCATTTCATTCATCTTTTTTTTTTTAGCTCACCTGAGCACTTTTGCTCAGGATGAGCCTTTGTGACCACCACCAGCAATTGCTTGTGAACACTCTAGAGGCCACAGTTTTGGCCCAATCTCCATAAAAATTGGTCTGGATGTTTATCTACATGATATCTCAGATGAGTTTGAAATTGGGTCATGTGGGGTCAAAAACTAGGTCACCAAGTCAAATCTTTATAATAAAAAAACAAAAACAAACAAACAACAGAAAACTGTAAACTCTGGAGCCCAAAGTTTTAGCCTAATCTTTATAAAATTTGGTCAGTATGTTTAAATGATATCTTGGACAAGTTTGAAATTGGGTCACGTCAGGCCAAAACTAGGTCATCAGCTCAAATCTTAGAAAAAAAACTTTTGAACACGCTTGAGGCCACATTTTTGGCCCAATCTTCATGAAGTTTGGTCAGGATCTTTGTCTTTATGATATGTTAGATGAGTTTGAAATTGGGTCATGTTGGGTCAAAAACTAGGTTATTAGGTCAAATTTTAGAAAAACCTTGTGAAGACACTAGAGGCCGCAGTTTTGGCCCAATCTTCGTTAAACTTGATAAGAATGATGACTGCATGAAATCCCAAATGAGTGCAAATTTAGGAAGGATCAAAATCTAGGTCACTTAGATGCTACATTTTTTTGTAATTTTGCCTAATACAGCAATCTTACTCAGGTGAGCAATACAGGGCCATCTCTCTCTCTCTTTTTTTAAGCATTATTGATGCACAATGAGAATATGTAACATTGAAACTTCATAGGTGAAAAGACCTCACAAAGAATTGCAGCGCACAAGAACCTAAATTGATGAGAGGAAGTCTTACACACATGGTCTGTGCAGAGCTTTATCAGTATAGTCAGCCCTTTAACTTTAACTAATTGCATATGTCGCTGTGTGGTTTAGTTGGGGGGGGGGGGGGGGGACATCAGTTTTTTACAAAAACAAATCTCTAGTTTTCTATTTGTATTTAAAACAGTTCAGTTGTCAGATTCATATTCTTGCCAGCAGTTCTGTAAGAATTGCATTTTTAAGCAAAAAGAATGGGGAAAAAAAATATTTTCTAAGAGTAACCTGTAAAAGTATGCAAGGTATGAGAGAATCAGATGATATGAAATGGTCAACCCAATGATAAACTAGTGGGCTATTACTTAGGTAAGAAAGTTTATGGTAAGGTTGTTAGTTTCATTACCGTATAGTTTAAAAATGTACCATACTTACTGAATTGAATGAATATTACTTGACTATCTGTGTTTCTGAATGTGGTACAGAGCCCTACCCAGGCCCTGACTGCTGCCACAGCTGCAGCCAACCCCTATATGATTACCATGCAGCCAGAACTGATGTACGCTCAAGTCCCACCCCAGGCCTACCAACCCGCAGAACTCGCAGATGCCACCACAGTTATAGATGGTACGGGGGTTGAGGTAATGTCCAACCCATTTGCTCTGTGATACTGTTAATAATAATATTTATATTATATAAATTATTATATATATATTTGGCTTGATCAATTGTATAATTTATTTTTGCTGTTGAAAGGAAAGACCAGTCAAGGTTTAGCCTCCTAAACTTTTCCTGAGATCCACTGAGGTTGGAATAGGTCAATTATTAAAAAAAACCTTGCTGGTCTTTGTGGAAATTCTGGAACACAGGAGATGGGAACTTAAACATTGTATTTAATTTGAAGTGTAATGATTAAAATTAAGACCATATTTTTCAGTTCCATTCTTGGCAGTCTACTGCTTTGTAATAGGAT
>CM037779.1:15245292-15277452 GCA_021229015.1 Solen grandis
CCCCCCCCGCAAGTGTTTTTGTCAAACATGGCTTTGGAGCATGAAATCAGAATTCTTGTATGCAACCTCCATCTTAATACGTATATAGAGGACATATGTGCCAACTACATGGAAATTTTAGTGATCCTTTGTAACACATACCTATGGATATACCTATGTCTATGGATAAATATCATTAAGATTCACTGAAATCTATCAATGGAAGAAAATTGTAAAACAAATACCATCAAAGGGACATATCTTTAAAACAAGGGGGAGGGGGGGGGGTAACCCAATGTAAAATAGAAAAACCGCAAATAAAAAGTCTAACGTTGAATGAAAACAAGTTTCATTGAAAACCCTCCAGTAGTTTAGGAGGAGTAGTATGAAGAAAAAATTGTAAAGCAAAAATAATCAAAGGGCATAACTATAAAAAAGGGAGGTAATCCAATGGGAGGAGTAGTCTGCAGAAAATTGTAAAGCAAAAATCATCAAAGGGGCATAACTATAATAAAGGGAGGTAATCCAATGTTATATAACTAACACATGCTTCTACAATGTCTAAGGATAAATGGCAGCAAGTTTCATCAAAATCCTTCCAGTAGTTTAGGCGAAGTAGTCCGCAGAAGTTTGTAATGCAAAAATCATCAAAGGGGCATAACTTGGAAAAATAGGGGAGGTAACCAAATGATATATAAAATAACGCGCTTATACAATGTCTAAGGATCACTGCCAGCAAGTTTCATCAAAATCCTTCCAGTAGTTTAGAAGGAGTAGTCCGCAGAAGTTTGTAATGCAAAAATCATCAAAGGGGCATAACTTGGTAAATAGGGAGGTAACTCAATGCTATATAGATGTCTAAGGATCATTGCCAGTAAGTTTCATCAAAATCCTTCCAGTAGTTTAGGCGGAGTAGTCCGCAGAAGTTTGTAATGCAAAAATCATCAAAGGGGCATAACTTGGTAAATAGGGGAGGTAACTCAATGCTATATAGATAACGCGCTGCTACAATGTCTAAGGATCATTGACAGCAAGTATCATTAAAATCCTTCCAGTAGTTTAGGCGGAGTAGTCCGCAGAAGTTTGTAATGCAAAAATCATCAAAGGGGCATAACTTGGTGAATAGGGGAGGTAACTCAATGCTATATAGATAACGCGCTGCTACAATGTCTAAGGATCATTGACAGCAAGTATCATTAAAATCCTTCCAGTAGTTTAGGCGGAGTAGTCCGCAGAAGTTTGTAATGCAAAAATCATCAAAGGGGCATAACTTGGTAAATAGGGGAGGTAACTCAATGCTATATAGATAACGCGCTACAATGTCTAAGGATCATTGCCAGCAAGTTTCATCAAAATCCTTCCAGTAGTTTAGAAGGAGTAGTCCGCAGAAGTTTGTAATGCAAAAATCATCAAAGGGGCATAACTTGGTAAATAGGGGAGGTAACTCAATGCTATATAGATAACGCGCTGCTACAATGTCTAAGGATCATTGACAGCAAGTATCATTAAAATCCTTCCAGTAGTTTAGGCGGAGTAGTCCGCAGAAGTTTCTAAGGATGAATGGCAGCAAGTTTCATCAAAATCCTTCCAGTAGTTTAGGCGAAGTAGTCCGCAGAAGTTTGTAATGCAAAAATCATCAAAGGGGCATAACTTGGAAAATAGGGGAGGTAACCAAATGATATATAGATAACGCGCTTATACAATGTCTAAGGATCACTGCCAGCAAGTTTCATCAAAATCCTTCCAGTAGTTTAGAAGGAGTAGTCCGCAGAAGTTTGTAATGCAAAAATCATCAAAGGGGCATAAATTGGTAAATAGGGGAGGTAACCAAATGATATATAGATAACGCGCTTTACAGTAAGTTTCATCAAAATCCTTCCAGTAGTTAGAAGGAGTAGTCCGCAGAAGTTTGTAATGCAAAAATCATCAAAGGGGCATAAATTGGTAAATAGGGGAGGTAACCAAATGATATATAGATAACGCGCTTATACAATGTCTAAGGATCATTGCCAGTAAGTTTCATCAAAATCCTTCCAGTAGTTTAGGCGGAGTAGTCCGCAGAAGTTTGTAATGCAAAAATCATCAAAGGGCATAACTTGGTAAATAGGGAGGTAACTCAATGCTATATAGATAACGCGCTGCTACAATGTCTAAGGATCATTGACAGCAAGTATCATTAAATCCTTCCAGTAGTTTAGGCGGAGTAGTCCGCAGAAGTTTGTAATGCAAAAATCATCAAAGGGGCATAACTTGGTAAAATAGGGGAGGTAACTCAATGCTATATAGATAACGCGCTAATACAATGTCTAAGGATCATTGCCAGCAAGTTTCATCAAAATCCTTCCAGAAGTTTAGGAGGAGTAGTCCGCAGAATTTTGTGTCTACAGACGGACGGACGGACAGACGGACGAACAGACGGACGACAGACGGACGGACGGACGGACGGACGGACAACCTGATTCCAGTATACCCCCCCCTAACTTCGTTGCGGGGGGTATAATAAAAACCTATATTTTGAATTCTATTTTCACGTGCCATGACATGACTGATCACTTCACTCTTCACACATGTGTTCAATTTGCAGGCTGAACATTTTACAGGTTGAACTTAAAAATTCGCTTCATGAATTTCGTGAAGACCCAATGTTGTAGAACATATCATATGGTACTGAAAGCACCTGCCTCGGGAATACCATATTCTATAGGTATTTATTGATTTCAAAAAATTGATATTTACAAAAGAAAGCATTTTCTCATTTAAAGAGAACATTTTTTTCTATTTCTACCGATCATCTATGAATGAGCTGCTTTGTTATCTGCTTTAGAACTAGAACATCTGAAAAATTCAACTTCCTCAGGGTGTGATATACAAAACGATTATGATTGGTTGATTGGTCACTGAGTGATTTTTTGTTGCTGTATGACCATATGCAGTCGAGAAACAGCGACAAATGCACTATGGGAAGAGTGATCATTTCAGTAGGGGGTTTACATCCAAATGAAAATATTGGTATTTCAGTGACTATTCATCTTTTAGACAAACATGGTGCTGCCATGTGACACAATTTAAGACTTTGTCACACTTATTACTCTTACATAAAAACAATAAAATCTAGAACTATATTGTATGCATAGGAAGAACACCAAACAGCGAACTCTGTATACTGATACAATTTATTATTCTGGTATGTCAAAGTCAGGGATTAAACCCATGACCTCCAAATCTTAAGGTATTTTCTCTAATTTATTTGCTATGGGGGATGCTGTACTATATTACTGATTTGCTTAGAATTTATTAAATAGAAGTCAAGCCTTTCAGTAGAAGTAATTTGCATTGTATAATTGCAGCATGCCTGTATGAGACAAGGTTTTTCCTAATGTCTTTTCCTCAGCATGCCTTCAAAAAAGTCAAGGACTACACTGAAATACAATTATAGACCTAGCACAGTAACAAAGACCTAAACTAAAAGATTAGAAACTCGGCGAAATACCGTATGTTCTCGTGCCAGAACGAGAGTTGGGCAGGTGTATTCCGCGGAAAATCCAGTTCTGTGTTACTAAACGATAGCAAAACACAGGTCAATACAACGATTCATCATTTTTGTCTGGTTGTATAATATTTAACTAAGAAAATTACTATGTTTTTTTTGTCCTATCATTTGATCCTTTTAATATTTATTTTATGCCAGTACATCAATAGATCGGTGCATATTGTTTTGGTCTGTCTGTTTGTTTGTTTGACGTCTGTCGCAAAACTTAACCTTGACCATAACACGGAAATCCTTCCAACTACAGCCTTAAAACTTTACAGATGCATACACCTTGATAAGCTCTACCATGGCCTTCATCAAATGACCTTGACCCCTATGGTCTAAGGCCCTTGCGTAGCATTCAAACTTAGCGCTTGTTCAAAATATAAAGATAACCATTGTTATAGAAAAAATATTCACATGGGTAAAAGCATGGCTGAAATAAAATATTGGTTAAACGTGTAAAATACTTAACGATTGCAGTCATTTGTAAACAGCTAATAACGTCGGAAACATTGCAGAAAAAAAAGATTTTAACCAGATTTGACAATTGCATGAGTCATCAAAATCCAGTCAAAATGTGAAATTAAAAGACTTAAATGAATATCCTGTTTAAAAAAATTACACACCAACACTGTAAAATCAGGGGAGAGATTCATTCGAACTCATCCAAGATATTATGTAGACAAACATCCTGACCAAGTTTCATGAAGATTGTGCAAAACTGTGGCCTCTAGAGAGTTCACAAGCAATTTTGACCACGGACAACGCACGACAGACAAAAAGCAGTCACAAAAGCTCACCCTGGGCACAAGTGCTCAGGTGATTTAATCAATATATGCTAATTTGTTTGATTGTTGGGTCTAACGTCCCTCCGACGGTATTTAAATCATCTGCTTGAGACAGATGCAGTGCTGTCACACTGCAGTATCACGCCATAGACACCTAGTCACATTATTCTGACACAAGGTAAACCATCCCTGGAAATACCTTTATATGAATAGCATCAAGCAATGGATCTCAATTTTTTACGAGTTTGGTATGTCGCGACCGGGGAAAACCACGACTTTTCGATTCCAGGGCGGACACTCTAGCCGTTTAAATACTAGTAAATAAATAAGGGTAACTCCCTACAAAAATATTGCCTTTATGAAGAAGAAAAATACATTAAAAAAAATATTGCGGCAGTTCAAACAAACGCTGGAACATAATTTTCACTTTTTCCACATAAAGGCATATTTGTCGAAATTTTAGCAAAGATTTATAATCCTTTTTCATTAATTGAACTATTTCCTTCCTGAAATATTTCCCTATCAGTCCTTAATAAATCATTAAGACCTTATTTTGATTACTCTCAGATTTAAAACTTAATGTATCCGCCATATGGAGCTGAAGTTTACCATGTTCTTCATGTGCACCTTATGCTGTAGCTGATCATAGTAGGCTTTTGAATAGCGTCAGAACACAATTCTGTGCAGTAGTTACTTCAGTACATGCGCACCGGCTTTTCTCACAATATTGCGGTGGCGCCAAGTGTATACGAGATTTCCTTCACACCCTTATATGAGTTGCTTATCTTTGGGTTTAGGTCTTTGACAGTAATAACCAGCACAAGAAAAGCAGGCATGAACATCAATATACAAGAAGTCTTCCCTAGAACAATATGTCACCTGCTGAAGTGAGACAGAAACAGAAAAAGTGTAACAGACGGACAGACAGACAACAGAAAAGTGATTCCTATGTGTCAGCTCTGCTTACAGCAAGTGACACAATAAAAGCAGCTTCCCATCACCTCCAGTTTGATTCTTGTAGGATTTTATGTCCCATTGACAAATGATCAGTCTTAACCCTTTCCCTCATAGAGGAAACCATGAAAAGACCTATGCGAACAACATAAAACCAGATCAGCCTGCAAGTGACTCGCAGGCTGATCAGGTTTTATGCTGTTCACTGCTCCTCAGTGGTCTGGAAATGAGGACTTGATAATTAAATTTGGTAAGGTTTAACTGTGGTTTTCTGCAGATCAGGCTTTATGTGATACCTATTGAGTGCGTCAAAATGAGTCTATATGAGGGAAAGGGTTAAGGAGACTGTCTACTAAGACAGATGAGTGTTGCAATACTGCAGAACAATGACACAGACCTGAGGCAGGATACCAAACAATGACACAGACCTGAGGCAGGATACCAAACAATGACACAGACCTGGGGCAGGATACCAAACAATGACACAGACATGAGGCAGGATACCAAACAATGACACAGACCTGAGGCAGGATACCAAACAATGACACAGACCTGAGGCAGGATACCAAACAGTGACACAGACCTGGGGCAGGATACCAAACAATGACACAGACCTGAGGATACCAAACAGTGACACAGACCTGAGGCAGGATATCAAACAATGACACAGACCTGAGGCAGGATACCAAACAATGACACAGACCTGAGGCAGGATACCACACCCAGGCATGACACTGGAAAAATTTGTCTTGGACTTACTGAGGGCCAACCATTACCAACATTCCTGACTTCAGTATGTCACTGCTGGGATCAAAACCATAAATTCCTGAGGCAAATACCATATGGGCCAGTTATACATTCTTTGGAATGGTTTGCATGATTGATACTGTAAATCCAAAATGAAATTTAGTAATAACTACTCCCAATATATTTCATATAAACTATACAAATTGCAAAAAGGTCTTTAGGCAATATGTCACCTTTACAATACTGTATAAAAATTTGATATTGCATACAATGTTGCTAATGAACCATGATGTTTATGTGCAGTTTATTAAGTTTTAATGGGAAAAAAAATGGGTTATAGCCTGATTGGATTTTCATTGCACAAAAGAGCAATACAATATGGCCTTATTTGTCATGCAATAGATATCAATAACATTTTGTACTCCATATATAAATCATCCAATTTGTTCTCTTGTATTACATTTCTCTTTAGCTGAGTACACAATGTATTGTTAGTTATAGTCATTGGTCCAACCACACCTACAGGAAGCATTTAATTCAATGTAATTTTTAATATTCTTAAGCATGTGAATAAAAATTAGGAATAGATGGAATTACAGTGTCATTAACCCGTATACAGTCATAATCATTCCATGCTGTACGAAACAAGATACTTGGTTTTGTTTTAAAGGATACCATTATATAAAGGTACCAGGCAGACAATGACATCTATTTAATCAGAGTTGGAGAAGAGAGACCCTTAGCAAGATAGAGCCACTGTACTACCATTGGGAGGGAGAGACAGGGACTCTTATTCATAGGGATGAGAGGCAGAAGGATATGAAATTAACCACTTCATATGAAGTTAAGTTAAACTTGACCATGCATGGACTGTGTTAGATTGTTCAACAGCTAATTAAAATACTCATCTGAAGAGGTGTCCACAGTATTTCCACCTCATCTTAAAAATATTTCACCTGACCCATCCACAAGTTAGTTCCTGGCTGATCTGGTGTTATACTGGTTGCTCAAGTCATTCCCTTTACCCTTACCATGCTAATTTCTTGAATGGACTTGTCCTTTATTCATTTTGGATTGTACCATTGCTTGTTTATTGGGGTGCTAGCTGAAATTGTATTGTCAAAATAGCATACAGTCCAGACCTGATGATCAAACTGCAAGGATGTGCAGTCTGATCTTGTTAATTGGATTATATTAGGTATTAAACATAATAAAGTTTAAAACTGTCATAGGGAAAAGTAACATTTCATCAAAATTCGAATAAATAAATCCAATAAATAATCCATCATAAATGGCAATTTTAAGGTCTGTATGAATATAGGTATTATTACTGACTAGATTTTACCCATGATAATAAATATCCTCATAATACAAAATGAATAAACATAAACACATCAATAATGTGATCGCATAGTCTGAACAAGCCCTTCTATCAAAGGCTTTTAAAATTCTTTTCAGGTTTGTTTAAGACTGTAGCAGATTTTACACCACACTTGGAAATATCAGGATTCAATTTAAATAATTGTTCAGCAACAATCCTAATTTTGTTGACTGCTGTCTGACTAGAGTACAGTTCAGTATGTACATCTGACTCCATATAGAATAAGCTTTACTGGCTAGTTGAATATTACACTTCATTTTTATAATACATAATTTTTTCACATCCATTTAATCACATTACTGTAAAATAAATTTCTGCATCTAGACACACGTGCATACAAAAATCCTGTATTTTTTCTATGTACTTCCATTTACAGGACCTGAATGTAAAACCAATGAAAAGACCGAAACAACTGCAAAAAGATTCCAAATGAAAATCTGAATTGACAGAAGATCTTGATAACGACTTATGTAAAGTTCCTGTAAACACCAGATCAATCTTGTTGTTTGTATATAGAAAAGTTGAAATGTTGCCAGATTTTGAAATCGATGACTTTGCAATATATTTGGGTGAAAAGGTCGAAGTATAGATATGTACTCATCGAAGTGCCAAGCAAAGGAGCCTGTACATGTACCATTTTTTATGACTTTGGTATGTCGCAGCTGGGGATCAAACCCATGATCTCCTATTCCTGAGGCAGACGCTAACCACTTGGCCACCAGTGTTGGAACAGAACAATATGAAAGAAGATAAAATCAAATCTTCCTGTGATAAAGTGAACAAATATTATTTTCCAAATATTAACCCTTTCCCTCATATAGACTCATTTTGACGCACTCAATAGTACCACATAAAGCCTGATCTGCAGGAAACCACAGTTAAACCTTACCAAATTTAATTATAAAGTCCTCATTTCCCACTGAGGAGCAGCGAACAGCATAAAACCTGATCAGCCTGCGAGTTACTCGCAGGCTGATCTGGTTTTATGCTGTTCGCATTGGTCTTCTCATGGACGGAAAGGGTTAAGAAAGTTAGAAACTCATCTGATATGAATGGGTCATATCTTTTTCAAGCAGTAAAGTACTGCTAGGTTATCTGCCAGGATGATGTAATGTCACACAAAGAAACACCATACCAGATGAGTCTCTTACATTTTAATAGAAATTTGATACCCATCGATTTGAAAATAACTAAATATTATATATTTAAACAGGGTTGTTTGCAAAACTGAAAATATACCATGTTGTTCTGGTAAATACATAATACAAAAACCGGCAATCAACGAGTTTTAATAAGCGTAATTTCATATTGGCTGTGTTGTGTTAATTATTAGCTTAACATGATGGTTACTCTTTCTAAAAAAAAAAAAAAAAAAGAAAAAAAATCCATTTCAGGGGTTTCCCATGTGGAAACCTCCATAGCGGATAAACCTGTCTTGTTGGCAAATACACTTTCTCGTGTGTAGGACAGGTTAATCTGTCCTGTTGGCAGCAAAAGGGAAGTAGCCACATCATGCTAGTAGAGTAATACCCTGTAATTTCTAATAAATTTCCTTGATTCCTTGGAAAATAGCCTATTTATATAATTATGATAGGAGACCTGGCAGTGAAAGAGTTAAAAATGTCTGAAACCACACAGCATAACCTTCATTAAAATGATGGTTACTTGTATGAGATTCATGTTTGCTGCATGATTTCAGTTCATTTAGAACATTGAGATACCCAGCAGCGTCAGATTCCATGTAAGAGAACATGATTCATGCATAAACTGTACTCCTGATTCATTCCTTATTTTCATTCATTTAATAAACTGAATAAATATTATAAAAACCACTCCTTCAGACTTAATGAAATGATTTAAGGAAGAAGAGTTTTGTTACGTGTTTGTTCCGCAGCTGAAATACAATCTCTGTTTTTGCTCGAACAAATAATAGCTGAATGATTGTTGCTTGTATTTACAATGCAATATCAGATTTCAGATTCTACCATTGATTTAATTGAATTCATCTTTTGTCTGGCAAAAAAACTATGACTTCTATTTCCTCTACATAATTTTCTGATTTGTCTTGTCTCTCAGATGATTTAGAAATACAAGGTAAAAAGTTTTTTTAATTCTTCCCGCTTTACCTCATGAATATTAATATACTAATTTATGACTTGTTGAATATTAATAGACTGAACTTAAATTGTATAAGAAATGATGGATTTTTCTTTGCCAGTCATACAAAGCATGGAGGTACACATTATTCCCTAAATCAAAATCAAATGCCAACCTGTGAACATTAAGGATCCAGTTTACATTGCATATACAGTAAATTCTGCTTATATAGCAAAATTTGACCAGACAACAATTTTCTGTTCATTGTTAGTAGCTGCTGTGTAAGGAACTAATTTCTTACAATTAAAAGAATTGCCAGTCATACAAAGCATGGAGGTACACAGATAGCTGTAACAACTGTAACAACTACTTTTGAGCAATCAGAAGAATGCTTAGGGTAATCTGAAATATTTGTTTGTGTTAAGACAAAACATGTAATGTGTGGGTCCATGTCATGGAGTTGACCAAAGATGAAATCTGACATATTTGGTTTTCCTTCAAAGTAAAATTTCATTTTTTTTACACACTGCATGGCCACCATGTATGAATATGAGACTCCTTGGTCTAAAAGCTGACAATATATTTGATGAAACACCTTAATTATGCTGAACCATCGCACATTTGCATCCATGGTGATTAAAATCTCAGGTAAACGACTGTGTGAACAGGTCACATGTCCGTATCATAGTCATTAATTTCATGTGTGTAAGAGCATGCTGTTTCTAATAAGCAGATGGAAATGTTCATAGGGACCAAACAAAGGGTCCACTATAGCCGATACTTTGCTAGAACTGAATTCACTACAAAAGTACTTTATTGATATAGAACAAAGAAGCAGAGGAATCAGGACCTGAAATTTTTTTCGCTATAAACAGGAATTTGCTATAGATTTTATCCTTGTTAGTAAAGTTGACTATAGTTTACTTTTATTCCAGCCCTGGTATGTGTTTTCAAAACCTCCTAAATCCAGCTCTTCCTAAGATATGATGTTTTTATCCATCATCTGTGACATCACGTGCTTGACGTGTGAAGGAAAGGAAGGTCATATTCTATAAAACAGTCTTTAATTATCATTCTGCAAAATATATTCAGCCTGTACATTCGTATTGATACACAAGGCATTGACAGGGATTTACTTCAAGATAACTTGAAGTTCTGACATTTAATGAAACTTAGACTTAATCCTTGCATCAATGTCATTAAGTTTTACTAGTTTGCACGCCAAAGAAAACTTTTGCAGATTGGGAAATACCTTCCATTTGATCTTGGTCTTTTAAACAATGCAATACATAATGGTAAAACATTTATCATATGAAGAAACTGCTAAGGTAAGAAGTAATATAATATTTTTTTCTTTTTTTACTAGCTGTTTTACCTCATTTTTGACTTATTTGACTGATGACACAAGATAAAACCAAATAATATATCTGAAAGATTGAAGAAAATACATACAATTAGGGGAAAACGTTATGCACAATTGTTTATTAATATGAAAACTAACTAAAAATTCAAAAAATATTGATAAAAGATTGGAAATGGATTACAGAACCTCTAATAAATATGAAGTTTGTTCTCTAAAGATACACTATAAGACTGTTTTGGGCTAGTAAGCCTTACAAACATCTGGCTGCAGGATATCTTAGTCTGTTTCACCATCTCCTTAAATTGGCTTACTTACAATAATGTTCATTAGAGGGATACCTGTCTACAATCTCATTAATTGAATCCCAATCACAACCAAATATCTTATTTTAAAGATAGTCCATTAAATCTACCTTCTGCCAGGGATAATGTAAATCAAGCTACCTGTTGTGAGATTTACAGATAAGAATTACTTTACAATTACAAGGATAGTGGGGCCACCGTGGCCGAGCGGTTACAGTCGGGACTACAAATCTCTCAGCACCTCACCACTGTGGGTTCGAATCCCGATAGGGACTTCGGATTTTTCATGTGAGGAAGCCTTCCAGCTGGCTTGCGGTAGGTCGGTGGTTCTACCCGGGCACCTCTGTGTACTCGGGGTCTTCCTCCACCTGTAATTAGCTGGACGTCGCTATATGATTGAAATACTATTGCAGCGACGGTAAATCCCAATACAACTACAACAATTACAAGGATGAGTTATTGAAATGCTTTCCAGGCAATATGCTTGAGTATGTACTGTACATTTATAAAAGCTAATACAGAAATATGAAAAAATGTTGTCCATCCAAAATCTTAATATTGGTGATGGAAGGACACTGAAATATAAAGACTTTACTTACACTGTAAAATGGTAGATGAAACATTTCCAACCAGTTGGGCGCTCTAGA
This sequence comes from Solen grandis, assembly GCA_021229015.1. Taxonomy (NCBI): domain Eukaryota; kingdom Metazoa; phylum Mollusca; class Bivalvia; order Adapedonta; family Solenidae; genus Solen; species Solen grandis. The sequence goes on from CM037779.1 coordinate 15,257,083, forward strand.
AAATTATACACCCTTCCCTGCAATGTTGACTTTATAGTCGTCCGCACTTTCAGTCTGTATCTGTCATTTATCATTCTGCGAGAGTCCTTTTTGTCATCTGAATTCCAGGCTGGCTGTGGCAAGATCTGATGGTCCGGTGTCAAGCGTACATCCATTTTTTTCCTGATCTTCGTCTCCATCTTTCAAGGTGGTAAGTTCCTGCATCTCCTCCTCTTGTATGACGTCTGCCTTTGAATAATCGCTCATGGTGGCTGGTAAGATCTCCTGAGACTGTTACAGAGCGTAGCCAAAATCTGAAGCAATGCACTGTCCAATCTATGTCGAAGGTAAGTGCCATATCTCGTATTCCAGGCAGTTATAGGGAACAGTCATCTTCAAGCCTGAAAATACACAGTAACCCCTTTCCATGAAATATGTAATGTCACAATTCACAGTCCAGCCATATATAGATAAACCTATGACAGATATTCAAATCTGAGTACTCATACTTTTCTCTATGCTCTCTGTGACTCAAAAAAGTCCTTTAAGAAGTAACAAATATTATTATATATCTATGATACTGTAACCAATTACATACAAAACATAAATGTGTATGATTTGATCAACGTCTAGAAAAACAACTTATTTTGGTCCATTATTTTAAAACACCGATTTTGGTATGGTAATGAATTCACTCACAATGCAATCCACCCAATGTTCATTTCAGTCGTAAATCAATGAAATATATACTTCATAAATGTCCTTTGAAGTTCAACTCCCAAATGATTACTAAAAGATAGAAATCATCTTCACAAATGGCATTTCAATTATCAACAATGGTTCCTTGACCATTTTGAACTAAGCATTTAAAATAATATTGCCTTTATAGCCAATATTATGTATTCCACAAAATTACAAATGAAATGTATAGGCCCTATCATATTTGTGAAGTTTGCATGACTGATAATAGTTTAAGACTACCTATTTAGTTCCCTTTATTTACTTGTCAATAAAGCAATAGAAAATATGCAATTCTCCAATCACATTAAAAACTAATAAAAATGACATATATATCCTATGTTTTCTGTAAACACAATGAACCCACTTTGCAGTGCTACAAGGTATTTGGGTGTCCAAATCCTCATTATATTGAACTGTGCACTTCAATTATGAAATTATACACCTGAAGTTAATTCATATTTAAAGAATAACAAAGACTTAGGTGGTTCAAATACTTTGCTATATTGTCTTTTTTTTTGTAATAGGGTTGTATAATGATTTTGTGTTGCACATGATATGAATTATACACATTTGGTCAACTTTCAGAAAAATGAAAGTTACTATAAGAGTTTGTGATCCTATAACTCTCTTCAAGGTGATTTCATGTTAGTCTGTAAAAATTTACCAGTTCCTCAAAGCCATACATGCCTTCTAGTTTTTACACAAACCACACCTTCCAGTAATGTACACCAACCATATTTCCTAGTATTGTACACAAACCATACCTCCCAGTATTGTACACCAACCATACTTCCCAGTATTGTACACCAATCATACCTCACAGTATTGTACACCAACCACACCTCCCAGTATTGTACATAACCATACCTCAAACACAAACCATACCTCCCAGTATTGTACACCAACCATACCTCCCTGTATTGTACACCAATCATACCTCCCAGTATTGTACACCAACCATACCTTCACAGGATTGTACACCAACCATACCTCCCAGTATTGTACACCAACCATACCTAACAGTATTGTACACCAATCATACCTCACAGTATTGTACACCAACCACACCTCACAGTATTGTACACCAACCATACATCCCAGTATTGTACACCAACCATACCTCACAGTATTGTACACCAACCACACCTCACAGTATTGTACACCAACCACACCTCCCTGTATTGTACACCAACAATACCTCACAGTATTGTATACCAACCATACCTCACAGTATTGTACACCAACAATACCTCACAGTATTGTACACCAACCACACCTCCCTGTATTGTACACCAACAATACCTCACAGTATTGTACACCAACCACACCTCCCTGTATTGTACACCAACAATACCTCACAGTATTGTACACCAACCACACCTCCCTGTATTGTACACCAACAATACCTCACAGTATTGTACACAACAATACCTCCCCAGTATTGTACACCAACAATACATCACAGTATTGTACACAAATCATACCTTGGTTGCCTTAACCTTCAAATTTGTACTCCAACCATACCATCCTTATAATACTCAAACCATGCCATTAAGTTGGTAAACCAAACATACCATTCCTCACAGTATTGTACACCAACCATACCTCACAGATTATTATAACCACTTAGACTCTGGACAGTGTATGTCAAAAGCACACCTCACATGTTATGAAGTCCCCCAACATACCAGCAAATATCCCTAACTTATCTCCAGGAAACACATCATCAACATGCAGTGGAGACTCACCATGGACACAAAAGTCAATAAACATTGATAGATTCAGTTACAATCCTTTTGTCAATTTTATTAATGTTTAGAGCACATGATATTCCAATAGGGATCTAAGAACAAATGTCTACCCATCAGGCATGCATTGTACCTGGTGCAACCTCAACCCTCTCGACTGACCTTTCTCGGCACAATGGTGTGTCTGTGGCCTTAAAGTCAGCAGAAGCACGGGTCAGCCTAATCATAAAGTTTGAGGACAATCACAAAGGATCTTTACACACCAGCAGGTACTCTTGTAAATATTAATGTCAGAAACCAGGTTATTCTTCTTCTGCTATATTGAATAACGACATCAGTGTAATAAACTGTCGCGAGCCTGCAGGAATAGCAGAATGATAAAGCAGATGTTAAACTGTGGTGCAAATGGGGACATCAAGGACATTATGAATGCTTTCAATTACTGAATTTATTAATAGAAAGCAAAATCAAACTAAGACTGAACACAAATGCAATGGACAGTTTTGGAAGAGGACTAGAACAGACCTTTTCTTCTATTGAATTCCAGTACTTTTTACCCCTGCATTTAAGGGGTGCTAGAAATTATTTTTTACATATTGAACTAAATTTTCTCCTGCAGTTTTTGGGATGCTAGAAATCTTTTTCTTACATTTTCCCCTGTGGTTTTTAGGGTGCAAGAAACACTGGATTTTCCCTTGTGGTTTTGGGGGTGATAGAAACACTGGAGTTCTCCCTGCAGTTTTGGGGTGCTAGAAATCATTGTCTTACATATTGGACAGACTTTTTCCCTTCAATTTAAGGGGTGCAAGACATCCTTTTCTTACATATTGGACTGGATTTTCCCCTGCAGTTTTGGGATGCTAGACATTCTTTTCTTACATATTGAGCTGGATTTTCCCCTGCAGTTTTGGGATGCTAGAAATCCTTTTCTAACATTTTCCCTGCAGTTTTTGGGCCCATTTCTTAATATAAGTCTGAATCTTCCCCTACAGTTTAAGGGGTCCTAAAATCCTATTCTTATATACTGCACTGGATTTACTTTATTTAAGAATAGGTTAGAGGGGATTCAGGAATACCTATCTAGCCCCAATATTCAAGGGAATTTATGGCCAATTACTTTAATACCATAAGCTGACATAAGATTTTTTTCATTATGTACCTTAGAGAATTTTCTAAGTACATTTATATATTCAATCATTTACAAGAATATTCTAAATCTATTAAAGTAAAGATTTTCATGGATGTTAATTTCCATGGTTTATACATTCCACTAAACTAACTAAAATTAGAGCTACATGAAAACTTACAACTTTACAGTATTGTGTTTGCAATATTAGAATGGATCAAGATTCCAGCTTATTCATTTTTAACCCTTTATCTCATGAAATATTCATATTCATTTATGACTTGATGAATATTAATTGACTGGACATTAAATGGTAAATGACACATAAGATTTTTCTTTGCCATGCAGAATGCCGGAATCTGTGATATAATATTGTATTAGCAAACAGAGAGGAGCTGTCTGATCTGGGTCTTCACTATTTTCCAAATGTCAAAATGAACCTAAGTATCTTGAGTCCAACTTGTGTCTTCAGTACAGATGTACCTGTCAAATTACTGCAAACAAATAACAGCTATCTATATATAATTCAGAACATGTTGCAACACTATGTCTGAAAAAAGTCATGCCTACAATTAGCAAAATAAATACAAGAATATTGTATGCCCTGCCTCGTGAACAAATAAATTCGTAATTACAAGAGTTCAATCATTCCGAAGCTATCTGTTAGCACTTTCTAAGTAATCTCTTGGGACATGTAAGAGAAAAACATATGACTTAAAAATCTTATAACAAATTTCAATTTAAATGCATTAATCTCAATGAAAGGAAATCAGCTTAAATATTCTGAACTGGTGTTTTGCCTGGTTATTATAATGATGAGATAAATTCCCATGTGATCTAATCAGGTGAAGCATACAATTGAAATAAATCTTGCAAATTCTTTTCCCTATATTAAATCAAAGTGCTGGAGAGACTGTAGGACAGATTAAAACATGCTACAGTGGCGCTATCGTATCAGTTTTTCAAAAATAAGATTGATATACAATTGAAATACGAACGATATACAATATGCGCTAATACAATCTGCAATATGCGATGTACGATAGCAAGTTTGATTTACCTTTACGATTCGATACGATACAATGCGATGCGTTTATAATCTGATACCATACGATATACGATCCACGATCTGCGATTTACGTTATGCAATATACGATATACGGTAAGCACGGTTTTACATGGGCATTTTACACCTGCAAGTTGATTTGACTTTCAAGTCCAGAAATATGCAAAAACTTCATGTTGTTTTCAATACTTATCGTTACTATAACTGGTAATCTGTGTATTCATCTGAAATACACATAGCGAGCACCCGGAAATGGGGACATACTAAAACTGCGGTCCCCCTGAAAAAGCGACGGACTCTGCGATCTCCATCGAGATCACTGTTAAACGGCACATGTAATGAGAGAAAGTTTTTTTTTAATGAAGATTATTTACAAATATATTTTTATGATTACATGTAATAATAACAATCACAAGAAAAACAAATGATAACAGTACTTTACTGATATCTAGTACTCTGCTACTTGTGTTAATTAACACAATAATCCTTTCTTAAACAAAATTATGAATGTAATATAATTGGTCCCATGCCCTTTTTTATACGATCACGACCGCTCAATGAGCGCTTGTGGAACCAACACATAGAAGTTTAGCACGTGCTAGAGTACTAATACAATATTTTACTCGCTGTTTTAATTGGTCTATGCTTTCAACCATAAGCACAAATATTTGTTCTTATAAAAGAACTGTTGCATAGTTTACTCGCTGTTAAAAAAATAAAAAATATTTTTATTTGTTTTATTAATCATAAGAATACTCTAAGACTTACTCGTATGTGATTGCTATATTTTTTTAAAAATCCATTAGTCTTTAATTCGTAAAGAACCACACCCCCTCGAAAGAGAGAGAGAGAGAGATCTTTTACAATTAATATCATCATCAACAAGATTCGCTATAAAAACTATACTAATATATAGAATGTCTTCCTCTTCGAATAAAAAAATTTTTATGGTGACAAATTTAATTTAGAATAGTAATTTAATAATGATATACATAAATAAGAATAAACAATATGAATCAAATTAATTTACTGGAAGAAACTTTTTAGTCATGTTGTTGTTGTCTAGTAGATTCCTCCGTTGTCTCGGGATACTCCTTGGTAGGATGAAGAATTTTGAGTTTTCTGTATTAAGGGTCACACTTCATTATGTACACTCGCAATGTTGTAAATATATACTCTAAAATGCGTAGGCAGCAGAGCTTATAGTCAGACGGTATTAATTTAGTCGGTACAGTTTATATTACGTAATGCTCTATAGTGTATGTATGTATATACACATAGTTATCTAAGTTACTTGTAAATTATTGTATTATATTATTATAATAGAGGAAACAGTTTTTGACCAAGCTACCCAGTGACACTACGTACATAACACCCTGGTTCTTTCTGTGATAATGTTATCACAATAGGCCTACGCCATCTTTCATGTTTTCTGTCACGTTAATTAGTACCGGGTTATAACATTCATGTTGCGTAAAGGTTGATTGTCCCTCCCTCGCTTTGGGTGGGATTGGGGTTGGGTGGAGTGACGGTATATCGGTATCAGCGATACATAAAGGTGACATATCCGGTTAAAATTAACACATGCTGTGTCGCTGATAAAAAGGTATGACACGTACAATTACCTTGGTTAAATAGACACATTCATGCATAAATAAACATACATGAGAAAAAAAAATCAGATATATTTTAAGCGAACTTTACATGTAATAATATGGAATTTATAGATTTTTTCTGAAAAAAAAAAAAGCATCGGGAAAAGACAGTCGTTGGATACAAATGATTCTGGTGCGATAAACCCCGCTCATTTCGTGAAAAGACGCATTGGTTCTTTTACGTGTCCCGGGGAAAAGCACTGACAAATACACGGGAGAAAATTCCTGCTTAGAACCATACTGTGTTCTCCAAGTTTCCATAGCAACCCCAATTTGCCGAGTGCAAAACAAGGGCGAATTTAGTACAAATTTTATACGTCTTGACGCTATCACCAGAGAAATGTACCCAGTTGGGTTTTCGAATCCAAGACCTCCTGATATTATTTTTGCTTATTCAAACTGAAAGAAGGGAGAGAAGAAAAAGAAATATGTTCTGTGCGAATTATGACGTTTCCATATGTGGAGAGAGAGAAGAGAAAGAGAGGAAGGGGGGGGAAATAAAGTAGGAAATAAAAAAAAAATACATATTAAACTATAATATAGGTATATGCGAAAGTTATGATCATCTCTTTCCATGTTTTAATAAGAGCACACGAGCAAACACTGCAGGGTAAAAAGGTCCCGAAAAATAAGTTATTCAAAGGAAGCAACATCTTGGACGAAATTGGAGTTTGATTATGCATAATTAGGTCAGATTTAAATTGTTAATTTTCAGACTTGCTAATCATGAAAATTTTGATCAAACACATCAAATAAACTTATAGGAATGAATGTGGCCCAGCGTATACTTCATTACCGATTTAATGTTTTTTAATACATATTTTCACACATGCATTAACTCGCTTAACGACGCACGGCGTCTGCTGCAGAAAGTCACGTAGGCCACTACATATGTATATACCAGTACATAAAAAGTAAAAGAATGTTATTTTAAATAAACAAATAATAAGATTATACTACATAATATAATTTATGATAAAAAATAATACATATACGCAAAATGTTGAATTTATTTTCTATAAAAAAATAAATAAATAAAGGGTGTCCCGAAATATAGACTGCCAAAAATCTTAGAGTGATTCGATACAATATACGTTATGTGATTTACGATATACGATTAACGATATACCATTGCTTTACATTATGATGCGATAAGATCCCGTTCATTACGTGTAATACGATATAATGCGATAGGATACGATTCCATACGTTGCGATGCGATTGAGTATACTATACGATACGATACAATGCGATACTAATGATATACGCTATTTTGACAACTGATACGATAGCGCCACTGTATGCTGTCTCTAGTTGTTTTTAATTATTGTCACAACATTTATCAGAGGATGAAAGAACTTTTAAATTTTACAAAGTCTTCTAATGTAGATACCAAATGCTTTTATCCTGACACTGTGCAAAACAGTCCTAGACAATAGCCTTATGCTGACACCAAGCAATGGAGATATACATATTAGTCTTAATAAGTTAAGTAAGTGAGGGTTAAAAGTATGCTAATTAGACTGATATTCACTAACAGAGCACAGATAATTTTAAAGTCTAAATGATATTTACCCCCTCTAATCTTTTGTATGCTTGAAAACTGAAAATTCAAATATTTTTACACCCCATCATAAAACTAAAATGACACTTATATTTAAACGCATCTGCCTCTTACCTGGATATACCATGATAAACAAATCTCAGCATTCTCAAATAACCTTGCGCTTAGTGACAAAATTTTAGAAGTTCTATATGAATAGCTATGTACAACACTCCAACTGAGATAACAATATATTACAAACTGTCAAAAATGTTCAAGTACGGTTGCTTCTCCACAGTTTAACTTAACAGTTTCATCAGAAACGAATCAACCGGCATGTTTCTTAGAAGCTTTTCGGTCATAACGCTGTCATATATTATTTCTTCAAATATTTGTTTGGGTAAAGATGCTGCAATTCATTTTCATTTTTGGAAAAAAAATGGGAAATACTAGGATTGTTTGCATTGCTTAATATTTTCTTTTTAATCGCTCCGGTTTGCTTCTACCTGCCATTATAGCATCTACACGATACGCATGTACCTGAATACAGATAACGAAAAACTTAGAAGAAGGAACCAACATCATGGTTCTCGACTATCAAGAACGTTAACTACTACAGTACACAAAAGAACCGAGGACCAATTTTAAAACCCTGACTAGTTCGATACCATAAAAATTGATTGCAATAAGAATCCCGAAAAAACGCGTAATGTTGAGTAACAATGCTGATCGGACATTTCAAATGTGTTTTTTCACCCTTCAATATAGTTTTCAATGCATTTTTACGAAAAAAAAATGCTTAAAAAATGCAAAACGCATCTTATCTGTAGCCCCTGCACCTAAGTACAAAGAATTACTGCCCTAGCTCCCTCTTCCCCAAACATTGTAGATATACACCTTACATTTATCAGAACAGCTACCACAAGCTACCAACAAACTTTAATCAAATCAGATATGTCTAAAAATGAAATTTGTGAAGTAAAATTAATTTTAATTAGTAAATACTTACCTTTTTATTACTTCAGGTATGTGTCTATTTGTGCACAGCTTCCAAAACAGAGTCCCGCAAAATAAACCATTCCCTAAACCCCTAGTTACCGGGAAATGTAACCCACGTTCTCCAATTGTATATGAAGCCATCGAGGGATACAACCGCCAGCAAGCGGGGAGGGAGGTGGGACTCTGTAATAACAGGTAAGTATTTACTAATTAAAATTAATTTTACTTCAAAAATTTCATTTTAATAGCATAAATTTCGTTACCTGTTATTACTTCAGGTATGACTTCCCTCGCTAAGGCGGGAGGTTTGCTAACAAAGAACCTTGATTGCAGCGACACCCAAGAAAGCCAAGAAGCAGACAAAGCACGGAGCTCATGTGGTCTAATTCTTAAAAAGATAGATCCCTGTCCCGAAAGATCCGAATAGGCAAACTTCATAGTTGAGGCTACCCAACGGATATTGATGCTGCCCAAACTTCGCCCCCCCCTTTTATTGGGAGGAAAAGTCGAAGACGACGACCCCGTAAAGATTTAACCTTCTGGAGGTAAAACTTCAAGGCTCTAACCGGGCAAAGAAGCCGATCAGGATCTCCCCTGCGCAAGACCTAGCAAGGCTCGGGAAAAACTACCGGAGGGGACAGACCGAAGGGAAACTGGGTTTTCGCAAGGAAAACCAGGTTGAAAGCTCAAAGAAACAGAGCCATCAGATTTGTTAAAGCGTAAATAGCCTTCTCAGTAGAAAAGGCATGAATTTCGCAACGGCGTTTAGAAGACGCCATTGCTAAAGAGAAAGACCGTCTTCCATGTTACGTGCAGGAGAGAAGCCTCAGAAAGAGGTTCAAAAGGTGCCTTAGTAAGAGCCAGTAAAAACACAAGAAAGATCCCACTTTGGAGTTAACGAACGAGAAACTGCCTAGACAGTTCAAACGAACGAATAATTTCCGAAAGATAAGGATCCGAACCAAGGGAAGAGGATCTGTGAAACTTAAGAGTGTTCGATAACAATAGACCTATAACCCTTGATAGAACTGACCACAAGTTTTTTCTCGTTAAAAGAAAAACTAGAAAGTTAGCGGTTTCTCTGACAGAGCTTTGACCGATTAATCTGCCGTGCGATACACCAATCACGGAAGACCTTCCACTTTGCCTGGTAGACAGATCGAGTAGATTGTCTCCTGGCTTTAGAGATAATAAGGCAACTGTTGCCGAAAATTTCTTTTGTCTAACTCGCTGTTGGATAACATCCAAGCGTAAGACGAAGAGCGCAAGGATTGTCGGAAGGACCCTGTTCCGACCTGTGACAGAAGGTCCGGACCTGGGGAAGTTCTACAGGATCGTCTATCAGAAGATCCAGAAGACCACGAACCAAGATCTCGTTGGCCAAAGTGGAGCTACAAGGAGGATCCGGCACTGAGATCGCAGGATTTTCCTAGAACTAAGGGAATCAGAGAAAACGGTGAAACGCATAAGCAATAATGATCCCCAGTTTACAGACAGAGCACTATCGCCCAAGCCCGGTGATCCGATACCGGTGACACAAACAGCGAACCCTTGTTGCTCAGCCTGTAGCAAATAGATCGACAGACGGAGACACGAAAATCGCAAACAAGTTGTCGCGATCCGAGGAAGTAACTTCCATTCCGAGGGGAGAAGAGAATGTCTCGGGACAGTTGGTCCGCTAGAACATTTAGACACACCCGGAAGATGTCTGACTTGAATAGTACCGAAGACACCTGACACCAATGAAAGAAGGTGCCATGCTTCCATGCACAGAGAGGCGAGTGCGTCCCCCCCCTTGTCTGCGGATGTAAGAGACAACAGTTGTGTTGTCTGTAGATACTAGAACAGATTTGCCTCGAATGAGAGGAGAAAACTGTCGTAAGGCTAGTAGAACCGCGTTGATTCGAGGTTGTTGATATGAAGAAGAACTGTCCTGAGGGGACCAAAGACCCGAGGTCGTGAGACCCAGAGGTTTCCGATGAGCACCCCAGCCTGACAGACTGGCATCCGAGAAGAGGAACAGTTCCGGTTGAGGAGGAGAAAGAGGAACACCCTCTCGAGAAACGAGGGGAATTCCACCAACTGAGATGATGAACCAATTCCGGAGAAACGGAAGAATGGTCTGTAAAATGGTCTCGACTGGGACGCCAGATCGAGAGTAGGATAAATTGAAGAGGTCGCATGTGAAGGCGGCCCAGCGGAACAAGATCCGCTGCTGCATTGAGTACTCGAGAAGCGATAGGAATTCGCGGCTGAGATCGATTGCCGACGCGAAAACCCCCGAACCAAGTTAGAAGAGACATAATTCTGGGTTCCGGAATTCTGATCCTGTTTAGGTCGGTCAGAAACTGCATCCCGACAAACGTGAAGTTCTGCTGGGATGGGATCAACTTTCCGATTTCTCGAGTTGAGGATGAAGCCTAGCCAAGAGCTAGGTCTGTCACCCATCGAAGTTCGTCGAGAAGAGCGACTGGGTCCATGTGAAGAAGAACCAGTCGTCGAAATACGCCCAGAGGCGTGAGCCGCGAAAATGAACCCTGGCGACCAGAACCGAAACTATTTTGGTGAAGATTCTGGGGGCCGAAGACAGGCCGAACGAAGGGCCTTGAACTGGTAGACAGTTTGGCCATCCTAAAAACGAAGGTATTCCTGAATGAGGATGGATAGATACATGGAAGTAGGCATCCGATAAATCCAGGGAAACAGCCCAGTGACCGGGACCGACGACGAAGTTGTTTCCATTTTGAAGTGTTCCTTCGAATGAAGGAGTTTAGATGAGACAGGTCTAGTGACCGGTCGAAACCCGCCGTCCTCTGGGAACCAGAAAGAGAACGGCTGTAAAACCCCTGAGAAAGGGTTTGGGAAACGAGACCGTTCTACCGATCCCTTTTTTCAGAAGATCTGAAAATGGCGAAGTCCCAGACGAGGATGATTGGAGGAGAGATGAATGGGAGAGCGTGATAGTGGAGGGGGAACGACTGAACGGAACCCGATACCCGTGCTCACGATAGACAGACCCATTGGTCGTCGGTGATTGTCTCCCAATTGATGAATGAAATGAGTGAGTCTGCCGCCTACTGGAAGGGGCAGAAACACCTTCCTCCTAATCGAACGCTGGAAGAGGAAGCGGAAGAAAGGACATACCCCTAGGGCTTATCACCCCTACCCTTTGACTGGTAGAGGTAGAAGAAGGGGTGGGGGGCGATGAAGGAGGAAATCGTGGTCGCTGCGACCAGATTGGCGAGCGCCCCTGGAAGAGGGATTGCCTCTGAAAGGAGATTGAGGCTTGCCCTTTTCCGAGTCCTTCGGGGATTTACCGGTAGAAGCCGAAGGTTTCTTCGGTATCCGGAATTTAGGGGAGTCCGAAGTAGGAGTGCGGGCTGGAAGGCCACCGCGCCGTGCATTTGCTCCTCCCTGGAGCATCCGCTACTTCCTTGAATTCGGCCCCCAAAGAGGGACGAAGAAAGAAAGAGGGGCCGACCTAAGCTTTTCTCGAGAAGAAGAGAGAAGTAGCTTGTTGGGGCCGTCCAGGATGGCATCCCCTGCACGAGTCATCTCGGAAGAGAGAGAGAGAGATAGCAAAATCGAATGTTTTGCCGTCGCTGCTAAGGCCTCTAAAAGAAGCCTGACGGAAGCAGATAAGCATCCTTTTGTTGAGCTTGACCGAAAGAGCGGCCACGAAGGAGTCAGTATGCGACGAGATGCCGGAAAGAAAGCGGAGCGTTGCTCCCAGCGATCCAGGACCTTCTGCTGAAAGCGGTAAAGAGGAGGGGACTTGAGCCGGAGCCGACTCGCATCTAGGTCCAGTTTCGGAGGGTGGATAGAAAAAATCACCCTCCGGAAACTTGTAGGTCTTGGGGTTTAAAACCCAAAGGCCGAAGGTCTGAAGTTGAATAAACCAGCCCGGTCCCTGGCTTAGAGGAGGATGAAGATTCGAAATCCTCCAGAGCCGAACGGACGACCGGAGAGAAAGGGAGCAACCCGGTTCGACTGATTTGGATTCCTTAGGCTTACCGACGAGGTCAAGGTAACCTTCGCACCTCTTCCGGGAGGGAGGAGGGGCCGGTTTGCATACTGATGTAGTAAGGTAGCAAAGACCTCCTGAACAGCCCTGTCCATGGAAAAACCGACTGTCGTCTGACTCCTCGTCCTCGTCAGAGAGAGGATTGTCAGTACGAGGTTCGGAATGAGCGCTGGATCGCGCGAGTGGACGAAAGAGGCACGTCCTCAGCAAATAAGGAGTCCTCCTCGGAGCATGAAGGGAGATTTTCATCCTCCAATTGTCGCTCAGAGCAGTCCCACTAGTAGGGGGATTGCGAGTAGAGGAGAGACCCAGCCTCAGGGCGAGATGGGGGAGCATCCTGAGGGGAAAGCCCATAAAGGGAAATGGAGGGAAAAAGGGCCACATAGGGGGCTGTGCAGAAGAAGCGCCCTGTGGACCCGAGGAGGAGGAGACTGAAGAACAGTCTGTGATCAGGGTCTCTGGTGGAAGAGAAACCCGATCCCTCCTAGAAGATGAAGGCTCACCCGGCATGACGGGGGGGGAGGCAGAACTGAAATGCCTGGCGTATTCCCCCATCATGTGGGACCACCATGTGGAAGTGGTCAAAGGTCTGAGGTTGCGCGAAACATCCGCACCTTGACCTTCGAAGACGTGGTGGAGCGTAAAGGGACCGTCCCCCGAGTACAGAGCTAGGGGACCAGTGACCGGAAAAACCCGGGGAACGTTGTGGGACCGTTTTCTTGGCACCCTTGAACATGAAGAGGAGGTGGCCGAAGCGGAGAAACCGCAGGGCTACCTGAGGAAAAACTCGAGTCCGAATTCTCTGACAAAATCGGCGAAGACCGTGACCCACACTCAATATGAGTGATGAGCCGACTGGCCGTTGATCGGTGGTGAATCTCTTGCCGATGACCGTGATGACCGGTCTTGGGTCTCTGAGACCGATCGTGAACAGTGGATGTTCGACTATGACCGGTGACCGGTGAATGATGACCGGTGCCCGTGATTGATGACCGGTGACCGGTGCCTGTTGACCGGTGACCGGTGACCGGTGCCCGTGACCGTGCCCGGTGACCGGTGCCCCGGTGACCGGTGAGTAGTGGTCGTGACCGGTGCCTGGTGACCGGTGACTGGTGGTCGGTGACCGGTCCCTGGCAGATATACCCGGTGACCGGTCCCGTGATGGTCGGTGACCGGTCCTTGACCGGTGACCGGTGGCTAGACCTGACCGGTGACCGGTCGTGAGCTTTGCTATGGACTACGATCACGTAATTGACTGGTCATGCCCGGTGACCGGTGACCGGTCGGAGTAGTCTCCTTGACTGCTCCCCTGGGGCTGACACAAGGAGAGCCGGGCAGGGAGCCAGGAGATGAAGGCGGCCTCTTCCGGAGAGGGGCGGGAAGCCTTCTTCCTGGGAGGGGAGAGGGACTCCGACCCCCAGCAGCTGCTGAACCCAGAGAAGGAGGAGGAAGATGAGGCCTTCCTTTTCCGGGAAGAGTAAGACCGACGGAGGAGGCTTTCTTCCATATCTCGTCTGTCCACGAAGCACAAACGGTGCAGGTGTCGACCCTAGAGCACCCTGAACATGATAGGCAGGACTGTGGGAATCCCAGGACGCCTTGACATGTCCGCAGGAGCCCCGAGACTGCGACATAGTAAAAAGCAATACAAAAGAACAATGTATGCAAAATAAAAAACGGAAGAAGACGAAGAAAACCCGTACAAAGAAAATCTCGAAACGAGACAACAGTAATACAAAATCAAAATAATAAAACCAGTGTCACGGAGCCGAAGCACGGAAACCCGTGACTCAAGGCAAAAGGTCCCGATACGGGACGGAGATTGGGAATTCTACACGTATATAGAATAAAACCAATAAGAAACAATATAAACAACACAGCCGAGGCTATGAAAAGATAGAAAAGGAGAGCGTAGCGCACAGAACTATCAAGAAAGGGACACGCAAGGTTACCCACTGAAAACTCGATGGCTTCCAAAACACAATTGGAGAACGGGGTTACACTTCCGGTAACTAGGGGGTTTAGGGAATGTTATTTGCGGACTCTGTTTGGAAGCTGTGCACAAATAGACACATACCTGAAGTAATAACAGGTAACGTATTTATGCTATAAAACATCTAGGATTAACACTTTTAATGGACTGTGATTTAGTGGTAATGTTCCCAACTGCGGATCCGTAGTTGTGGCTTTGAACCCCATTGGAGGGGATAAGACTTTTCATGACCAAACCCAGGCACTAAGTACTGTCCAACCCAGGTACATAGAGAGGGAATTAATATAAGTTCTAAGAACTTGTTCCCCAATCAATGTTAAATAAGTAAGTTAAACGGACAGACTGTTTAGCTGTCTAAATCTGCATCCTCAAAAATGCTGTAAAGGCCATGAGCATCAGTTGAGTTATAGATTCAACTGGCTACAATTGATCTAACAGTAATGTCTTACTACAGAATTGGAAAGACAAAATGTTATTTAACTATCTCTTTAAGATTTATTATTGAAAATACAATAACAGAGCCTAACGTGTTTATGAAACCCAAGGTATGACTATTTGAGTTTACTGTTGCTCCAACAGAAATTTCAGCAATATTGCAATGTCCACCTAATTACGGTGGAAGAAGACCCAAATGCACGGAGGCATCCAGGTAGAACCACAGACCTACCGCAAGCCAGCTGGAAGGAAAAGCTGACACTTGTTATGAGATCCATTGCATTCTTTATAAATGTTATTTCACAATAAAATAAACAAAAAAACATCATTAAAAACCAATAAAAGAATAATTCTGAATAATTAAGAGCATGCTAATAATTAATGCATATTAAAAAAATATTAGAATCCTTCTGAGAATCAAGCTTCACAAAGTTTCACTGGCATTAACCGGGAATGCTGATCGAGAGAATTTTCATGTAAAAAAACATGGACCATAACTATGTGAAAAAATCATCAACTGGAAAACATAGCACCTCTCCTTAGTCATAAAACATTCCAAGATTTTTCATTTAATTCCAGATATTGTTTATTGAGAAATAGCCATAAACAGACAAACAAAAAATGAAATGAAATGTTGATCAATTATGCCATAAAAATGAATATGATCTATATGGCACCGCGCCTTTGTTAATTAACCTTATGAAATAGGAGATTTTATTAAACACAATGCCTAAATTCTGATACAAAAATAATAATCCAATTTGTAGGAATGAACTGATGGAAGCAACTAATGGTCAATATAAACTGAAACTTTACACAATGTAGGACTCCCTTAAGAAATAAATGAGATATTGCATGCAAGATAGAAGTAAAATGCGACAGGCAAGAAGGTTTGCCAACCATGGTAAGCTGAGGCCCAATCAATTAAACCCATTTTGCAGTAACAACATGTGTCCAATATAATCTGTTTTTTTTAATACTGAATTAAACTGCGTAAAGAAATGAAAAGCAATCATTGTTAAGTTGTGAAAGCTGTTATTATCTCAGATTAGATGACAGCTCTTTCTGTCTAAGCATTGTTGTTCGACACAGATAACAAAGCAATTTCAATCACATTTGGAAAAGAAAATCAATATTTCCCTCTGCATACCAACAATGCTGATCAATTATTGATTGTTTTGTTTGTTGTTGGGTCATGTGAAAATCTCCATCAATCTGAGATAAACTTCTTTATATACACACAGTGATTTTCTAATCCAATTTTTGATGTTGTTCATGTAGGTCTATATAAATGCAATCTAACAACAATTCAAGTGTGTGTTTATCCTGTCCTAGACCAGAATCAAGCCTGGCATGCATTCAGGATATCAACAAATTCAGCCATTTGCTAACAGTCAGCTTATGTCGTAGGGTCATATACCATGCTGTTCACATGTACCTTATACTGTAGGAATAGGTGAACATTGTGATTATGACACTCAGACAGCTTCATAGCTGACTGTTTTAGTCCTCCTATGTGTACTATTAATTTGTGATATCATTCTAATTTCGATTTGGTGAGAGGCGTGACAACCAGTACCAAAAATTCATGTCACGCTGACAGCTCATTGATGGACTAAGCTGACTGTAAGCATATGGTCTAAACACTGTATGTATCCCTGGTCAGACTGAGGGTAAAAATACTGAGTCACCCAATTAGAAGTGTACAGTGGTGCTAACGTATCAGTTGTCAAAAATAGCGTATATCGTTCGTATCGCATCGTATCGTAACGTAATATTACTCAATCGCATCGTAACGTATGGAATCGTATTCTATCGCATTCAACGTATTAGGCATAATAAACGGATTGTATCGCATCGCATCGAACAACCGTATATCGGAAATCGTATATCGTAAATCGCATAACGTATATCGTATTGAAACCACCCAGGGTTTAGGAACAGTTTAATGTTACGGACACCATCGATATTTCAGAATAATTAATCTTCGTGTCTTTAAATTTTAATATTTTGCTTAAGTTTATAAATGGTGGATCATTAAATCACATTATGCAGTACATTTTTTTCATTTTTAACAATTGCAATAGTTATATTTCTTTTACTTTATTATTTTATACATGTGTTATGGCCTACGTGACTTTCAGGAGCAGACGCCATGCGATGTTATATAATTTGATGCACGTGTGAAAAGTACTATATCAGAGACGTAAATACCTTTAATATAGCTTCGTGACTATATTCAGTATTAAAGTGGAATATATTAAAATATGTTTGATCAATGTTTGCTTATTAACCTTCCAAAAACTAACAAATTAAAACTTACCTACTTATGCAAGATCGTCCGAAATGTTGCTTTCGTGTAATTATTTTATTTCCCGGACATTTTTTTAAACCCCTGTATTTACTCGAATGCCCATTTTTCTTTATTATTTAATGAATTCGTGAACAAAAGATAATGTAATTTACGAATATAGCTTATTTATTTAATTATTTCCTATTTATTTAGGTTTCTCTATCTCTCTTTCATTACGCACACGCGCGCGCGCACCACACACTTCCAAAAAAATTTGGATGAATGAGTGCAAATTATGTTTTTTTTTTTCTCCCTTTTTCATCAGTACGGAGATAATCAAAATTCAGGTAGGTGGAGACTGAAAATCCAAACCGAGCATTTTTTCCCGATGATCGCGTAAATCCTAATACGTACATAATATATGATGTGTACAAGATGCATCGGTATTGCTTGAGAAAACAGAGCTCTAAGTACTAGTTCTACACAGAACATGTTTACAGTATATCGGTGCTATACCTCGGACAATATATTCGAAGAGCATTTTTTTTGTTTTGCGAAATTAGCATGGGTAATCACACCCAACTTAATTGTATCTAACAACAGCTCTTTCATATGGAAAAAAACAAACAAAGAAAAACGGGACCACATTTTCATGATATCTTACTGCTATGTCTTAATATTTAATATGATAAACCAGAATTATTGCAAGCCATAACAATAGAAAAATAAACATAAAACCTACATGGGAATGGAAATTTGTTATAAAATAATTTTAGTATTTTATTCCTGATAACCCCAGAGTTCACTACAGATAATAGTTAAAAGAAAAGATCTTGTTTCCATTTTTACAGTTCGCTAAAGATCTCATTTCCATATTATTACAGTTATTAAAATAGAGATATAATAGGTTAGAACATTTTTTTTGCATATCCCTAATCTTTTATTTTAAATTTTAAATGAAAAAAGTGTTTCGCAATACCGGGGCGTGCCATAAGTTCTTATCAGCAGCACAGCATGTGTTTATTTTGACGGATATGTCACCTTTATGTCTCGCCGCTGCCGGAATACCACCCCCAGAGGAAAGACTTTTGACATGTACACAGAGTGAATGTTATTTCCGTACAAAAAAATTACAATTTTTAGCAATAATTTGAAATTCTATTTTAAACACACCAATATTCATAGAATAATAATAATAATTAAAACTTTTTTCCAATCTAGGTATGAGGCACGAATATATTTCGAAGAGAGAAAAAAAATTAAATTTACCGATATGGAAAATGATGAAAACAGTATCAAAAATACATTTGTAAGTGAGTGGCGGGCACACATGTGTGTGACTTAGGGACTTATTTTTATATCACAAATGAGCGAATCATAATGGTATTCTTTAAAATATTTTGATTTTTAAAAAACGGCGATAAAATACACAGTTTTTTTAAAAAATGGATTTTTTTTTTAATTTGTTCTTCCGATTGAAAACCATTGTGTCTACAAATCAAAATTCTGCAAATTAAAAATTTTTCTCAAACCAACATACATGATAACATTAATGACCATTAGCTCAAAATATGGGATGAGAGAGAGATGAATCCCTATTTTTATGCGGAAGACACAGTGAATTAGTGCGGGGGATGATACATATGCACACAATAAAAATTGTTATATCATAAATATTTTAATGAAAAAATTAAATACTTACTTTTAATAATTTTTACAAATACTTGGTCAAAACCTTGGTACCTTACAAAATATTGAAACCCAACACTGAGATAATTTCCCTACTTAATAAGAGACAATTAGTTATATATCCTTCATTATTAAGCATGTGTTAGACAATCTGGAAACATGTCTGGAAAGGTTAAAAATAACTTTTTTACAGTAGATAACTGGGGTAGTCAAAATGAGATTAACCGATTTGGCAACTTTTTTTTTCTTGTACTCGATTAACGAAAAAAAATCATATTAAACGTAACGCAGGGCGGCGTATGACATTTCTCACGAATACCCGGTTAAACGCGGCCTCTTCATCATGGCATTTTTTTCGACAAAAGCTTTTCGACCCATGTTAATGTACATTTTTAATTTTTTTTAATTACCAAGGTCAATTTCCAACCCCATTCTTCGGGCTAGGGGTTTTTAAAACAATAGAGATTTTCCGGGTTCTGGTTAAAGTATATGAAAACATAATTTTTATTAAATCTATACCCATGACAGTTACCTACTTGTAAATATCGAATATCCTAATAAGAAAATAGATCGGGCTATTCTCCCACACTCACTCGCATTTTTTGATATTTGATACATCCAATAAAATTATTTATACATTTATGTTTTATGGGTTAAATGCAAAGTTTGAAAAATGCCCGAAGATATTGTTTTAATTAGCACAAATGACAGCGTAATAGATATTAGAAAGATTGCTGGATCCCTTTTTTTTTTTTTTAAAGTGATTAATATCAAAACACATAATAACAAAGCATAATTAATACATTTTTTATAAGTCCCGTTAGAAAAAAAACCGTTTTTTAGTACACCTGCTTAGTTGTTATTGACGGAGACAACAGAGCCGTAACATTTCTAGAGAACCGCAATTTAGTTTGTCCCCATTTCCTTTCCCGTTTTGTTTATTTCCGCTGTTTATTCCCGATAAAACACGGTTGTGATAAATATTGTTAAAAGCTTAGTTGAATTTCATTTTTTGAACTTATTGTAAAATCATTGTATACACTTTAAAAAAAGCCATTTATATTACCGTTCGTATATCG
>CM037779.1:15277552-15301584 GCA_021229015.1 Solen grandis
CTTATTAAAATTATGTCTTTTAAAAACCCTTTCTCCATTAGACTCATTCTGACACACTAATAACCAAAAAAACCTTTTTCTAAAAAAGCCACACTTTAATCTCCCAAAACTTTAATAAAAAATTTTTATATTAACCCCCAATTCAGAACAGAAAACGCATAAAACCGATCAGAATGGAGTTACTTGCAGGCTTTTTAGCTGGTTTTATGCTTTTTGCATAGTCTTTTCATGGTATTTTTTTGGAAAAAGATTAAAGTTTTTTAAAAGCCTTTTTTGCGTAATTAATCTAAGATTAAAATGGGGGAATCCATCCCCCCCCCCCCCCCATTTATTCACCCACCAAGCATTTCAGCATCGTTTTCTGAAAACCCCAGGCTCCACATTCGTCACCGATATAGTTAAGATACAAGGTGCAAATTTTTACTACTGGTTGTTTTTTCCCATTCACTTTTTAAAAAAAAAATTTCCAAAAATTACGTTATACAATTACATATCCTAAACCCCCAGAAAAAAATTCTAATGTTCTCAATTATTTTTAGAAAAAATTTTCCTCTTTTTTTTTCTTTTTTTTTTTTTTATTTCTTACCTTTTTGTTCATTTTTTTTTATATATCTTTTTTTTTTTCTGTCTTTATTTATCTTTTTTTATTTTTATTTGTAAAATTTATCATAAAAGAAAGCAAAAAATTTTTGAATTAAAGAAAAAAATTAGTATTACTAATTTTTTTTTTCCCCTCCCTTTTCCCCTAAAAAAATTAATGTAAAAAAATCAACAAAATTTATTACTTGATAAATTTGCGAATAAATGAACAAAACTTTCAACAAAAACAAATCATAACCAAAAAAAAAAAAAAAAATCATTCAATTCAAATTATTCCTTCAGACTCTGTATCTCATTTTTCAAATAAAAAAAAATTTAATTATGAAAAAATGATAAATGTACAAAATTTAATCCTATAAATTTTGACTCCAATTAATAAATTTTAAAAAAGAATATTTAATGGATCATCAAATTTTGATTAAAAAAACCCACATATTATGACTATATTCAAAAAATATTTAGGTTGTGTATAACTATTTTTACTATCTCTTTTCCGTACAGCAGTAATTTGTTTTGCAGTAACCCTTCAGGGTCTTACTGTGAAATTAGTAATCCCTGCAGTTGACAAATTGACCCTTCCCAGATTTTGATTGACAGCCGATTGCCAATCAGATAACGGGGTTTTTGACTTACACTGACAAAAAGCCACGTGGCCATTTCCTAAGACAATGGACAAACCACAATTTCCTCCCCCCCGGGTTACCCGTACCCGGATGTCCTACACAGAAAAAGTGACCTTTTTAAAGCTGAAAAAAAGTGTTTTTTTTACTGAAAACACAATAAAGGATAAAATTTTTATAGAACACAGTTAAAAAGTCAAAAAACCCCCAAATTTTGGGGCCTTTTGCACCAAACCTTAAAATTTGGCATTACTGGAGGGGAATTTTTGAGAAAATTGGTGGAAAAACCGCCGGGGCACAAATTTTCTAATGTTTTTTAAGCTTAAATAGGTAAAAAGTAGTGGGGGGGACCCCAGTTTAAAATTACAAATTATTTCTCTTAATTAGATCTATCTAATGAGGGTAATTTGGGGTGTCAATTTCCCTTACAGAAATTGTCATTTGCATTATGCTTATATAGAACATAAGTAAATTAATTGTGGTTTGCCCCGATAGGGGGTGGTTTTTGAGGGGGGGTGACCTATTTTTATTATTAAAACTTTTTTATTAGCAGTTTTTTACTTAAAAAATTTTGGGACTTTTTTTTTTATAAAATAAAATGTTTATATGTTTTTTAAGAAAAATATAAATTTTATATTATATAAAATAATATAAAAAAAATATAAATTTTTCCCCCTTTACTAAAAAAATTTTTTAGAATTACTTTCGGTTTGAAAGATACTGTTTATAAAGCCATGACAATAGGGGGGTTAAAAATATAAAAAAAATCATGCCCCATTGGTATGAAACAGAAAAATGGGACAAAGGGAGTTAAATTTCCTTTTACTAGTAAAAAAATGTCCAAAATAAAAACTGCATGGAAAAGGTTCCCAAACCAAGACCCCAAAAGGACCTTTTTCAGATGATTTCTTTTAACCCAAATTTTGCATTTGCGACACAGATAATCATAGAATTCTTTTAAAAAAAGCATGATTGTAGCCCGCATCTGTCCATGATTACCTGCATAATGTGGAACATTTGATTGGGCCCCCCGGGGTATGAACATGAACAGCGATTGCTTAATAAGGGGAATCTTACTCATATGTATCATAATGCGTGACAGCTTTGTAATATTTGGCAAATTTTCTTTTTCTTTTTTAATTTATTTATTTATTTTATTTTTTTTTGGTTAGGATTCTTTTTAAGGGATTGTGCTGTTTTGGGGGGGACCATGTGTTTTATGTTTTATCTTATAGATATACTCCTCTCTTTTCCTCTCTCTCCCCCCCCCCCCCCCCCCCCAACACCCCTCTCTCTCTTTTCTTCTAAAAAAAAATCAAAACAAAAAATCAAATACACTATATTTTTAAGACAACAGTGCGCTTTAAAAAAAGTGGTTTTTTTTTCCAGGTGTAGACAAATTGTACAAATTTTTTTTTCATCATGAAAACTGGGACTGAATTTTAAAAGGCTCATTCACTGCCAAATTAAAACCATGCACTTCCCAGCATTTTTTCACACTTATGAAAAAAAAAGTTTCAAAAAGGGGACAACAAGAGCTTCTTTTTTTTAAAAAGCTTTAATTTTTGCTTTGGGAAGCAGTTCAACAAATTACACTTTACTGTGTTTTAAGAATTAAAAAATTTGCTCTTTTATACTCATTTAAAAAGGGGTTTTCTCAAAATTTTTCTTAATAAATGGTTATCTCCCCTTTGTGTTTTTGATCTAGTTTGTTTTTTTACTTTTTTTCCCCTTTTTAATGATTTATATTTTTTGTTCCTGGATTGGATTGGCAGCCGTTTCTCATTCAGGCCTGGATAGCCTGTCATTCTATCACGCTTTCGCTTCTGCTCTTAGTGGAGGTCAAAATTTCCATTTTAGCAATAGTCAAGCTCCCCAGCCCCATTTATCATCATTTCCCCCTTCCCCCGTCCATGATCTCGGGGTTTACACGGGTAAGGATTTAACCCCTTAAAATTTTCAGCTTTTTGGGGGTTGTGTTTTTTTTGAGTGTAGTTGCGTTTGCATTTCAAGCAAGATGCTTTTTTCTCCTTCCCACCCATAAATTGGCCCCGTGATCACTGTTTACTCTTGTTGACCTTAACATACATCACATACCCCCTGGAACACTCACCCTCCACAATCTTTTGCCCAAAATTAATGCTGCTTTTTTGCTTTTCTGATGAAGGCCTAGAGTGGACTATGTTCCAAAAAGGGGCCTGTGCTTTTTAGGGTGGACTTTTTTGGCCTTAGGGGGTTTCCCCCCATCTCAAAGGGGCCCCTCTGCTGCATTTTTTATGTATCATGTGGTGCCATAATGAAATCAGTCAGTTTTTTAAACCTTGGGTCGTGTTGGCCAGTTTTTAAAAAAGTGCAGCCATGTCACCTCTAAAATTTTGTTGGGGGAATTTTTTTTTTTCTTAAAAGTTGAATTTTTTTAGGATTTGGAAAAAACAGCCCAATAACGAGAATGGTCTCCAGAGAATCAGACATCTTCCAAATGTGACAATCACATGAAACTAAAAGAAATGCTGCACCCTTTGAAATTTTGTATTACCCCGTGAGATGGGGAAATTTGGGTTTTTGGCCATTCAAACCCCCTGAAGTCCTGCAAGGGGCTGTTTTTTCAAGATACTCCACAGTTTTTAAAGAGAAGGGCAACATTCCTTTTAAAGAAAAAGTGCACTCTTTCAGATGAACAAAAAAAGGGGCAGGGTGAGATTTTAATTTTTTTTTTAAATTTTGTTGTTGTTTTTTAAAAAAATTAAAAAATCCAAAAATGTTACTAAAAATAGTAAAAAGTTTATTGAGAAAAAAAAAGTTTTTATTTCAGTTGCTTTACATTTCTAATGCAGTAGTTTAGGAACCAATTTTTTTTTTTCTTTTTAAAAATAACATAAATGAGAAGTTATAAAATTTTAGGTGACCATTAAGTAGACGGGGTTTCAAAAGCAGTTATTTTGGGGGTAACCCTCTTACATAAAATCGTATTTTTTTTAAAATGAAGGAAAATTTGCTACAAAAATTTATAATCTCAGTAACATTGTGCATACTTTTAGACACTTTTTGATTTTTTTGTACTAAATAGGACTAAGACCACAATTACCTGCCCTTGGTTACCCTGTATCCGGATGTGCCTACACAGAAAATAGTGACCCTATTTAATGCTGAATTAAGGTGAGTTTTTGACTGAAAGACATGCAATAAAGGATCAAATTCTATAAAACACAGTTAAAATAGTCATAAAATGCCCAATTTAGAGGCCTTATTGCACCACAACCTTAAAATTTGAGCATTACTGAGAGGGGAATTTTTGAGAAAATTGGTGTGAAATGGCCGACCGGTGCACTAAATTCATACGTATGTTATTTAAGCTTAAATAGGTCAAAAAGTAGTCGGGTGACCCCATGTTTAAAATGTACAGAATTATTTCTCTTGAATAGATCTATCTAATGAGGGTAAGTTTGGATGTCAATTTCCCTTACAGAAATTGTCATTTGCATATATGCTTATATAGAACATATAGTAAAATTAATTGTGGTCTTAGTTCAACTGGGCTAACTCAGCTGGTCTTGTCACAGCAGGTAGGGGCCTGTCTCAGTGGGATACCAAATTTTTTGAGATGCTGTATGGCATATCTAATCAATGTAACGCAGTATGCCGGGATGGCAGATCTGACCCTAATTAAACACCAATCAATGTAATTAAGTGTTTAGCACATGATGAATGGTTGATCTATTTTACACAAACGAACATGTGTTTTGTTTGTGAGCACTTGAACTAGGTATGAATAGAAACTGTCAAAATAACAATTGGGGAGGAGTTACATGAACATTTCTTCTGATTTTTCATGCTAGGAAACCTTTAATCTGGCTTTTAGAATGTTTGTGATTCTTCACAGGTGTTTCTATACACTTGGCTTCCAACTAATTATCTTGACATCACTATATGACTGAAAAAATACTGTCGCCATTAAAGTTAAAACATCAAAACAACAACACATAAGTAAAACAAATACATGTAAAAACTATATGACATACCTTATTTCTCCAAAATAAGTCACCATTTTGATCCCCATAATCATATCGTATTTCCTCTCCATTGTTGATATTTCTTGTGGCAAACAGACAGATATGGGGAATGGATTTAAATAGTTGCATTCTCATTTTGCTATTACATTTGGAAGATCCTTCGATGGCATCATTTACATACCGTCCCAACCGGTCAGTGTCAACAGCATCGATCCTATTTAAAGTCAGTCAATTTTGGTAAAGCTACCTACATTATTCTTGTATTAGTGTTACAATTATTTTTTTTAAGTAAAGGGTTATATAAAATTCAATATAATAAAATAACTATACAACAAGGTTTTATCTGAATATGCAATTTACAATGGCAAAACCTTCAGTATTTCTTCGGGAGATGTTGATCCTTTTTTTAGTAAAATGTAAATGAACAAGTAACTTAAACTTTCAATCAGGCCACCACCTGTTGGACTGCTGTTAACTGGTCCCTGTTATTGATTATGTGCTGTGATAATTGAGTTTCATTTGATTAAGAGGAAACAGGAAATAAGGGAGAAAAGATCTGACAATAGTAGTCTACATTGTGAGATGGTCTTTTTATTAAGGTAGTCCTTATATGAGGCTTAATTGTAACTATAAATGTTTTCTGCAATACTTGAGATCTTTAGGGGTTAAAAGGTGATTTTTTTTTTACTGCAATAAAAATCAGTATTTTGGTCCGGGAAAAAAAATAGAATTGACAAACAGAATCTAAATACTGATATCTTTTCATTTTTTAAGTTTTCATAACACTTCTAAGTTATCACGGGATCTAAATTTCCAGACATACAGACATTATATAGATAGAGGGTCTGAAGGTCAAGCATACAAACTGTGTGGAACTGATTAATACAACAATCCTTGATAGAAAAACATTCTACTGAACATACAGACATATTGTCTGTTACCAATGGGCATCTGCATAAGGAGTGGGAGGAAAATCCCAGTCCTGACAGGGAGCAGGAGGTCTTGGATTCAATCCCAGGCAGGTACATACAACAGTTATGTACTCCATGCTTGGCATTTAGCATAAAGACAGAGTTTTCAGGATTGGACGTGTCTATTTGAGTACTGTTGCTGGGACAGTATTTCAGTCATACAGCGAAATCCAGCTATTTACAGGTTGAGAAAGATCCCGGATGCACAGAGGCATCCGGGTAGTACCACTGATCTACCGCAAGCCAGCTGGAAGGCTCAGGATTGGATGGTCCGATGTGAGGATAATGTGATTAGACATGGTATCATACAACATGTCTATGGTGTGATACTGCAATATGACAGCACTATAACTGTATCAAGACACCGTTTCCAAATGATTGAAATACTAAACCAAACAAACAAAATAAATTGATGTTTTTTTTTATCCCCAGCTGACTCAGAAATGGTGACCAAGATTGAATTTACATTTCTTCTGTGTACACTGTGGTACATGTAGGAAATGGACAAACAGATGATGAAAATGTTATAGACTTCAATCTCACTATTTTGATTGGCTCTCATGGCAAACTCATCAAATTTATTTCAAACTCTTTATGTGCCACAAAACTTAAAGCCAAACAGGTAGTTGTGGTTAACACTATCAGCCTCTTTGGATGAAATGTGTTTGCCGACATACTCCAAAATAAAGTCTCCTTTATTGAAAGTTTTTTCTGCAAATACCCCGTATCCTGTTAAAACATAAGTAATATACATGCTAGCATCTGTAGCTGCCTTACCAGTATATCATTGGGATTATGCATGTATATATTAATTGAAGAATAGTTTAGTTTTATAGGGCATGTCAGACAATCTAACACTACAAATGTTAGAGACTGAGAAAATGTATCTCCATTTCATATAAATCTGAGTTTAACTTTGCTCATATTATCACATTTTGAAATAAAGTAATGAAAAATAGTGACGTGTATATTATAAGCATTCTTATAAAGTTTTATAAATTTATTTTATATTGAAATAAATAAGTTTGGTTTCTATAGAAAAATTAAAAATATATATATGCTTGAAGTGCTTTAATTTAAATTTTGTGTGTGTGTTTATTCTTATTTGCATCATTTTTTATCATTTGAAAGAAAAAAACAACTAACTATCCACTTACCAACCTTAGCCTCAGGGCATGAAAAACTTACATTTTGTTAATAATTGCCATATAATTTAATATATATGCTGAAATATATTTACCAATATAGTCAGAGACTTTACGGGTTTCAAGTCCATCTTGGTCTTTGTCTGTTTGGCACCATAGCCTAGCTGATTGAGTTGGCGATATTCTAGGCTACAGAACACATATGTTTTTGTATTACCACACTATCTAGTATATTGTGAACAATAATGCATGCTTTGCTCAGGTAAATGTATCTGAGAATTGATCACATTAAATCAATAAAAACATAACTTGTTTCTATCATGATATTTTTGACTGTGTTAAATATTAATGAAATATACCTGTAAAAGTTAAGACTAGCTTGATTTGTGTAATAAAAGTACTATTTTATCATTAAGATTTTAAAATAACATAATTAATCGGTGAAGTCTTCTTCTATTCTTGTATTACTGATGTCATATAATAAAATAGTTTTTGACATGAGTAGTAATAAATTATTCAGACATATTAATTGATATTTATACATAAAGCGTGTGTGTGTCCGTCACTGCGACAGTATTTCAGTCATATAGTGACGTCCAGCTAATTACAGGTGGAGGAAGCCCCGAATGCACAGAGACATCCGGGTAAACCACCGACCTTCCGCAAGTCAGCTGGAAAACATACATAAAGCAACCGGTTTCATATTTTCAGGAAGACAATACATGTTGTATATCAAAAATTATGATGTTTGTCATAACAGCAACTTTATTTTGCATATGCACAGTTTTTGTAACATCAGCCATTTTAAGATATGTATAAAATGTTGCTCCATTGATAACCTAGCTCATTGGTTGTGAAATTTATAAAATGGAAATATCACAAAAAGGAATAAAAATACCTTTCTAGTCTTTCCAAGTGCTGCGTCTACCTATATGTGGTTGAAATAAAGAAGAAATATACACGCTGTTCAAGTTTTAGTCGTTAAAATTAATTTTTAATGTCTTTTTGAATGTAAATTCATTTTCTTAATCCACAGAAACTATTCAAATTAATAATGATTTGACAAATTAAAAATATTGATGTTCATTAATAGATCTGGATCTAAATCAAACAAGAGGGCCATGATGGCCCTGGATCGCTCACCTGAGTACCATTGCTACAACTGATTACAAGGTTTTTAAACAGACAAGAATTCTGATATAACTCAATCTTAAACATTTTAGCCCTGACAATACTACACACCAAATATATAAGCACTGGGCCTTATGGTTTCAGAGGAGAAGACTTAGTGCGGGGTCATTTATCTCCAAAGGGCCACCATTTTGAAAATCTTGATAATGAACCATCAGATGATGCTACATACCAAATATCTAAGCTCTAGGCCTAATGGATTCATAGAAGAAGATTTTTAAAGTGACCCCTGGTGCGGGGGCATTTATCACCATAGGATCATGATTTGTACAATCTTGGTAATAAACCATAAGATGATGCTTCATACCAAATATCTAATCTCTAGGCCTTATGGATTAATCGAAGAAGATTTTTAAACATTTTCCTATATAACTCTATGTAAAACAAGTGACCCCTGGTGCGGGGTCATTTATCACCATAGGGCTATGATTTGTACAATCTTGGTAATAAACCATAAGATGATGCTACATACCAAATATCTAAGCTCTAGGCCTAATGGATTCATAGAAGAAGATTTTTATCATCGTAGGGCTATGATTTGTACAATCTTGGTAATAAACCATAAGATGATGCTACATACCAAATATCTAAGCTCTAGGCCTAATGGATTCATAGAAGAAGATTTTTAAAGTTTTCTATATAACTCTATGTAAAACAAGTGACCCCTGGTGCGGGGGCATTTATCACCGTAGGGCTATGATTTGTACAATCTTGGTAATGAACCATAAGATGATGCTACATACCAAATATCTAATCTCTAGGCCTTATGGATTCATAGAAGAAGATTTTTAAAGCTTTTCCTATATAACTCTATGTAAAACAAGTGACCCCTATTGCGGGGGCATTTATCACCGTTTGGCTATGATTTGAACAATCTTGGTAATGAACCATTAGATGATGCTGCAAATGAAATATCTAAGCTCTAGGCCTTATGGATTCATAGAAGAAGATTTTTAAAGTTTTTCCTATATAAATCTATGTTAAACAAGTGACCCCTGGTGCGGGGGCATTTATCACCATAGGGCTATGATTTGAACAATCTTGGTAATGAACCATAAGATGATGCTTCATACCAAATATCTAAGCTCTAGGCCTAATGGATTCATAGAAGAAGATTTTTAAAGTTTTTCCTATATAAATCTATGTTAAACAAGTGACCCTGGTGCGGGGCATTTATCACCATAGGGCTATGATTTGTACAATCTTGGTAATGAACCATAAGATGATGCTTCATACCAAATATCTAATCTCTAGGCCTAATGGATTCATAGAAGAAGATTTTTAAACATTTTCCTATATAACTCTATGTAAAACAAGTGACCCTGGTGCGGGGGCATTTATCACCGTAGGGCTATGATTTGAACAATCTTGGTAATGAACCATTAGATGATGCTACATACCAAATATCTAAGCTCTAGGCCTAATGGATTCATAGAAGAAGATTTTTAAAGATTTTCCTATATAACTCTATGTAAAACAAGTGACCCCTGGTGCGGGGTCATTTATCACCGTAGGGCTATGATTTGTACAATCTTGGTAATAGCCCATAAGATGATGCTACATACCAAATATCTAAGCTCTAGGCCTTGCAGTTTTGCAGAAGAAGATTTTCAAAGTTTGCATTTTTAAAATCTATTTTTAGCTCCTGTGACCTACTTTTTTAACCAATCTGAATAATTTGTACAACTTTGATAGAGGGCATCATAAGGATGATTCCTGTGAAGTTTGGTCAAAATCCCTTCAGTGGTTCATGAGGAGATGTTGTTTAAAGCAAATTGTTGACGACGGACGCACGCACGCACGCACGCACGCACGCACGGACGACGGACGACGGACAAAAGGCGATCAAATAGCTCACCATGAGCACGTTGTGCTCAGGTGAGCTAAAAAGCAAAACACGACTTTGCTACTTAAAGCATACTAAACTAGTCCCTACGAGTATACACCCTCCATTTAAAAAAAAAAATGCAACAATTATGAAAGTAATGGATGGTGGTTAGGACCCCCGATTGCAGTGACTTTTTTAAGCATGGACCTTTGTATTATGAAAAACATAATGCTTTATAAATAACATATAAAGCTACCATTTTAACAACTCCATGACTTTTTATGTGTGCATATGGCCAATATGCCAATGGCACATCATTGAGTAATTGAGAGGATTTCTTTTTAAGTTTGAAAAGAGATGATAAGCTTATGATAGAGTTGAATGAATATTATTTTGACGATTTTTTAGAATACAAGTAAAAACAATTGAAATATGAAATTCACATATTTATACTTACAGCCCTTTTACCTCTTAACATGAATTACAATGCAAAGAAAAAAGAATGAGTCAAACAATTAAATTACTTTTTTTCTTTTTCATTTTTAAAATAAAGATAAATAAATAAACAAACGAACAATAAATAAATACATATTTTGAATGTAATGAATAATCAGCATCATTTTAATATTTAATTCATGAAATTGGTACCTCAATTATTTTATTAGTAGTGAGGTTTTTTGTTGTTTTTTGGGGGGGGGTTTTGCAGCAGGAAAAGGTATGAATAAGAATGAGTCCGAATCAACTGCTAAGAAGTCTCAGTATAAACTATTCTATTTTCGAAAATGTTAATGCGTGAGCAAAATTAACGAATAATATTTCTTTATTTATTTTGTATAAGATATAATGGAATTAATCTCTGCTTCTTACAGTAACATGCATGCACTGCGTTTAAAAAATTTAAATCCTAACTGCCCGCGAAAACGTGTGACTTTTTTCTATCTTAACATGCCAAACACACGTTCGAATTGAATTAATTCTACAAAAAAAAACAATATTTACTTATTTTCAAATATAAAATATAAAAAAAATGTTCTAGAATAACTTATTGAATTATTAATGAGACCAAAATAAAACTAACGTACCTTTAAAATGGAAATCTTTCCCAGTGCAAGGTCAAATGAAGACACGTGGTGGGTCGTAATCTCTAAACTCAAAATATGGAGAATTTATTGCGTCGACACACTGATCGAACGACCCACCGGATGATACCTCCTAATGAGGACTCATTATATTTTTACTTTTATTTTACGTTTTATGAAGAAATAAGCATTTTGAGATGGTTGAAGATTATTGCCAAATGAGCCGTCCTCAATTGAAAATCGTGTCCTCAATCGTTGCTGTTATTAGAAGTTCGTGCCCTCAATTGACGGTGCTTACTCACACACACACACAAGCGTGCGCGTAAACACACACATTTCACAAACTCCTTTTCAAGCAATATCTAAGCCTGGAGCTCCAACCACAATGTAGACTACATATGTGTCTTTCTAAGGAATCATGCTCTTGAATGTTTTTGTTTGGAAAAACACTAACGTAGGTTCTCATGAATTTGCAGCGGACAGGTGAATTTCAAGGACGGCACTGCCAATGTTGCGAGGATCTTTGTCACCACCGATCAATGCACAAAAGACGTAGCTTGGTGTGATCTTAACCTTCTTTTCATGTAGAACATAACTTTAGCCTGAAGTGGAAACATCTCCTCCTGAAAACATTTTAACAAAAACAAGCATTAATCTAAACATCACAGTCCTGCGTGGCTGAGAGGGTAAAGTCGCTGACTTTAACACTCACTCAGCCCCTCACCGCTTGGGTTCGAATCCCGGCAGGGTCATTCGGATTTTCACGTGAGGAAGGCTTGCGGTAGGTCGGTGGTTCTACCCGGATGCCTCCGTGCATTCAGGGTCTTCCTCCACCTGTAATTAACTGGATGTCTCTGTATGACTGAAATACTGTCGAAGCGACGGTAAACTCAATTAAACATCATACGGCACCGTTGAAAGACCTTAACACACATCTTTTGGGTATAAATAAAGTGCGTATATCCAAAATGATTGGTCGTCAGAACTTGTGAAAAGTTGGTAGGACATAAGACTTGCCACATGTAAATCACTAAAAATGACGAAGTAAAAAAAGAAACCTTTGAAAAGTACAAATATGTACAGCATTTCGTTTATTAAAAAATAAAGACTTGTAAATAAAGGGAACTTTATACCATAACAAGTCGTTCACCTGAGTACATAAGCTTATTTAAAGTCATTCAAATCAGCTTATATTACTACTTCAAGCAGCAATCAGACGTTTCAGATACAAAGAATTCTTAAGTTATCTAATCATCTGGAGGCAGTGTTTTTCATGGGATTAACTATATTTTAGGAATAATGAGGTGACCATTTGTGCAAAAGGAAGTTAAATTCTACCCCCTGGGATGGCGCTTCGATTTTCTCTGCAGAAACAAAAGCTATTGAGTTACATGTAGCTTTACATGCGGTATCGTCTTAAAAATATGACCTTTTCGAATCCACTAATACAAGATACTTTGATAAAACGTCATTACCTATCTTTTTCAAAACAAATTATATTTTTTTGGGTTCCCCCCTCATTAAATCTGTGTCTATCAAAAATCGAGAACCAAACTGGTGATGCATCTGTATACCTAAGCCCAGTTGCAGGGGTGCAATAACTGCCTTTGGCATACATGACTGTCTGGTGACCGATAAAAACTAATTTTAATGTAGGTTTAGTTTTGTTTAACAAAACCCCAAGAAAATACAAAACCCCAAGAAAATCAATTAAACTTTTCACAATGAATGAAGCATTCTTGTCAAGAGACACAACATAAAATGCTGAGGGATAGATGGATTTTAAAATCACCTGAACACGAATTGCTCAAGGTGAACTATTGTGATCACCCTCCGTGCGTCGTCCAACAAAATTTGCTTTAACAATCTCTGAAACCACAGGACAGAATTTGATTAAGCTTTGCATGACTCATCCTTGGGTGAAACTTCACAAAATTTACTAAATAAACTTGATCTATGTAGAACAATTGTTGCTATGCCATTGGAAAGAAGAAATAAACTTCATCATCTCATTCAAACTACTGGCCAGATTTCAAAATGTTTAAGTACCGATGTTCCTTGGGTAACCCTATAGTCAGGTGAGCTATCCAGGGAATCATCTATGGTCGTCTTTGTTTTTAGCTCAGGTAAGGTATTGTGCTGTCTTTGTCCGGCGTCCGTCGTCAACTTTTGCTTTAAACGACATCTCCTTAACCGCTGAGCAGATTTTGATGACATTTTACAGGAATGATCAGTAGGTGGTACTCAGCAAAAATAGCTATCCGCCAAGATGGCCGCCAGAGCTAAAAATAGAAAAAAAATCTTTATACGTCATCATCTCCAAAACCGCTGAGCAGATTTTGATGAAATTTTACAAGAATGATCCTTACGTGGTACTGAGCAGAATTAAATTAAATAATTCTGATCCGCCAACCAATAAAAATTTAAATGACATCTCCTAAACGGTTTTTTTTGGAAGATCCTTAGGTGGTACTGAGCAAAAATAGCTAAAATCGTTTAGGTCTGCTTACCAAGATGGCCACCGGAACAATGTAATAAAATTTAAATACTATATAATTAATTGTGTAATTTTTTCCTTTCTTAAGCATTTTGTTCTCAAGCAGTTGAATTCAGACAATCGATTTAGGGCCATTATGGCCCTCTTGTTTTTTTATATGACAGTGAAATGCTATGTAATTAATCATGAATAAAGTAGAGAATCAATATATAGCAGATAGTTAGACTGTTTTAGTGTGAACACAAGAAACAAAATTATTGAGATCAGAGACAGAGGGATGTGGCTGGAGTCAGCAAATGTAAAGATTAAAGAAGAAAAGGAAAATAAATTGAGACTAAAGAGGGAGGGAAAACAAAAGAGAAATAGTTGGATAGAGAAAATACAGGGAAATGAAGAGAGAAGAGCAAGTATATAGAGGAAGAGGAAGGAGGTTGAAAATAGAGAGGGTTTTGTACTGGAGGTGTAAGCAATGTTTGGATCTTGGAAGAGCCCGGTGAACCAATTACTGTCGGATATCGGCCATTAGTACTTGTTTGCCAATCTTGTGAAATTGTTATTCCGAACTTTATTTTGGA
Organism: Solen grandis; assembly: GCA_021229015.1. NCBI lineage: Eukaryota > Metazoa > Mollusca > Bivalvia > Adapedonta > Solenidae > Solen > Solen grandis. The sequence goes on from CM037779.1 coordinate 15,292,069, forward strand.
CCTCGTGTCTCGTTCTAGGTAGGGGGTCACATGACATCGTTTCCTAGTATCGACAACGAGCTCTCCGATTGTGACAACATTCATGTCGACTTCTCATGGAAAACGAAAAAAGTGAAATCCATGCACGGCATAGACTGTTCAGAGGCCATGCATGAAGGTTGTCACGGTCACAGTGAGGTAAAGGATAGTCAGCTGATGCAAAAGGAGGGGATCGATGATAGTTTTCAATATTAAAAGGGGCATAACTCCTGGCCTAATTGGCCGATATCCGCCATAATCGAACTTGGCCAAGATATTGCGGTAATAAACATTGTCATAAAGTTTGGAGATGATTGCTTAAGAAATGAAGATGCTAGAATGATGCAAACAAACTAATTGTGGACGGACGACGGACATTCATGGATCCTAATGTGCTCAGGTGAGCTAAAAATGAAAACTTTAAAAATCATTTTCTTAAGAACTACTGGCCAGATTTCAAAATGTTTCAGTACAGATGTTTCTTGGGTAATCCTCTATCAAGATTGCTAAAATCATTCCGATCTGTAAAAGAACATGGCCGCCAGGGGCCTTATATGTATATAGTGAGAACTTTAAACATCGTCTCTGAAACTGCTGTACAGAAGTTGTTTTCACCTAGCTGGAATGATCCTTGGGTGAACCTTCACATAAGCTCATCATCTGGTTGCCATGGTAACGGAAAGAAAAAAAAACAAGAGAGCCAAGATGGCCCTGAATCGCTCACATGAAAAATATTTCCATTATTGATAGATGTCCATTAGGCCATGTTACACACCAGATATCTAAACTCAATGCCTTTTAGTTTCTGATCTAGTTTTCCCTATTTAATAAGTCTGTGTTAAATCAAGTGACCCCTGGGGCAGGGAAAAATTTGAACATCTTGTTAAGGCCATGTTAAACATCAAATATCTAAACTCCGGGCCTTTAAGTTTCTGACACGAATATCTTTTAAGGTTTTTCTAAGTGAAAAAACCCCTTTGGCGGGGCCAATTTTGGCACACTGTCCATGATGTGAACAAACTTGGTAGATGCCCATAAGTCCATGATACACACCAAATATCTAAACTCCAGGCCTTGTGATTTCTGACAAGAAGATTTTTCTAGATTTTCCTTTTAAAGTAAAATCAAGTGACCCTTGGGTGGTTTAAATTTAAACCTCGTGGGCAATAATTTGAACAACCTTGGTAGGGGTCCATAAAACAATGCCACATATCAAATATCTAAATTCCAGGCCTTGTGGTTTCTGACAAAAAAAAAGTGACACTTGGGGCGGAGCCACTTTTGACCCCAGAGTCATGATTTGTTCGAATTTGGTAGATGTCTATAAGGCCATGTTACACGCCAAGTATCTAAACGCCAGGCATTGTGGTTTCTGACAAGAAGATTTTTCTAGATTTTCCTGGTAAAGCCTATGCAAGATTTTCCTGGTAAATCGTATGTAAAATCAAGTGACACCTGGGTCATGATTTGAACGAACTTGGTAGGGATGCACTAGGCCATGTTACAAAAAAAGTTACACACAAAAATATCTAAGCTATAGGCCTTGCAGTTTTGGAGAATATTGTCAAAGATTTCACTTTAAAAAACTATTTTTAGCTACTGTGACCCAGATATGCAATGGACTTGAACCATTTGTACAACTTTGGTAGAGCTTCATGCAAGGAACATCACATGCAAATGTTATCAAATTTGGCCAGTGGCTTCAGAGAAGATACCGTTTAAAGAAATTGTTGACGCCGGACGCATGCACGGACGCCGGATAAAATGCAATCACAATAGCTCACCATGAACACGTTGTGCTGAGGGAAGCTTAAATGAAACATTAATATCATTTTCTTCAAAATCACGGACCAGATTTCAAAATGTTTTAGTACAGATGTTCCTTGAGCATCTCTACCAAGATAAGCTTATCTGAAGTTTACTCTTAAAGATTTTACCATTTCACCATATCTGGAGAAGTCAACTCTACAAATACTTCTAAAATAATTCCGAACCGTAAAAACCACGGGCGGGGCTATTTTGCCTTATATATATATATTGAAAACTAGAGACCTGTTCTCCAAATCTCAGGCCAAATTGGCACAGGTGATCCTTGGGTAATTCTCTACAAATGTTGCTGAAATAAACTTTGGCCAGTAGTTTTTGAAGATGATATTTAAACTTTTCTTTCTTTTTTTTCTTTCCGTTGGATCAAGGCTATTGTAGCAACTTGAGTGAAGGTGTACCCAATGATCATCCCTCCTAAGTTTAAACGACGAATTGTGTCTAGCGGTACCCAAGGATCATCCCTGCTAAGTTTAAACAAATTCTGACCAGGAGGCGAAGCCCGTTTTCCTTATATGAATATAGTACAAATTTGAAAATTCTGGCTGGATTTCAAAGTTATTTGTCACAGATGTTCCTTAGGTAACTCTCTAGCAAGACTGTTCAATTTAGTTTGATCCGTTGAAAAACATGGCCGCCAGGGGGCTAAGCCCATTTTCCTTATATGTACATAGTACAAATTTGAAAATTCTTCTTGTCCTAAAGTACTCGCTCGATTTATGACTTGCAGAGGGCAGAGCCCATTAACCACAATATCATAAGATATTTGCTTACTAATACCTGGTTCTCAGGTGAGCGACCCAGGGCCATCATAGCCCTCTTGTTTACATAAAGTCATATTGATTACAAATTCCATGCAGAGGTACAGCAAAATAATTATAATTCCACAGATTGCTCAAGAAATGAAGATTTTAGAGTGTACTCAAATTGAAGTCTGGCATTATTCAAATTTAAAAATCCATTTTATCTGAAACCAGTGATCGGAATTTCATTTCATTTGGTATGTCATAAATGGTCATGTAATTTCTCTTTAACATAGTTGCTAAAATGAAGTTGTTCACCTAAAATGTAGGCCCCCACGTGTTTTTGTAAGTTCCTTATATACTCTATGTCGAAAATTTCAAATATCATCTTTGAAACCAATAGTCGGAGTTTTATTTCATTTGGCTTTGTCATCTAATTTTTTTCTACCATAGTTGCTAAAATGAAGTTGATCCTTAAAACATTAGGCTCCCACACGGTTTTCTTGTTTCCTTTATACTCTATGTAGATGTTGCCCTAAATAGGTCTGGTAAATACGCTCACTAGAGTATCGGCAGCTTAATTAAACAACGCTCACCAGAGTATCGGCAGCATAATTAAACAATCAAGTTGCACCTTGAATAAATTTCAGATAAAAAATACAATTTCAAAGTTTCTAAACAGACTTTATTAGAGCTAGACGGTGTTTGATTTGATACTTCAGAGTTCCAGATAACGTGCGTATTGGCGTAATTTACACATCGAAAGTAATTAGAAACGTATTAAGATATAATGTTGATATGTTTGTTTACGCACACTCCTATTTGATTATGAAAGGAATTAAAAATCAAAGCATTAGTCGTTGCGGTTGCTACTTGAATAACAAATTCAGCATCTGCTAATTTTAGAAACCCAAACTGATCTGCAACTACACCTGCATCGTCTAGGCGCTTGATAAATATAATATTTATCGATTTGCTTTATGGTAGTAATCGTTTGTCTAGTCTGGAGTACCTTCCCCTTATTTACACTCTTAAGACTAGAAACGAAAGTAGTCAATAATTGCCTGTTCGAAACCAAAACAACGGAGAATCGACAATGTCTTTGTTACAAACGCATACATTGCCAACGAAGACGTTAATGAGCTCCATCATCGACGAAATCAGTTACCGTTTCCGCGGTTGGCACATTTTATCGGTGACTCAAACGTTCTTCATGGTGGTTTTCAATTTCACTCCGTTTAGCACAGATAGGATCATCTTTCTTGCATTCGTTTTCGTGGTGAAATAATTTCTGAAAATGATTCTTCGGAGGCGATTGGGAATATATCATTCGACCTGAATGCGACTGTACAAGACTTTTAAATCGACGGTGTTTGTTTTAATCTGGGATATCGTTGTATTCGCTTTTCTGCAGTTATGTTACTCCTTAAGTTGTTAAATTGAAAGAATTACGTTTGATGACGTTATTTGAAATATTGAGAGATTTGTGAGCGGAAGCAGAATTATCCATGTCAAAAAGTTAAGTCAATTTCAATAAATGCTCAGCTTTGGGCTTTTCTATTAATTTCAACAAGCAAGGTTTTGTATTTTCATTTCTTAATTGACATTTTTTAATGTGTATTCGATACTTTACAGTTCCATAAAGTTCATTAGCTTCTTTATTCAAGTTTTCGCCCTTTATGCCCATGCTTCTTTTTAATAGTGTAAACTGTTTCACATAGCGGTCAAGTGTCAAAGCAAAGTTCCTCAACCGATATTTTTACAGCTTCTACAACTTTAACAAACACTCTTCCGTCCAGAAATGACTCAAAAGTTGTGAATGCTGGGAGATTCTTATTGAATTTCTTTAGCAACCTCCTAACAGTCCTTACTTTGGATCCCATGTCTTTTCGCCGCTGGTCAGCTTTGTTTCCTATTTTCTCTTTCAAACACATCTGAAGTACTCTTATCAAAACTCATCTTCCTAACAAATAGTTATGATGTCAAACTTAACTAATCCCTGAGAATAATTTAAGGTGTTTAAGTATGGCCCGTATGGTCGGTCCTAAAAGCATTTGGTCATTACTCGCGGAACTGGTTCACGTGTTGTTATTTTTAGCTCACCAGAGTACAACGTGCTCAAGGTGAGCTGTTCGGATCTCTCTCCGTCCGTCTTCCGGAACTTCCAAATTCTAGAATCTGGACAATATTTTCAAAAATTTGGTCTTTTTTTGTGCAATCTTACTTCCAAAATCCGGAATATGAAAGAAGTTTCAAAGATAAAGTTGTAAACCCTGCGGCAAAATATTATTGCTAACCAGCGGCGATCGTTTTGTTTTTTGACACGCCTTAGAATCACAACCTGTGAAAGGTAATTAAAATCTACGGCAAACTTTCCGATTGTTTGCCAGTCAGTGGTGGATTTTTTATGTCAAACATACGATTAAAGTGCAGCCGAATATTAAGATAATTAGACAGTGGTCAGTTATTAAAGTGATAATTAGGGGATTAGTTAGTGGTGTTTGCATCAAATTTTAATATTAAGAAGGTAATAAATAACTAAATCGGAAAGAAATTAGATAAAAAAACTGATGTAACTGATCAATTCAATTTTTCCATTCATTTCTTTTATTTGCAGAAACACAATAGTTTATCGCCATACAGATGATGCATTTACATATCAAACATGAGAAAAGCTAGTCCTATGAATAAGCCATAGCTTATCTATTTTACTTTTTTGACATTTTCTTGATACGCTATGTCTTATGGCTCGCCGTATACATTGTTGTTGATAACTCCGCGTGAATTCTAACGCTCACAATTTCATTCATCATTGGCATCAAAATCGTCAATTCCCCATTAAAACACATTAAACCTATGTCATACATAATAATTTACCATATTAGTTAAGGAAATTGATATACATTGACATTAAGAGGGTGAAATACTTTATCAAAAACTTCTCTTACCTTTTTCCGTTTATATCCTACATTACCTACAAACAACACAGAGTGATCCGCATAAAATGTATACAGTCATGGTTAACTTGGGAAAACGAATTCGGATGAAACTTGTCTTGTAAACTATATCATGTTCAAAGTCCAAAATAAACATTTCCAATGTTTGAAACATTTATATTTTGTAGTAATGATATGATAGATGATGATGATATATCAGTGAGTTGGAATTGCCTCACTCAACATCGTTAATTCGGCTATATTTATTTCGTCTAATTATTTTTGGCTATTCCGTATAGTTTACATAACACTGATTTACACAGCAAGATGGTGTGCAATTGACAACATCAATTGATGTCAGGACTAAGACCACAATTAATTTTACTATATGTTCTATATATGCATATATCAAATGACAATTTCTGTAAGGGAAATTGACATCCAAACTTACCCTCATTAGATAGATCTATTCAAGAGAAATAATTCTGTACATTTTAAACATGGGGTCACCCGACTACTTTTTGACCTATTTAAGCTTAAATAACATACGTATGAATTTAGTGCACCGGTCGGCCATTTCACACCAATTTTCTCAAAAATTCCCCTCTCAGTAATGCTCAAATTTTAAGGTTGTGGTGCAATAAGGCCTCTAAATTGGGCATTTTATGACTATTTTAACTGTGTTCTATAGAATTTGATCCTTTATTGCATGTCTTTCAGTCAAAAACTCACCTTAATTCAGCATTAAATAGGGTCACTATTTTCTGTGTAGGCACATCCGGATACAGGGTAACCAAGGGCAGGTAATTGTGGTCTTAGTCCTATTTAGTACAAAAAAATTCAAAAAGTGCCTAAAAGTGATGCACAATGTATACTGAGCCATTGTATGAATTTGTAGCAAAATATTCCTTCATTTTATCAAAATACAGCATTTTATGTAAGATAGGTGTATACCCAAAATAACTGCAGTTACAAATGCAGTCTAGCTTACATGGTCAACACTAAAATTTTAATAACTTCTTTATTTATGGGTATTTTTCAATGAAATAAAAAAATTGTGTTCCATAAACTAATCTGCATTAGAAAATGTAAAACAACTGAAAATAAAAACTTATTCTTTATCAATAAACTTGTTACTATTTTTAGTAATGAAAATAAAAAAAAATTTTTTATTTTAGAGTGCACTTTTGTCTTTAAAATGAGACATAGTAGACCATTGTACTAAGACTGTGGAGATATCTTGTTATGAAACAGGCCATTGCAGGCACTTCAGGGGGTCTGAATGGCCAAATACCAGATGGCCCCATCTCACCGGGGTAATACAAAACTTCAAAGGGTGACATGCAGTTGTCATTGTATCTTTCATGTGCCATTGTCAGCATCCCTGGAAGATGTCTGCTTTCTCTGGAGACCATTCTCAGTATATATAGGGCTGATTTTCACCAAAATCCTAATAAAAATATCAACATTTAAGCAAAAAAACTTTCATCAACACAATGAGAGGTGACATGGCTGCACATTTAAAAACTGGCCATATTCCACATAGCAAAGGCTTGAAACTGACTGACTCTTCATCTATGGACACCTACATGATACATACTGACTGCAGCAGAGAGGCCTTTGAGACTGAGGGTCAATCCGTAAGGCCAAGAAAGTCCACTCCTAAAACAGCACAGGCGCCTTTGGCTAACATGAGCCCACATCTAGGCCTCTCATCAGAAACAGCAGAATGCAGCATTAACTTTGGGCATAAGACTTGTGGAGGGTGAGATGACTTCCATGGATATGATGATGTATGTTAAGGTCATAATCAAGAGTCAATCAGCTGTGATCAGCCTAATTTATGGGTGGGAAGGAGAAAAAAGCATCTCCTGCCTTGAAATGCACTAACTGCAACTACATCTCACATTAAATCACACCCAAAACAAGCTGTATCATAAGGTTCAAACTCCTTACCATGTGTCAAACACCCCAGCATGATCATGGACTGGCAGAAGGGTCAAATGATGCATAAATGGGTGACTGGCGATGCTGGTACATATTAGCTAAAATGGAAAAATTTGACCTCCAGCTAAGAGCAGCAAGCAGAAAGCAGCTGATAGAATAGACATGGCCACCCAGGACCTGAATGAGAAACGGCTGCCAATCCAATGCACAGAGTATCATAAAATATAAATCATTAAAGGAGACAACAGATAAAAAGCAAACAAGATCAAAAATCATCAATAAGGGGAGATAACCATTCCTATGTACTAGAAATAATTTCATGAGTTATCTCCCTTTTGCTAAATGATATATAAAAGAGCAAATATTAGTTCTTAACAACACAGTAAAGGGATGAATTCTGTTGAACTGCATTCCTAGAGCAAAAATTAATGTTTTTTAATAAAAGGAAGCTCTTGCTTGTCCTTTATTTGAATATTATTGTTTTCATAAGTGCCTATAAATAAGATGCTGGAATGTGTCACTGAGTTTTACATTATGGCAGTGAATGAGCCTTTTAATTGCAGTCTCCAGTTCACATGATGAAGAAAAATTATGTACACATTTGTCTACACCATGAAAACTAACCACTTTTATTAAAGCGACACTGTTCTGTCTTAAAAATATAGTGTATTTGAGTTTTTTGTTTTGATTCTTTTTCAGAGAGAGAAAGAGAGAGAGGGGTGTTGGGGGGGGGGGGAGAGAGAGAGAGAGAGAGATAAAAGAGAGAGAGAGAGAGAGAGAAAGAGAGAGAGAGGAGTATATACATATAAGCATGCAAACACTACAAACACATGGTCCCCCAAAGACAGCACAATCCCTTAAACAAAGAATCACATAACCAAAAAATAAATATAATAAATAAATAAATAAGAAGAAAGAAAATTTGCCAAATACTTACAATAGCTGTCACGGCATTCATGATAGCCATCATGAGCTAAGCATCTCCCCTTATTAATACAAATCTGCTGTCTCATGTTCATATCATGGGGCTCAAGTCTAAAGTGTTCCACATTTATGCAGAGTAACTCATGGCACAGATGCGGAACATCACAATCATGCTTTTCAAGCAGAATTCTATGATTCATACTGTGTCGCAATATGTCAACTTGGGTAGTATGCTAAACTGCATCTGAAAAATGGTCCTTGAGGAGTCTCTGGTTTGTGGAACCTGACTTACCATGGCAGTTTTCTCATTTTGGACATTTTTTTCTACAAGTAAAATGGAATATTTAACTCCCACTTGTCCCATTCTGCTGTTTCATACCAAACTGAGGCATGATTTTTATTATTATTTTGAACCCTGCTGTTGTCATGGCTATTATAAACATGTATCTTTCAAACCGAAAGTAGATTCTGAATTTTTTTTAGTAAGATGGGAAAATATTATATATTTTTATATATATTATATTATATAATATAAAGAATATTATATATTTTCTTAAACAAACATAGTAACACATTTATATCTTTATAAGCAATAACTGTGCCAAATTTCAAGTAAAAAAACATGCATAATAAAAAAGTTATTAATAATGAAAGTAGGTCACCCCCTCTCAAAAACCAGCCTATATCAGGACTAAGACCACAATAATTTTACTATATGTTCTATATAAGCATATATGCAAATGACAATTTCTGTAAGGGAAATTGACATCCAAACTTACCCTCATTAGATAGATCTATTCAAGAGAAATAATTCTGTACATTTTAAACATGGGGTCACCCGACTACTTTTTGACCTATTTAAGCTTAAATAACATACGTATGAATTTAGTGCACCGGTCGGCCATTTCACACCAATTTTCTCAAAAATTCCCCTCTCAGTAATGCTCAAATTTTAAGGTTGTGGTGCAATAAGGCCTCTAAATTGGGCATTTTATGACTATTTTAACTGTGTTCTATAGAATTTGATCCTTTATTGCATGTCTTTCAGTCAAAATCTCACCTTAATTCAGCATTAAATAGGGTCACTATTTTTGTGTAGCACATCCGGGGGGGGTAATTTCATT
>CM037779.1:15301684-15351684 GCA_021229015.1 Solen grandis
TATTTTTTTATTTTCACTCACGCAAACTTTTGAAACTGTATTCCTACACATGACAGACTTCCGGTGTGGGTATTGATCACCTTTAGTGAATTTTTTTTTTATAAGCCCAAATCCTATGTGTGAACATTCGTTTTATGTGTCATGTGAATACATCCTGTGTCAAAGATGGGGGTGGGGGTATGAATCACCTTCAGTGATAGTTCTAGTTAGTGTTGTGTTTTTAGCTCACCTGAGCATAGCTCAGGGTGAGCTTTTGGGATACTTGATTGTCCGTCGTCCGTCGTCTGTCAACAATTTTGATGTTTACACACTAGAGGCCACAATTTTGATCCAATCTTCCTCAAACTTGGTCAGAATGTTTCTCAAACTTGGTCAGAATGTTTGTCTTGATAATATCTTGAACCCTTTCGAAAATGGTCAGGTTGGATCCAAAAGTAGGTCAGTAGATCAAATCTTAGAAAAATCTTGTTTACACACTAGAGCCCACAATTTTGATCCAATCTTCCTCAAACTTGGTCAGAATGTTTCTCAAACTTGGTCAGAATGTTTGATAATATCTGGAACCCTTTCGAAAATGGGTGGTTGGACAAAAAGTAGGTCAGTAGGTCAAATCTTAGAAAAATCTTGTTTATACTCTGAGGGCAACATTTTTGGTCCAATCATCCTCAAACTTTGGCAGAATGTTTGTCATGATGATATCTCGAACCAGTTTGAAAATGGGTGGGGCTGGACAGAAAAGTAGGTCAGTAGGTCAAATCTTAGAAAAATCTTGTTTATACTCTGAGGGCAACATTTTTGGTCCAATCATCCTCAAACTTTGGCAGAATGTTTGTCATGATGATATCTTTTGTGGATGGGGTCAGAAAATTCCTGAACATTGTTTCACCTCATCATCTTAATTCTTAAGCAATCTGTTTTGTACAGGCAATGAATGATACTTTTCTCAGGTGAGTGATCTAGGGCCATCTTGGCTCTCTTGTTTTTAGCTCACCTGAGCACAAAGTGCTCAAGGTGAGCTTTTGTGATCGCCCTTCGTCCGGCGTCCGTCGTCGTGCGTCGTCCGTCGTCAACAATTTGCTTTAAAAGACATCTCCTCTGAAACCGCTGGACAGAATTTAATGAAACTTGGCAGGAATGTTCCTTGGGTAAGGCTCTACAAAAGTTGCTAAAATAAAGTTGATCCATGAAGAACTCTGGTTGCCATGGCAACAAAAAGAAAAATAATTTGAAAACTTTAAAAATCATCTCCTTCAAAACTACTGGCCAGATTTCAAAATAATTTGGTACAGATGTTCCTTGGGTCAACCTCTACCAAAGTTGCTAAAATTATTCCGATCCGTAAAAAAACATGGCCGCCAGGGGCGGGGCTTATTTGCCTTATATGTATATAGAGAAACCTTTAAACAACATCTCCTCTGAAACCACTGGACAGAATTTGATTAAACTTGGCAAGGATGATCCTTGGGTCAACCTTCACAAAAGTTCCTAAAATAAACTTGATCCATGTAGAACTCTGGTTGCCATGGCAACAAAAAGGAAAAAAAATGAAAACTTTAAAAATCATCTTCTTCAAAACCACTGGCCAGATTTTAAAATAAATTGGTACAGATGTTCCTTGGGTCAACCTCTACCAAAGTTGCTAAAATTATTCCGATCCGTAAAAAACATGGCCGCCAAGGGCGGGGCTTATTTGCCTTATATGTATATAGAGAAACCTTTTAACAACATCTCCTCTGAAACCACTGGACAGAATTTGATTAAATTTGGCAGGAATGATCCTTGGGTCAACCTTCACAAAAGTTCCTAAAATAAACTTGATCCATACAGAACTCTGGTTGCCATGGCAACAAAAAGAAAAAAAATATGAAAACTTTAAAAATCATCTTCTTCAAAACTACTGGCCAGATTTTAAAATAAATTGGTACAGATGTTCCTTGGGTCAACCTCTTCCAAAGTTGCTAAAATTATTCCGATCCGTAAAAAAACATGGCTGCCAGGGGCGGGGCTTATTTGCCTTATATGTATATAGAGAAACCTTTAAACAACATCTCCTCTGAAACCACTGGACAGAATTTGATTAAATTTGGCAGGAATGATCCTTGGGTCAACCTTCACAAAAGTTCCTAAAATAAACTTGATCCATATAGAACTCTGGTTGCCATGGCAACAAAAAGAAAAAAATATGAAAACTTTAAAAATCATCTTCTTCAAAACAACTGGCCAGATTTTAAAATAAATTGGTACAGATGTTCCTTGGGTCAACCTATTTATCTCAGGTGAGCGATTTAGGGCCATCATGGGCCTCTTGTTTATTTTAACTGTGGGGAAACAACAGTGAAAATAATAAAAAATAATAAATGATAATAATGAAATCTTGTTGTTTGAGTTGGGTATTGTAAAGTTAATTTTGGTCCTGTGAATCTTGTAAAATCACAGGACCAAATGTCCTGTGAGCCCTAAAAAATTTTCGGAATGTCTGGAATTTGGCATTTTTAGCTCAACTATTTGAAGAATAGGATGAGCTATTGGAGTCATGTCGGCATCCCAAGAAATGTTAAGGTTTTGTTTAACATGGCCATTATCTCAAGTTTTACTTATTGGATGTCTCTCAAACTTCACATGTCCCCGCCTTTTACAAAAGCTACATTTCACAGTTTTAGTTCTAAAGTGATTAACTTCCATGGGCTCTGGCCCATTGTTTGGACTCTGCCTTACCCTCAGATAATCATCCGAACAAGATCTTCCTAATCTTAAATCTAATCTAGCCCTGAGATTTTGTTCACTTACAGCCAATGTGACTGCTGCTTGAAAGGTGAGAGGATTATCCCGCAACACTTTGATTTTCAAATGTTCTTTGTTTAGCCCATCAATAAAATAGCCAATCATTTCGCTTTCGATATCCTTTACCCATCTGCTGAGTCATCATACGCATCCTCCACTAAAGTAAGAAGCAGCTCTGCAAATAACTGAACACTTTCATCGGCTGTCTGTTGTATGTCCCTTAAAAGAGCTAGTTGCTATTTCCAGCTGCAGCCAAAAAAAGCAGCTCTCATATAACTGACAAATAATTATTTATAAAAAAATTTAATATTTTTTTTTTAATTTTTTAAAAAAATTTAAAACTTGATTTGCAGTGTAAAAATAATTATTCAGTATGTTGATACAATGTTGTTTTTCTCTATTTGGAACCAACTAATGATGTTCCTTGAATTAAATGTAAAATTGTATATAGAACTAGATTTCTTTCGTTGATTATGAATGACAGGGCTTTCTGCTAGCTTTGTCAAACGTAAAAGTTTAATGCCGTTAGAAAGGATATCAAATTCCCTACCTTCTTTAACTTGCTTTTGTATGGACTTATCTTCCATGAACTTTGCAAACCAAAGACAAAATTACAGATACAGTTTTATATACTAGACAGTTCATATAAAAGCAAACTACATATAGATAAATAGAACAGACAAAGTAGGCCGTGGTGCCATATTTGCATTCAACGTGTTTAATTTGTTAGAAGCGTTGTGTTTCTGAGTCAAAAAACTTGTTACTGTAATTTCTGACAAGAGAATGGTCCAGAATCTCTTAATAAACACTAACTTAGAGTTTGCCCCGCCCTATTACTGCCTCACACTGCTATATTAGGAAATGGTGCCATATAGGTGTTACATCAGCGTGTTGTTAAAGTATTCACATACGTGCATGTGTTTTCCAAATATGGATGTAACACATAAATTTTGTGCATTTTTTTACCGTTGGCTCATTATTTTTTTTCAGATTTCAATCAAGAGGTACGGAAATTTAATTTGAGTGATCACTGTTTTTTATCTATTTATTTTTATCTTGTTTTAATTAGTTAAGACATCAGAATACAGCAACTGATGGACGTTAAGGAAAGAACGAAATTTGTAAATGATAATCGTTTAAAAAAAAAGTCACTGTCAGCGAAAGATATCAAGGCTAAGAATACCCTGGAAAAAAATAACAAATCAAATGAGTTAATACATGATCTGTAAGTTGTTTATGAACGTTATATCAATTTCAATTCTTGTATTTACCAAAGTCGTAAACATAGGTACTGGTATAGCTCCCTTGCTTGGCGCTCAGCATAATAAGGGTAGTTCCAGGAGAATTAGGGTCAAAGTACCAGAAAGGCCCTATACCGAAAAGGCCCAGTACCAGAAAGGCCTGGTCCAGAAAGGCCCGGACCGAAAAGGCCCAATTATTATTATAGAGTTTTTGTTAATTTATAAAAGTTTAAAGATCGAATTAACATAAAATTATTATTAATAAATGAGAATACACATGATTACGTAAGACATTCATCAGGATGAAATAAGTGGAAATCTTAAAAATCAAAACACCCCTCCTGCTTTCTCACTCGGGGCTTGGGACCCGACGACGGCGCAGTTAATGTTTTGAAAAAAAAATAAAAAAATATATATATATATATATATATATATATATAAAGAATTTAGGATTTTTTTTTATAAGTTATTACAATATTTAAATATTTATTTATATGTATATGTCACTTCAAAATAAAAGCATATTACTTAGATGAATTAAGGAAAACCAAATCAAAAATAGCAAAAAGTTATAATAACAAATTATAATTTAATAAAATGTACAAAAGTGAAGGACCAAAAAATGTATTATCACTTAAATTACAAATTATATATATTATTGCAGATTAAGACCAAAAAAAGAAGATTATCAAAAATTTAATGTTACTAAAAAAAGAAAAATTAAAATACAGGATGCCGATCTAGGTGGTCTGGATGCCGATCTAGGTGGTCTGGCTGGGCCGGAAGCCGTAGAGTTGACCGACCTTCTGCAGGAAGGAACTGCAACTCATCTCCCCATCTGTCTGGCACAGCCGGGTGAAGATGCTCATTCTTCTGAATGAAGAGGTCGCCTTGTTGCGTCAGAAACACCGGGCACTTCACGTTCTTGCTTCTGGAGTTGCATCGCCAGACTGTGGAGGACTTGTTCTGTCGCTGAAATAACCATAATTACAAATTCCATATTCAATCATATTTAAGTTTAATATAATAATAAATGTGATATCCTTTAGGTTACGGTGATTACCTTCGAAATAATTAAACTAAAATTCCATATTCAATCGAATTCAAGTTTTATATAATAATAAATGTGATATCCTTTAAGTTTCGGTGATTACCTTTATTCCGTATGCATACCCGACGCTGCTCACAAGGACCGGCTTCTGTTTCTGGGAGCCACCGTCGATGATCGTGAAAGTCACCCCTCCGTCTTCGATGATGGTCTCTGACATGGCCTTGAAATCTGTCCTAAAATATATATTACATTATGCCAGACATTAGAAAAAAAAAGGTATGGTCAAGAAATATAGATATATATACGTATAACATGTATGTATATCATATATGCATTAACTGAGACAATTTTAGTTATTGTTTTCCCTTCTTTCATTAACGTAAAGATAAATATAATTTTTGAGCAAATTACCTTTCGTCGATAGGGGTCACGTGGTCGAAGTCGCGGTCTGTAATGTCGAATGACAGGTCCAACTCTTCGTCCAATTCTTCGTCATCGTTGATTGCTGTGGAATCTGCTATCGGAGCCCAGTCATCAACATGCATCACCTGAAAATATTGTTATCATGATGGTATATGCATGCGGTTTCTCAATAAATTTTAAATTACTAAACCTTTTCTATTCCATTTAATATTTATTCACAATTACTTTATCAGACAAAATAAATAAACGTTGTTATTAAACAATGCAACTTATTTCATTATACCGTTATTTTCATAATAGCTTATTCAAATATAATAAAAAATAAATATTGTTACCATACATGCAATTTATTTAATTATTCTTTATTTTGATTGACACAGTTTCATCCTCAGGAATCGGTGTACTCAATTCTAGCTGAGGAGGGTCGTCATAGACGATGGTGGAATCACTCGGGGCAGGTACACTCAACTCCAACTGAGGGGGTTCGTCATACAACACGGTTGTCTCCTCCGTCGCCTCGTCTCTTGTTATCTGTGAATTAATGTTGATTTATGCATATGTAATAAAAGTTTTTAATATGCCAATATACGTGCGAATTAATATTATCGTATTGTTGATGATTTATTCATTTGTAATATAAAAGGGTGCCCGTATTTTTGAGGTAAGTTTAAGTAAGTTTCCACTATTTTACCATTGTTGTTGTTATAATTTGATTATTATTGTTATATGTCATGATTTCTGAATTATATACATTAAACCGTATCATTTACCTCCATAATGATGTCTTCGTTCAAATCAGCCTGAAGACAAGGGCGACACACGTACGTCAGCCCACCGTCCTTCACTGCCTGGCGGTAAGTCTCCAGAGACACACCTGTTAATGACACATTCATTTAACAATCATCTTAAATAGGTGAAACGTTTATTATAATAATAAATAATTTCTTATAATAAATTGGCATGGTATATATGATATTTTATGATATTTTATCTTTATTCGTAAATAATAATGAACAACTTGTATTTATCATTGAAGTAATGATTTCATATTAATATTACATTAACTAAAAATAAGTACAACAAGAAAAACTTACCAGAACCACATGTTCTGTATGTGACTGGGTGTAACATCATGCCAACTGTCTTCGACGTGATACTGTGCAATGTGACAGCACTACATCTGTCTCAAGTAGACATTGTCTCTAAATGACTTAAATATTGTCGGTGGGACGTTAAACCTAATAAACAAACTATACTTTTTAGTATTTTAGTATTTAATTTAGCATCTTATTCTTTCCTTAGGAGTCCATTTGAATCAAGCTGGTAATCATCCCTTTGCAAAAAATATTTCCCAAACTCCTCATTCTTATGTTAATGTTTATCTATAAACATTATTATTTAAGCAACTTTACTAAATGTTTAAAAAAGACGTCAACATGCGCCAGTGTGCACGCCTTGTGTGTAGGGATCGGTGTAGTAAACACTGCCATATATGACTTTCACGTGAATAGGACAGAGCATAATTTGAAATAATGACATGCACAGTTCGCCGTAAACTCTTAACAGTTAAATCACAATTAAGTAGACAAGTCTCGCAAAATCTTGAACTCTTAACAAATTAAATCGACCAGGAATTTGAAATTTCGGGCTCAAAGATTGGATAGAAATAGTGGGCAAACTCTAAAACTTGCAACAGGTTACATTGTATATTGGATTCAGTAGGCCTAGTGAAAATAATGTATTCCCCATCCAAGCATTGTGTGAAGGATGGGGGACATTAATGAGAATAGGCAGAGAGCAGAAAGTCCTAATAATTGTACATAGGTGCACATATTTTTAATAAAGGATTAGTTTTGTTTCATTTCATTTTAAAATATCTATAATTATTTATTGTGACTTCGAAAAGTAACTCATCAAGATAAAAACATGATTTTGGTTTGCCCCAGAAAGGAAATGTCGATCAGACATTTGACCTACTGTTGGTGTCTACAGTACAAGAGTGTTCTTTGGAACATGTGTGTCACCTGCTGAAGCATGACGGAAAACGTGTGATGAACAGACATACGACGGGAAAGTGATCCCTATGTGTCACCTCTGCTTACAGCAGGTGACACAAAATGGTCCATGCTTTCATGCATGGTTGATCGTGGGAGGTTTCCACCATAGACGTGATTGTCAGGTGTCAAGAGGTAAGCTGGTTTGATGACAGTCACTCGTGACTGGGTGAAAAAGTATGGAAATCTCTCCTGGTGCTGGATGTGTTTCATTGCCATAAGAGTAAGGAGATCAAAAAGATCTTACAGTTAGACCGGGCAACAACACTGACCATCATCTTTGGAAGCCTGACTTCTATATTCAACCCTTATATATTCTAATTCTATATTCAATTTTTTTTTCACTCTCAATAATAATGTTAATCTTCATAATGTTATAAGAGATATATATGTTAAACACTAAAACACCTTAAAACCATATTGTATGACAAATTCATTATTAACATCAACATATCTTTTTTCATATTTGTGTGACTATAAGCTTAACAATGGTGAAAGTAAGACTATTGCGAGAAGGTGAGAAAATTGATGTAGTTTTCAAGAGAAAGACACTTCCAAAAAATATATACAGCTTTTTCCTGTTAGCAGTGCATGCTAAAATGACCTTAACCCTTTCCCTCATATAGACTCATTTTGACGCACTCAATAGGTACCACATAAAGCCTGATCTGCAGAAAACCACAGTTAAACCTTACCAAATTTAAAGTCCTCATTACCAGACCACTGAGGAGCAGCGAACAGCATAAAACCTGATCAGCCTGCGAGTTCTCGCAGGCTGATATGGTTTTATGCTGTCCGCATAGGTCTTTTCATGGTTTCCTCTATGAGGGAAAGGGTTAAGGCATTATTTCCTGTTCTTGGTCATGATCCCTTAAAGTTGACTGATATTGTTGAGGAGAAATCAAATGTCCTCGGAGTCTGGTCCACATTCCCGATCTGTGACAAGGCATAGTTCTTCTACATTAGCCGTCAAAGAAAAAGTTGAGCTTTTAAGATCACTGAGTTGTTGCTGTCATCATATAAGAACTTTAATGTAGCCCATTACTCAAACATTTTTATCAGACAAGCGTTGACATCAGCATGCAGTGCTCTTTTTTGTTACATTATATCAAACACTTAAATTAACTTGGTATGCATATATATATATATATATTTGTAATAATTAATGTGTTTTTTTTATAGATGCATCAGTCAATCACATTGTTTCGAAGCCACTGGCATTCCATGTATCTAACAAGCTTGTGTGTTTGCACATGTACTTTAATAAGCTGAAGGTCCCAGGCTTGTGACATTATGGTAGGACAGGCAGGGCCAGCAGCTGTCTGATGTAGTAGTTCACGGCAGGCAGATGTTTGTATGCTGTCACTAGACCATTCTTCTGTACATTTCTCCATACTGCCTGTTTCCAGTGGAAAATGCACCCCTTGATTGAAACCCAATGGAAAAAATGTCTTTTTGCCAACCATGCAGCTGGTAACAGAAGTGTATACATACAAATATACTGTATTATTAATTTAGATAAAATTAAAATGAATTATTATGCCCCCCTTCGAAGAAGAGGGGGTAAATTGCTTTGCTCATGTCGGTCGGCCGGTTCGTATGTCCGTCGGTCCGTTGGTCCCTATGTCCGTCGGTAGACCAGACCTTGTCCGAGTGATAACTTAAGTTCTATTTGACCTTTAAGTCTCAAACTTCACGTGGTTGTTGCTCATGATTAGTAGATGACCCCTATTGATTTTGGTGTCATTACCTCAAAGGTCAAGGTCACATGTTGTGTATGTATAATACCAGACCTTGTCCAAGTGGTAACTTAAGTTCTATTTGACCTTTAAGTCTTAAACTTCATGTGGTTGTTGCTCATGATTAGTAGATGACCCCTATTGATTTTGGTGTCATTACCTCAAAGGTCAAGGTCACAAGGTCACATGTTGTGTATGTATAATACCAGACATTGTCCGAGTGATAACTTTGACCTTTTAGTCTCAAACTTCTTGTGGTTGTTGCTCAGGATTAGTAGATGACCCCTATCGATTTTGGTGTCATTACCTCAAAGGTCAAGGTCACATGTTGTGTATGTATAATACCAGACCTTGTCCGAGTGATAACTTGAAGTTCTATTTGACCTTTAAGTCTTAAACTTCATGTGGTTGTTGCTTATGATTAGTAGATGACCCCTATTAATTTTGGTGTCAATACCTCAAAGGTCAAGGTCACAAGGTTGCATTTGTATATATGTTTGATGACTTGGCCTTGTCCAAATAAATTATACTTATTATAAAGTCTATTTTATTTTTACTCTTAAGGTCCTAACCTCATGTAGTTTTACTTATAAATGTAGAAAACCCTGTTTTCAAATTAATAAGTTGGATTCTTATAAATATTTTGTACGATTTAAGCACTGTCTGACTAATAACTCAAAATCTCATTGTGTCTGGTTTTATTTCAGTAAATGTTAAGTTCCACATTTTAGCACATTATATTTTCACTCAAATTTTTGAAGTTTGAGAATTTTTTGTGACAAGCCAACATTATGAAGGCAAACTCCTTGCATGTAATATAGCTATATACATATTATGGCATATGAGGGGGGCATATGTGTTTCACAAACATTTCTTGTTATTTATTAGGTTGTACATGTACATCATTGATTACATTATTTGTTTGTTATCATAAAGGCAGAATAACTGTTAAAACATGTATAATTCATAATATTAATTGTTTTATTTTCACAGCATAAACTTACTCTTATAAAGTCTGGTACAAATTCCATCATCGTTTCCATGCCGACTGTCTTTTATGGCAGCCAGGACATCCAGGTAGTCCACCTCTGCCTCTTGCGGCATCAGTGTGAAGACCAGTGGAACATGCTTCCGTACACCACCGTCCTTGACGACAAAGGCATGGATACTGAGTTACTGCTCGGCTTTGTTGAGTGGATCCCCCCACCTGAAGACATTTATATGCCATGCAAAATACTCCCTAAATATACATTTGTCTTTGTTCATTTCTTGTAATTAGATAGAAACCATCACTTAATATATATACCATCTCACTATATATACTTTATTTGATTTAAAAAAACAAAAAAAACATGAACATAAAATTCATCACCTAATATATGTTGTATATGTTATTACTTAGTTTTAAGTAATCCATATTTCAATTTTAATATATGATTACATTTTATTCTTCCTACTCATTATTTGAACCTTTCGTAAAGCATCTGGCCACTTGATGCAGTAAATCCAGCTGGGACTTCGTTGCAAAGACGAAATTTCTGTGGTTGTCCACGTAAAGGTCAGCTAGTGCGAAATCCTCATAGAAGTTGTCCTGACATCGTAGAAGTTGTGCGTTTAACAGAAAATATAAATATGTATATGAAAAAATACCTGCTGTGCGTTCAGTGAAGGCAGTGTGTTGGCTCTGGTCAGCTAACAATTGCGAGTTAATACCCTGCTTACATTCTATACATTGCAAATTTTGACCGGAGCATAGCTTGAAAACTAATTTAATATTTGAAGTTTTTGATATGGCCGGTGCTTTCTTTTCTGTAATAAAGCAATATACAGGGGGTATTCCATCACCTTCATTGATAGTACTTGTTTCATGATGATAATTTTCTAGTTAATTTTACCATAGAAAAAATAAAATGATACGGTACCTGTAAATTGTTTTGTTTTTTGTCAAAAATCGTTCAGATCAACCGTCCATTCTTCAAGGCAGATGATTTTCTGGTAGCAGACGTCACTTTCAAAGACCACTTCTACCTCATATTCACCGCATCAGCTCAGATGACCTGCCTGTCCAGGGGAAAAATTGTTTGTAGACATTGTGTGGAAGCCCATGCAGCTCTAGTCAAGCCATGCCACAACGGTGAGAGTGAAACAAGTCCCTCTCTGTTTCATCCTGATGTCCAGTTGGCAAAGATGGACTATGTTGCAGTATGTATCACAGAACAAAAACAGAACAGACTAGTTTAATTGTAATTATTTATTGTAAAATGCATGTATTGCATTTTATTTTCAAATGTATATAAAGTAAAAGTATGTACTATACAAATACAAGTGTGGACAAATGTCATAACTCTTTTGTTTTTAAATGAATTAGTACCATTTTTACAAATTATGTAGACCTATAAATTATGAGTGGGGGCAATAAATATATAAATCAAGTCAAAAAACATTGTTGAGCTACCCATCACAAGTAAGACAAATTGTTTAAAGAATGTTTTTATTCGTCAGTATCACAACTCGGACATCATTTTTTAGTGAGAAAACCAGTTGAATTGATGTTTTGTCATGACACATTTATGACGTCAAATTATGTTGTTGTACAGTTGATAATTTTCAGACCGCGTGTATTTGAATAAAGATCATCTCTCAAATGATGCCTGATGAAAAGATGAAAACTAGAGTGATAAAGGAGTGATCTGGTTGGTCCGTCCATTTGTTGGTTAGTCTCTTGGCTTTGTCCGATCAATAACTTGTGAACCGGCTAACAGAGTTAAATAAAATTTGGAACACATATTTTTATGCCCCCAACCTAAGCGGGGGCGGGGTGGGCGCTCATACATTTTCCTTTGTCTGTCCATATGTATATCCGTCTGTCCGGAAACTTTGTGACACTCATAACTCCGAGAAAGTATTTGTACTACAGACTTGAAACTTAATGGATATATTATTCAGGACGTGAATTTGCGCACCTGGGTATTTTCATCGAACCACCGTTGAAATTTACAGAGTTATGGGCCTTTGCCTTTGTTTTTGAAAAATCTGGAATTTTATGCTTGTGACACATGTAACTCTGAAAGTGTTTGTATTCAGACTTGAAACTTCATGAATATATTATTAGGACATGAACATGCGAACCTGGGTGTTGGCCTTTCTTTTGGAAAATATGACGAGTGGAGGCATCTGTGTCCTTTGGACATATTTCTAGTTTCTCAGTGAAATGAAGGCTGAGTTTGACTTTGGGCTAAAGCTTTTTATAATTGATACAGTTATGGCCCTTTTTCAACTTAGAATTGGTAGAAATATCTTGCCCGATCGGTAACTCGTCATAGACAAATTTAAATATTTTTTAGTACACGTGTTTATCTCCGTAAAACAAAGGTTAAGTTTGACTTTGGCCAAATCTGTGAATTTTTCACATAGTTATGGCCCCTTTTTAACTTAAAATTTGTTAAAATATACTTTGTCCGATCCATAAGGCTTCATATTCTGTTTCAAAGTGGTGTTTGAGGTATTAATCACCTTCAATGATATTTCTAGTTACTTTATATTTTCAGGATACCACAACTGACTGAACAGGCAAGCTAACAGATGCCATTCTAAGTCCCATTTCTGTTTGTGGAGGCCAAGATGTTAGAGGTCAACATCAGGCTGGTGTCTGAACATCTACTGACAAGGGTTCAATGAACCAGGAGTTTGGTAACCCACAGGAAAATTTTCTGACTTTGATAATAGTATGAAGATGAGGAGATAATCAACCTCGCCGCTGCTACACTCCTGCAGTGGCATCCTCGGATTGGCTGCCAGTTCATGTACATCAAGGAAACCGGACAATCCAGAGGATGAAGAGTTCACTGCTGTCCAAAGAATTTTGTTTGATCCAAATAACTTGTAAATAGTAACCTTATAGTCTACTTACAAAAAGTCATACAATAGCTTCTTGAACTGATACTTTATAATACTGAATATTTATACTTACTTTTAACTGTATACCACAATAAATTGTTTTCTTCATTACTGTTGTATGAGTGTAGGGGTAGTAACTTTCACTTACTACAGATCTGTATTATTAAAATTTATGAAACTTAGGCATCTTCTTCTTTCTTTTCACATACATGGTCCCAAATTTGTTAATAAAAAAAAAAAATATTTTCAAGTGGTGTGCTATTGTCATTTGGGTGTGTATGTGGTTAATATGTTTTATGAATCTTACACATCTTTTTTGCATCACCTGCTGTAAGTTGTCGCATTGAGCAGGTGGTCGCTAAAAGGGGTGAACTATATAGGAAGCTATGTCAAGCAGTTCTGGAAGCAGTTGTTCAGGGCAGGTAGTCGCCAAACACAGGTGGTCATAATGACAGTTTTGACTATATTTCACAAACATACATGCAACTTAAAGCATGGATTTATATGGAAAGCCGTGGCTGTCTTATACAGTTCTTTTTCAATAAATCAATCCAAAGTAGCAATATGATACCATTTTGACATTAAATGATCATTCCTTTATATGATTCCATTTGAACCATGCATGGAACCAAGTGTCCTTATATTACACCAATTTAACATTGTATTGGACCAAATATCAATATATAATACGTGTTCATATTTTGGAGGCAAAAATAGCAAGTAATGTTTACTTCTGTATTGACAGAAATTGTATTAAATTGAAACTAGAGCTATCACTAAACACAGCCTTTGTTTACAATCAAGTGCCCAGCTATAGGAGGTAAGTCACAATGAATTGATGTTTTAATTGACATATTACACAAAACTATTTCACAATAATAATCTTTTTATACCAGTGGCTGTCTTTAACAAACTAGATGTGGGTGTTCCTCGGAACACTTGTGTCGCCTGCATTTAAGCATGTTTGATGAAAGAATTGACTAGAAAATCGATCTTTTGACAAATTATTGATAAAGCATAATCTTTTTAAAATATTCAAACAGTGCCATATGTAATAATTTTCCCGAGCACTTTCGACTATACAGTCTTCATCAGAGGAGTGTCAGAATGACTATGAATTCAAAACATTAACTGTAAGAAAAATTATGACGTCATTAAGCACTTATGACGTTAATTATATATATGTTGCAAGTTTGTAGTCATCATTATCATTATTGAGTTATCATTCTTGTGTACTGCACTCAGACCAATGAGATCTATCTACTATAAATGTTTAAGGCAACACTTCAAATACTTTACAAGTTATGCACCACACAAGAATTAAATCCAAAAAAATAAACAAAGGGAAATAACTCCAAAAATACAACAGTTATCATTCTTGCACAATGCACTCCATGAGATCTTTCCACCTGTGAGGTTTCAAAGTAATACCTCAAATACTTTTCGTGTTATGCTCCAGACAAAAATGAAGTCTGAGTATCAACAAAGGGCAATAACTCAAGGAAAAAGAGAAACAAGAGTTATCATTCATGTGCACTGCACTCAGACCATTGAGATCTATGAAGTTTCAAGTCAACACCTCAAATACGTTTCGAGTTATGCCCCAAAATAAAACAGAGTTATCATTCTTATGCACTGCACTACACCTCAATGTGATCTATCCATGTTTTAAGTTTCAAGGTGATACCTCAAATACTTTTGAGTTATGTCCGGACAAAAATATCAACAAAGGGTAATAACTCAGAAAATACGAAAGTCAGAGTTATCATTCTTGTGCACTGCACTCCACCTCAATGTGATCTATCCATGTTTTAAGTTTCAAGGTGATACCTCAAATACTTTTCGAGTTATGCTCCGGACAAGAAAGTGTGACGCCGACGACACCGACGACGACGCCGACGACGGACAAAGTGATCCCTATGTGTCTGCCATGCTATGCAGGCGACACAAAAATTCCAACATTCATCAATTCAATAAGGGCACCGTATACAAATTAGTCTGAACAGCATGCACATGCAAAAATAAAATGAATAAATAAATAATAATAATAAAAAATAGATTTAAATGACCAGCTAATTTAAAATTGTATATGTAATAAAGTTCTAAGTTCATCAACAGATAAATGAGATGAGGAAAACTGTAGCTAAAGAAAGTAAATTAGTTATTGGGAAAAAATGCAAAGAAAATCAGCAAAGGGCAATAACACAAAAGAAAATCAGTCAACTGTAACCATTTCATAATATGCACATCTGTGCTTGATATTGAAGCTTCCTATGAAGTTTGATTGAAATCTATCCAGTAGTTATTGAGAAATAGCGTGGACAAAGAAAACTCCAGAAAATCAGCAAAGGGCCATATCTCAAAAGAAAATCAGTCAACCGTAACCATTTCTTAATATGCACATCTGTGCTTGATATTGAAGCTTCCTATGATGTTTGTTTGAAATCTATCCAGTAGTTATTGAGAAATAGCGTGGACAAAAAAACTACAGACGGAAGGACCGACCGACCGACATGGTGACTCCTATATACCCCCCCAAACTACGTTTGTGGGGGGTATAAATACAATATCAATGAATCTAGACATAGAACATTTTCACTATCCTGCTGATCATTTTTCGGTGTTGGCATAAAATACACCCGTATTAAATAGTCCCATCAACAATATAATGAGGAAACGGTTTCATATAAAGAAAGGATATTTCATTCAGGAAATAAAGGACAGCTGGTTCCATACAAGGTTGGACTGGATTTATATAAAGGAATGTTCGTTTTGATATGTCAAAATGAATTCATATAATGCCCCTTCAGAATGATATATTGACTATTTGGTTTCATATATCAACGTTGTCAATTGATAATATGTATTGATTTTTTTGTTCAATATGCTGTACAATTGGTGTGATATAAGGACAGCTGCTTCAGTATGTGGTTCGGCTGGAATCGTATAAAGGAATGTTCGTTTAACCCTTTCCCTCATATAGACTCATTTTGATGCACTCAATAGGTACCACATAAAGCCTGATCTGCTGAAAACCAGAGTTATATCTTACCAAATTTAATTACAAAATCCTCATTTCCAGACCACTGAGGAGCAGCAAACAGCATAAAACCTGATCAGCCTGCGAGTTACTCGCAGGCTGATCTGGTTTTATGTTGTTCGCATAGGTCTTTTCATGGTTTCCTCTATGAGGGAAAGGGTTAATACATTGTCAAAATGAAGTCATACACTACTTTGGATTAATACATTGACAATTTGGTTCAAGAAATTGACTTTGTTGATGGAGTAAAATTCTTCAAGTTTGAATCCAATACTATATGCTACGAGTTGACTTACTGATTTTCTGTTTATTCTTGACTGCTTATTCCTAGTTTTACCGTAATTGGAATAACTGTGTGCTAACATTACCAAGCAATCAAAGCCCTATCAAGTTTGTAATGTTTATCAAGAGTATCAGTCCTTTATATGTGCATGTACCGTGTGTGATATTTGACACTGGGCTAACTAACCAAGAGATTAGAGCGTCTGCCTGGAATCCAGTTGTGTGTTTGATCCCTGGCCTCAACATACCAAAATCGTAAAGAATTGCTTGGTGCTCAGCATATAAGGGTAGTTCTAGGACTGGTTGACCTAGTGTCAGGATATGACATGCCACATGTCTCAGCATGATACTGCAGTGTGGCAGCTCTATATCTATCTTGAGTAGACATAGTCTCTAAGTGACTCAAATGCTGTCGTAATGACATTGAACCAAATAAACAAACAAATATTACTTCAAATCTTAGAGCTTGCATAGGTTTAACAGCCCAACTTACACATCAAAGGCAAGTGGCATGCTACCACATTCAGTCACATTATCCTGACATTGGAAAAACTGTCCTGGAACTACCCATATTATGCAGAGTCCCTAGAATTGGAGATTTTTGTTGTGGCTCGAGATCTTACCCATGACCTCTTGATTGTAAGGCAGATGCTTTTACCACGGACTAGTTGCCACTAATCAGGATACCTTGTAGACCTTGTAGGTGTAAATAAATGTGATCAGTTGAAGAAACTCAACAAGCAAAATTTTAAATCAACTTTTTATTTTCATGATATGAAATGATGGTATCGTATAATGCCATATACTTGCTTTTTCTTTTTGAATAACAAATGGTTATCTACAAATCAATATTAATGCTGAAATCTTCCAACAAAAGTTGATAAACATGAACTGATAAATAACCTTTAACCAGAACACAGATAACAGTGGTATGCAGCTTCAAATTACACAAATTAAAATGTGTGTCTGCTCAATTAGACCATTATGTAGAACATAAAACTTAACATTTTTGAAAAGCTTAATTCCAGATGAAAATGTCAAAAGATTTCAAAGGTTGTTTTGCTCCTTCCTACTAATAATGTTAACCAGTAACTGATCCGGCAAAAAAAAAAAAATGTGTTTGTGTGTTTATTTGTCCCATTAACACTAATTCATTTTGGGACTCATTTACACGAGATCTATATACCAGGGTAGCACTGTCTCACTGTACTATCATGCAATAAACTATTATCCAGACACTGGGCCGACCAGTGTTGGAAAATTCTTACATGCTGTACCCCCAATCAATAGAGATGTAACCATACTGGATATGGCACAACCAGGGATTTAACCCATGACCTCAACAACCTCTTTTTCAGCCATCAGGACTGGTCCCTGTTGCTAGAACTAGTACCCAGGCATCCCACCTTGTCCTTTAATATAAACGAGATGAGACTGAACGCAACAAACTTGATTTCTATAAAGCTCCAACTTCTGTTCTGATACAGCCACAGATTCATGTTAAAGCTTTCAGAAAATATATCTGTGCATGTACAAATAACAAGCTACATTACTTTGCATACACACTATTCCATTTGAGCTGCTAATCTCTGTTACCTATGTCTAAGTCAACTGAAAAACAAAATATCACAAAACTGAACACTTTTTTTTTTTTCACAAAAGCATAACCTGTATACCCGCTTTCAATGTAATGTACAAATGTATCATTTGAAAGATTTCCTGCCCTGTGTTCAGTTAACACTTGCAACTATTAGGGATTTTGGTTCCCTGCTTACGCTCTTTATGCTATACAATAAAACTGGGATGCAAATGCTAAACATTAGGGACTTTTCAAGGTAACTGAACGCAGGGCAGATTTAGTATCAACACCAAAAACAAAAACAAATGTGTTCCTACAACTGTATTCCTTCTCTACAACAGCTTTTGCCAGTGACATGGTCTATTGACTATTGTAATTTTAAGTACGGAGGGTCCGGTTTAGGGAGTTTCCACTGTATATACATCAAGAAGGGGGCGATTGTGACGTTTAGATATCATATATTAGATGTTTCAACTAGAACTATCATTGAAGTGATGAATACCCCTGCCATAGGCATTTTCATAGAACAAAAGCTGAAAAGATTTTAAAAGTCTAACCGTAATGTGTGTGTGTGTGGTTTTTTTTTAAGTCAATTCAGGGACCATAACTCTCATTCTTTGGATGATGCAAATATAAATTCTCACAGTACATCTATAATTACTATAAATGCATAATCTCATCTCAAATAATGTCCTGTAACATGCATGCACGCTTGAAAATCACACATACAGACACATGCTCACGTAAATGGTAGAAGAAGACTTTAAAACAAAATTATACAATTCATGAATTTGAAACAAAATCATTAACACAGTTTACTTTCAATCACAGTTCATCAGAATTCCTTGAATGACTTTGCCATACCAGCTACTAGGAGTTGTGATTTTGGTTTTCAACAGTGTTTTAGAGTGATTTTAATTTTGCTGACAAAACATTTGAAATAAAATTACTTTTTCTTGATCCAAATATGGCTAATCCTTTTCTCCAATTCAAATTAAAATGAATCCTACCCATAGATCAGTATTAATCCTGAAAACTTAGCTTAGCAATTTTGTTTAGTTTATTGACAAGGTTGTACATGTACAAAACATTATCTTTCCAAAGCCCTTTTGGGAATATTTAAGTAAAAAAAAAAGACAAAATGTAAAAATAGTTGAAAGAGTCACTGTTTCATCTATGATGATAATAAACATGTGAAATTTATGGGACATCCATTTTACTAAAAGTTGAGATAATGGCAATGTTATACAAAACATTACACAACTATATTCAGAGTAACTCATCCATAATATACATGAGGTAGGATTTCAGGTTGAAGTTTCAACGCAGATATGACGTGCTACACAGTATGTATTTTCATGTGATTAAAAGACAAATTGTTCCTGTAACAGAAATACCAGTGTACATTTCTTGGCCATCAAAGAAAAACTATTCCTGTGACACGAATATTAGTGTTCATTTCTTGGCCATCAAAGACAAATTGTTCCTGTAACAAAAAATACCAGTGTACATTTCTTGGCCATCAAAACAATTTGTTCCTGTGACACGAATATCAGTGTTCATTTCTTGGCCATCAATGACAAATTGTCACTATGAAATGAAAGTTTTATATTATCAAATTGCAAATTCTGTAATCAGCCACAAAATATCTTAAGGTGAAAAGGAAACTGATGACTTTGGGTGAAACCCAGACTTTCAAACTCCAAACCTAAACCTTGTATAAAAGTAGACAAAGTAGACACACCTTAGGAGCTAGCTGTTACTCAGGCTTTTTTTTTTTCTAAAGATGTGGAAGGGGCCTTCATACCCCCCCCCCCCCTTTTTTAATGCCATAAACTTGTTTCAGGAAAGGAAATTCCAGGGGTAAATAAGAAATTTGGCAAAACTGCATGAATTTATTTCTTTTCAGAGGGGATGATGCCCATGAATGGCCCATGGCCGCTGATAAAGAAGGGGAAAAAAAGCCCTGAAGTTAGTGACTGGCAATCTCGAGTTGTGAACATATACATAAAATAAGCATTCATCTTCCCTGAAAATACCCTATAAACCACTGTGTTTATTGTATAGCAAGGGCTGCAACCAAGATGAACTTTTTTTCTAAACTTTCATTCTTTTCAAATCATTCTTTAAAACACCAGTGCAAGTTCTGAGTATTTTAAAAGTAGTTATTGAATACAAGCATTTGTAACTTTGAAGAAAACTAATTCACCTTACATGGCATAAACTACTTGAATGAATCCAGACACTTGACAAATGCATAAAATCACATATAAACGATACATCCAACTGATCCTAAAGCCTCTCACATTCTCCCTCTCCATACAAGCTTACTATGTACCAAGTCTTGATCCAAGCAAAGGATTCTAAGCATAATCTTTTTTTCTACTTTTAGTAAAGTGACTTTAATCACCCCACTTCCTCTAAACACAGGTACCCATGAACAAAATTAAACAAGAAACTGGTGTTGCACGCAACACATGAGTCCCCTACGTGTCATAATATTATCTTAAACGTTTTTTAAGTTATTGCAGGATCCAGATTTCCAGGCATCCAGACAGTCAGACAGACGGATGGCAAACCTATAGTCCCCTCCGGTGTAAACACCAGTAGGGGACTAACAGTATGCCTCACTCCTAATTTCCAAACAGAAACCAGCTGTCCACTACTCCTGCAATAACATATATGGTACACTTAAAACCTGCATGTGTTTAAATGGCACAAACCTATCATCATTAACTTTTCACAAAATTCTGGAATAGGCTTACAATGTTTCCTGTCAAATATGAATTCTGACTTTTATTAATCTGAAACACAACAGCCATTGTCTTGTCTTTTTTTTATCCTATTTTATTGATGCAACATTTGAAGTAACTGATGTCAAACAAGCTAAATTTTCTAGAAACGAAACAAACAAGATCATCGCCTGTCACAAAATAAACCTATTCTACTTGTTTGACAATGACAATAATTATAACTCCAAAATGAAAGGGGCTGACTACTTTTCAAATTAGCCAAAATATTGTATAAATAGGCATTGTTTGGTGATAACTGATCATCATTTAACAAAAAAAGTGGACACTGTCAAATATGTAAAACAAGAGTGCCAAGATAGACCTGAAGACACTCGCCTGAGAAATATTGCCTTCATTGCCTGTACAAGTTACTATATTAATGCATAGTTGTACTGAATATATACATGATATGAATAATTTCAATTCCACAAAGCAAACCAAATGATTGCTTCAGAAATGAAGA
This sequence comes from Solen grandis, assembly GCA_021229015.1. Lineage (NCBI taxonomy): Eukaryota > Metazoa > Mollusca > Bivalvia > Adapedonta > Solenidae > Solen > Solen grandis. The sequence goes on from CM037779.1 coordinate 15,323,027, forward strand.
TGCAAATGATTGCTTCAGAAATGAAGATGCTATACTAAAAGGACTAGACACCAGACCTAATTGGCTGATATCAGCCATAATAAAACTTGGCCTTGAGATTATGGCTATAAACATTGCCATAAAGTTTGAAAATGATTGCTTAAGAAATGAAGATGCTAGAGTGCAAAGTGAAATCTGGCTTTTTTAATATTAAAAGGGACTTATCTCCTGACCTAATTGGCCATAATCAAACATGGCTGAAGGATTATGGCAATAAACATTGTCATAAAGTTTGAAGATTATTGCTTAAGAAATGAAGATGCTCGAATGCAAACAAACTAATTGTGGACGATGGACGGACTAACGACGGACATTCATCGATTCTTATATCTCATCCTGAGCACATGAACTCAGATGAGCTAAAATTATCAAGACAAGGGCCATAACTCTAAAGTTACTTTGGCTTTCTGGTTTAACTGAACTTAGTTGAGATACTGAAACAATAAAACATGTCACAATGTCTGCACAAGAGTACTCAACAATAGAAATCAGGCATTGCAAGTCAATGCCAATCCCAGTGAAAAATATTTTAACATACAGCAACATTTTATCCATTGACAAGTTGTGGCTTAGGTAATCCATCCATCATAAAATTGTAATCATGATCCTTCAAATGCTTAAAAAGACTTCATTGTAAGTGCAAGCATCCAATGAATTGGAGTTATAGGATCTTTTGCTTGAAGTTTATAAAGGCTTGCATATACTATAAAATTCAAACAATCACTTGACTGACTATGATCACAATTTAATGATGGATAGATTACCTTAAGACATTTATCTTTGGCAAGACTGGCCCATGAAAAACAAAATGGTTATTGTACTATAATTTTTTGGGACTACCTTAATCAGTTCAGGCAAAAATATTTGGAGATAAAAAAAAGCTATGAAGTAGCTTTAATAAAAGTTGAACACAAGCAACTGCCATTAAAGTAATACACAATACATGTTACCAATGAAGTCTAATACAGTTTCCCACATTCTTTCAGGCAAGAACAAACTGTCTTACAAACTGATCCAAGTAAGAAACATCTTACAAGATATCAAAATATAAACCCAAAAGTGAAAAGTAAGAAACAACATTTTATGCAAGTTGTCACTAACTTCAGAATATAGACAGAATATTTTCCTACATTTTTTGTTACAATTCTTATTGTTCAGTATAAAATCAAAATAAATATAAAGCATCCATTACTATTTTTGTTTACTGGCTCTTGAAGACTGGGCCCCAACACAGACATATACATCTTTATTGATCACAAAAAAGGAATGTTTTAGTTGTCAGCACCCAACAAAACAGGACTGTTTTAGTTGTCAGCCCCTCTTAAACGGAACTGTTTTAGTTGTCGACCCATAACAAAACGGGACCGTTTTTGTTACCGGCCCCTCACTAAACAATATTGTTTTAATCACTGGCCCCTCACAAAACAAGATTGTTTAAATCACAGGCCCCTCACAAAACAAGATTAATTTTATCACTGACACCTTACAAGATTGTTTAAATCACTGGCCCCTCACAAAACAAGATTGTTTAAATCACAGACCCCTCACAAAACAAGATTGTTTTTATTCACCCCCTGTGTATTCACACTGGTACACACAAACCCTGCCCCCTATTCCAGCCACAAGCACCGCCCCCTGCCTATTGCAGCTGACACAAAATGGCTTCTCCACGATGGTTTTCCACTGTTTCAGGAATACTCCTGTAGCTGATAGCAAGATCAAGCGGTTGTTCATGCGGTCGGTGACGAAAATGTTGTCATACTGGTCAATACACAAACATCCTGGCTCCCAGCTTGCCTCCCCATACTCTCCTGCAATACACAAGCACCGGAATCAGCAAGTTTTGTCTCAGTCTCCCGGGGACTAGCCTGTGCAACAGACTACAATAAAGTCTGCAGACAAAAATAATCTGAAATGCCTTCGCAAAGCCAATTTAAAACAGGACACACATCAAGGTCAGACTGCAAAGCAATTCCATCTTCTATTTCTATATGCACTTAGAACAAGTTTCACAGTTGGCCCTACGCACATCTATGTATAACTGTGTACCAAGTTTTATTACATTAATTCAGTCCGGAGACTCGAGTCCTAAAAGGGTGATTCAGGTTAAAACACTACTGTAGACAGCTATATGGTGATTATTTATGTTTGTTTGTTGTGTTTAACATCCCAATGACAGTATTTAAGTCGTATGGAGACTATGTCCACTTGAGACAGATATAGTGCTGTCACATTGCAGTATTACGCCGTAGACATGTGGCATGATACCACACCTAGTCACATTATCCTGACACCAGGCCAACCATTTCTAAAACAACCCTTATATGCTGATCACCAAGCAAGGAAGCTATAGCAGTGCAATTTTTTTAGGGTATGCTGCAGCCTCAGATTGAACCCACGACTTGCGTTCCATGATGATTTTTTAGAACTAAAGAATTTTTAGCAAATTTGATAAAAGGACCACAGGAGAATCATACAAGCTAGGTTTAATCAACCTCTACTGACTGGTATCTGATCTACCAGAAAATTGTGACATATAATGAATACCAGGGGATCATTTGAGCAGTGAGTACAATTTGCCTTATGTCAGCATTGAACATGTCCAAGGGGGTGACCAAGAAGTATTATGTAATTAAGATAAAACTGTCTGAGTGGAATGCTTCAAATAATGCTGACAACTTCAGACAATATATTAATCCTATATGCTAAGGCTATTGTTTTTCATTGTACTTTCATTTTCAGAAAGTAAAAAAAAAAAAAAAAAAAAAAAAACACATTCTTTTTATGCTCTCTAACTTATTTTGCAGCTACAATGAAAAAGTGGCCATATTCCATAAGGATACCACTTTTGAGTTACATAAATGGATAGAAATGATGTTGTTTAACTTATTCATATTTTTGGAATTCGTTTTATAATTAATAAATCGAATTTCACAAGATGACCTGGAGCTGAAATTCTATTTTGTTTAAAAATGCGTGTAATTTTGGTTGACCTTTTTTGCCCTTTCTCCTACAACAGAATTTGATTCTGGCTGTGCATAAACAAAGAATACAAAATTAAAGCTCTAACAACCTTTATACAATGTATTACCTATACATTATTATTTTAAACTTTTTTTATTTAAGAAGATGATCACTAAAATATATCAGTATTACAATATAAATTCTACTTTTGAGTTTACCATCCCTGCAATAGTATTTAGATAATGCAGTGACAACCAGCTAATCACAGGGATCAATGAAGACCCAGGGTGCTCAAAAGGTATCTGTGAGGAATCCCCAACCAACCACAAGGTGATTCCATCCCCAACCTACCACAAGGTAAGGAATCCCCATCTATCCACAAGGTAAGGAATCTCCATCTAACCACAAGGTAAAGAATTCCCGAGCTACCATAAGGTAAGGGATTTCCAAGCTACCATATGGTAAGGAATCCCCAGCCTACCACAAGGTTAGGAATCCCCAACCAACCACATGGTGAGGAATCCCCAACCAACCACAAGGTCAGGAATCCCCAAACAACCACAAGGTGAGGAATATCCAACCTACCACATGATAAGGAATCCCCAACCTACCACAAGTAACAGAGTGACTTCCTCACATGAAAATTCTGTACAAACCTATGTATTTTCCATCAAAGTCATTGATGACCACCTTGTTCAGGTGCAGGTCCAGTAAGGCCAGATGATCTTCCTTGTAAGCTGCTATCTGGGTGACCCTCCTCAGAACCTCACCCTGCCTGTCACGTGGAGCCAGTGTCAACACCATTTCACCTGAATGTTGAAATATATAATTATGTTACAATAATGTATAAGACAGACAGACAGACAGACATTACATGTATTAAGATAAAAAAATTATTTTCCCATTCATTGCTACAAAAATTGCATCATTCTCATCAACCTCATCAAATAAGCTACCAGTATACAGCCTTATATTAACACACATACCTCAAACTATTCCTTTATCAAATAAAAGCTATCCAGACGACTTGCAAGTGACTCACAAGCTGATCAGGTTTTATACTGTTTGCTACTTCTCAGTGCCTTGATAATGGGAGGGAACACTGTAAAATATGTGAGCACCTCTGCCTGTCTGATCTGGCCTTTCAATGACATAAGTATTTCCTTGCAGTGATTTTTTTAAGATTTTCTTTTACAACCTGTGGCTTATTGAGAAATTAGTGTTATAAATCAAATCTTAGGATAATGAAAATGTTTTAAATTAACAAAACAATTACCTAATTAAAGGCGGTATATGTCAAAAAGTTTCAAAGTTTCCATTGATAATTTATGGATTTTTTTTTTTTTTTTAGAAATAAAAGCTATTTCATTGGGAAATAGATACTATAGTTATTTTGGGGGGAAAATGCCAGTTTTGGGAGGAAACCACCTGTAAAGGTAGTAAATTTACCCCTAAAAAAAAAAATCACTGCCTTGTGCCATCACATGACTGATCACATTCACTCTTTATGCATGAGGTCACTTCACAGGCTGAAAATTTTAATAACTCTAAAAAATTAAATGTTACATGGTACTGGTAAAAACGTCATGTTGAGGAAAAGATCACATGGTAAAGCAAGCACCTGCTTCATTAATACCATATTCTATATTTAACTGGAATTCACCAAAGTGTGATTACGAGAAAATACATTTTCTTGTGCAATGTGACCTACACAAGCCAAATTTATTTGTCTGAAAACAAAGATTTCACCAACATTAACAAAGGAGAATAGAAAAAAAACTCTTTTTTTCTACTAATCAACTGTGAACAAGCTGCATCAGCAAAACTACAAACCATATCCTCTTCACTGCAAATACTCCAAAAATATGGCACAAGTTTTCATAACCACACAAATCTCTTTGAAAAAAATATAACTAGACCTATCACCAAGCTACACTCCCTTCAAAGACATCACAAGATATTTAACTTTTCATGCAAAGGGATACGATGAGAGAACTAGGATGGTTCTTATATAGCCTCCACTTCAATTTGTACAGAAGAGGTATAATTCCTGTTAACCCTTTCCCTCATACAGACTCATTTTGACACACTCAGTAGGTACCACATAAAGCCTGATCTGCAGAGAACCACAGTTAAACCTTACCAAATTTAATTATAAAATCCTCATTTCCAGACCACTGAGGAGCAGCGAACAGCATAAAACCTGAGTTACTCGCAGGCTGATCTGGTTTTATGCTGTTCGCATAGGTCTTTTCATGGTGTCCTCTATGAGGGAAAGGGTTAAGAAAGAAGGTGAGCATACCCTGCACTGTGTATGCCTCCACACTGAAGTTGTTTATGTTGGCAACCAGATATTTTACATCCCTGTAGGAAGTGACCGGATGAGAGGACATTGTCGACAGCTTCCTTTTCCCCACAATCTTCTTTGCCTTCAGGTCAAATAGCTGGGCATAGACAAAGAAAAGAATTTAGATTTTTTTTTTTTTTGGCATCAAAGCAGGTAAGTAAACAAATTACAATACATATCAAATAGGAGCAATTTTTCATCTGACAGTTTCAGCCTAACTTTTAACCCCAAATGACACTGTGATCCAGTGATAATGTACCCAAATATAGGGGTTCGAACCCCTTTTAGGGCAAAGATTTATTTTTAACATTACCTTCCCAGGCGCAAAATTCAAGCCCAACCTATGTTCCATCTAAAGGGATTAGTATAAGTTTTTATTTTAGGACAGTTTTCCAAATTGACACAAAATAAATAAGTTTCAACTAAACCCAACTTTTGACCTATCTAACAGACCAATTAAATGTGTAAAACATTATTAAAGGTTAAATCAGTCCTGAAAAAAATATCACCTTTTCATAGGGTGACACTGCACAAAAAAAAATTATGTGATAAAATTTGCTACCATGTATTTATATGGAGTTCCCAACTAACTTTTGTATTGATTTTAATTAGCATATTGGTCTGTCTAGGACATCAAAAAAAATAAATAAAAATAATTAAAATGCAGGCCTACTTAATTATTAGTATGAACATAAATTGCAATGATAAAATTTACTCTGAAGTACAGGGGCCATATATTTCACCTTTGTACTGTAATAAGTTATTCCCTGTTGCAGCGTCCACTATACAAAACATGCTTTGTAAGATAAAAATGTGGGACATATTTCATTTCTACTAGCCCTAATAATATTTATTTTAAATTTACATGAATTTATTTATTTTATTTTTCAATGTTAATGAAGTATTTTTCTAGGAAGTGCATTAATTACCAAAAGTTAAATAAAACTGAGGGTTTTGTGTGAAATACTGACACCTCAATAGGCAATTTGGCTAGAATAATTTTGTTATTTCTTGAACCTGACCTAGATTTTATATTGTTATACATTTTTAACAAGTTTAGTGAATATCTGAATAAAAATGTTTAACTGCGAAAGCAGACAAAGCTAAAATGTTCAATTCTGACTAATTCAAGGGCCATAACTCTAAAGTGCCTTAAAGCAATTTGGCTGGATATCAAAGTATCTGAGTTCGAGAGCCACCAAAAAAAGTGTGACAGAAGGACAAATATCACAGCTTTGTATAAAATTTCATTAATCTATTAATTCATATTAACTCATTGGCAAACAGGGCAGACCCAGATAAGACTTAAGGAGCAGTCTGATCAGGGTCATCTCTGTTTCACTCATAAAAAATTGTAGCTCATATTCTACACACAGTCTACATGAAACAGTGTGATTCCCTTTACACCTCTAGATGGGTTTCTAACAAAAATTCTATAAAAACAAATCAAACAAAAACAATCATGCTACTGACTTTGAGGTCTGTGCCCTGGCTATTACAGATCAGGTGACCGGCACAGTAGGTTACAGAGGCTGGATATTCATCACGGATAGTGTCCAGGTATGTGCCTTCCAAGTTGAACATCTTCAGCTTCCCATTTCTAGCATCACACACAACAAAGTGTGAGGAACTTCCAATAAAGGTCATCCCGAGTATTTCTGGTTCATTCACCTCCCTCTTGGCCTTGACTGCAATACTTGACTTAAGTTTAAGTACAACACCTCCACTCATCTGTCTTTCATGAAAATCTCCTGACTCGTTGATTTTGATATCTGAAGTATGTTGTGAACATGGGTCACAGTCAGTCTTTTTTCTTCTATTCATGTTCCTTGCACCTGGATGATCTGCCTGAACTCTACCTTGGTAACTAGTTTGGTGGTGTTCATTATTGTAGTAATGTAACAAACTCTGGCCATACATTGGTCCACTTTTAAAAATGGAATTTTGCTGATAAGTGTTACCCATTTGTCTCACAGTATTCTGCTGGTTACCATAACAGCCATATTCACCATTCTGGTTACCATGGAAACCAGGCTGAACAGCATAATTCATGTGCTGGTTCCTCCAGTTGTCCATCCCCACCCCAGGGTATTCCCCTAGAAGTGACTCTGAAGTCCCCTGATTAAATCTCCCCCTTCCCCTTGGAGTTGCAACTTGCAACGGTAACATCAATAAAGGTTCTCCAGTCTTCTGTGAACAGCTTTTTTTCTGACCAACAACTATCATAGCACTGTGCTTCTGTCTGGCTTGCCCATCAACTTTTCTGTTACTTTTACTAACTTTCTCTTTCTCGACTTCATCCTCAACTCTAAAATATATCAACTCATTCATAATCCTTATGTTTTCATCTATTGATTCAACTTTTGGCAGCTGTGAAGCATTCTTTAACTTTGGAAATGTTTCTGCAAACCTCTTTTTCAGGGAGTCCACACGTGCGATCATGATTTTTTCCAAAGCCACAATTTCTGAAGCATTTCCTTCATCAAGGAAGAACTGCATTATTTCCAACAGATCAGTGGCTCTCTCTGTCTGCTGATAAATGTGACCTTCCCTTTTCTCACAATACCGTCTCTTCCTGTCATATTTCTCTTTCAGAATTTCCAAATTATGACAAAACTTTTTTTCAATTGCTTCCTCAAGACGCTGCTTAATAGTTTCAAGCTTTTTAATGTTCTTTAATTCTTAAACGCAAGGCTGTCTCCATTTGAGTCCTTACTGAATGCAGTGACTAAACATTTTAACTGTTCAATATGTTGTTTTATATTAGACTTGGTTTTATCAAGCACTGAACTTAACGGCACACATCTGTGGTTGCTGTGATGCAACAAAACACAATCCCTACAAACTGACAGGGAACACTGCTGGCAATAGAACTTCACCTCCTCTCCCACATGTTTTTGGCAATTTATAGTATGTTTCTCCCTTAACAAAGCTTTGTTCTGCTCCATTCCACCTTCTTCATTAGATATGACATTGTGTTTAGCTGTAAGGCGGGAGAATGTGTGTTTCTCACAGCATTCTGCACACAGGCTGTCTCCACATTCAATACAACTCCCAGAGCTTGGCTTCTCCTCATCATGCAGTTTGCATACGACACAAAACAATGTTGACTCACTTTTTTCTTGTAGCTCTGCCAAACTGCCCAAAACTGAGCTATTTTCAAGCCATTGGAGACCTTTCTTTGGAACTGGAACTCTATACTTGCAAAATGGGCATAAAAAAAAAACCCGTCTCGTTTTGAATTTCTGCTCTAAACAGCTTAAACAAAATGTGTGACAACAAGGCAGAAGCTTTGGGTCTTTGAAAAGGTTTCCACATAGTGCACAGTGAAGTCTTGATTTTGTAGAGATGAGAACATCATCAGCGGTACTTGCATCCCCAATAGTAGCAGTTTCATCTGTATTACTACTCTCATCATCAGATGCTCTTTTAACATTCACTGGAACCGCCTCATGATCATCAAGAATGGCCAATTCATTCTGGTTTACATTAATACTAAGCTCCAATTCAACCTCACTGCATTCATTTTCCACTTCCGCCTGACTTCTGTCATTTTCAACACTTTCTTCATCATCTTCATTTGTTTGTTTCATTGATTCACCAAATGATTCAGGGTAATTCAGTTCAGTTTGGTTTCTTCTTGAATTCATTAAAACTGATAAACAAGACTGCTCTGAAGCAATTAGAGACATGCATTTTTGGATGTTTCCTTCTAAATCTGCACAAAGAACAGCAGATGCTTTACTATCTTCATGTGAGACAGGCACGCCGTTTTCTGATACTTTAACAAAATCACAAAAGCTGTCAACATGATCAGACTTAGTTAAAGCATCCTTTTTGTCATTTAAAGCACTTTCAATGTTGCTATTTTCAACATCCATAGATGCTTCCTGTGATTTGGTATCTTCTGTTTCAGGACTGTCCATACTTTTATACAATCTAACATCAACTGAAAAGAGAAAAAAAACATTCATGATTAATTCATAGTTTAATATACATGTATCTCTAAATTTCATGCTATAGTGGTAGGTCTTCTTCACTTACAAATTAAAATTAAAGTCATTTTTATGATTCTTGCTTGATATATTCTAGCTAATTGTGGTCATTTTCATGTTGTTTTTTTGTTAACAAATGCATGAAGAAATAAGTCAGGAGTGTGAATATATCAGGACACAGTGGGTTATGAACAGTATTCAATCTCTCTCTTTGTCCGAGAGGAAATTTATCAAAACTTGGCTTTCTCTGGGGCATTTAGTAAAATGTGGGGAACAATAAATAGTTATGGTGTATTGTGGTCTAGTGATAGCCTATAGACATAAATGGTTGCACTTTTCATGACCAAAATAAAAATTATTCTACATTACAACCCATAAATGTCAAGAGGGATTAGTACAAGCTGCAACAATGTGTTTACCAATTAACAGAAAGAGGTTTGTAAGCATCAATACCTCAGATAAAATATTTGGAAATCATCTGAACTGGACATGTGACAAAAAAAAATAATTGCATAGTTTCTTAGGGTAATCATTTTTTCAAATGCTATTCATGCAGTGTGATTTTGTTGAAATACATACAACTAAGTACATGACACTAACTCCCGAAAATTAAAACTATTACCAGGTCCCAAATTTGAATGCCCCACATAATCATAGGGACCTGATCTTAGGTCCTTAGTGTTTAGTTTAGTTTTATGTCTTAATTTTACAAAACCGGGAAATACCCAGAGACCTGTGGGATTTTACACCTGTATCTTTTTCCATCATTGAATACCCACAGCTGATCAATAGGTCATCTATAGGCTGTGGGATATTATGGCTGAATTTGGTCATTTTAGGGTGTGTCAAACTAGAACTGCAATTGTCATGTGCAAAGAAAAACCCACATGCTGCTTTGTCACAGGGATTTTAATATAACGCGAATGAGGGTTACAGTTCTTGGGCTCTGCACTTCCCTTTTATAAGATCTATCCACATATAAAGTTTTATCTTGATACCTTTTTTACTTTTTGAGATATGACCCTGACAAAATTTAAGTATGAAAATTTACAAATAGCAATAATTCAAAAATTATGCAACAGAGAGTTATAGTTCTTGGTCACTGCACTCCTTCACAATGAGATCTATCCACATATGAAAATTCGTCTTTATACCTTTTATACTTTTTAAGTTATGGTCCAGACAAAAAATAAGTATGAAAAAATACGAAGGGCAATAACTCCAAACTAATGTGATAGAGAGTTATTGTTCTTGGTCACTGCACTCCCCCTCAATGAGATCTATCCATATATATTAAGTTTCATCTTGATACCTTTAATACTTTTTGAGTTATGGCCCAGTCAAAAAATAAGTATGAAAAAATACAAAGAACATTAACTCCAAAATAATGTGACAGAGAGTTTTTGTTCTTGGTCACTGCACTCCCCTCAATGTGATCTATCCACATATATTAAGTTTTATCTTGATACCTTTTATACTTTTTGAGTTTTGTCCAAGACAAAAGGTAAGTATAAAAAATTTACAAAAGGCAATAACTCCGAAATAATGTAACAGAGAGCCATGGTTCTTGGTCACTGCACTCCCTCTCAATGAGATCTATATACATATGAAATTTCATCTTGATACCTTTTATACTTTTTGAGTTATGGTCCGGATAAAAGAAACCGACAGACAGCTGGATGGCCGGACAGACAAGCTGAATCCAGTATACCCCCCTTACAACTTTATTTTGCAAGGGGTACTATTACACCATTTCATTGGTCGCATCATGTTTTTAAAACCAATCATAAAGGCCGTTTTGTACTAGTGCTGGACACAGTTATTTTTTTTATTGTTTTCATGACTTTCAAGCCTCCACGCCAAAGAGTGTTGCATTTATTATTCACGTTTTCATTGATTGATAATTTAATCAATAACTACTGTATTACAACAGTTTGCTTGCCTATTTCCCCACAGCATGATGTCATGTAGTGAAACAGAATAATTATTTTTTAAGTCAGCCAGGGGTATTCAACATGAGTGAACTCCAGATTGGGATTGGTTTTATAATGTGTATGTACATGTTTAAATTCTGGATAAATATAATTGTTAACAACGAATTACCTTATTGCACCAACAATGAAATAATAGAATTATATTTCAGGTTAAAATTTAACTATTTTTTTTTCAACTTTTTTTTTTTACTTTTTAAATTCAGCAGTATTTAGTAATTGATGCACGTGGTTGGAATTACAAGCATTAGGTCAGTAATACACAAAGTCCAAAGGGGTCTGGCTCAAAAGGTGAGTCATATATCACTTTATAAATATGTATTATATATAGTGATATATGACTCACCTTTCGAGCCATACCAATTTGGCAGTCAGGTACTTCATCCATATCTCTGCATAAATTGTGTCTCACATGTAAATGTTGAAGAGAAGTCAAATTCCTAGTATCTGTTCTGAATAATACGAATGCTGCTTGTATTACAAACACAATATATTTCAGCATGAGTGTTCAGAAATACCCCTCTGGTGTAGAACTCTGATGGTTTTTTGGGGGTGTTTTTTTTTGGGGGGGGGGGGGGTTGGGGAGGGGGGGGGTTTACTTCACTAGGGATTTCAGCAATGATGTTAAGTAGTGACAATGCAATATTTAAAATGAAAAGCCATCTTAAATAGTGATACTTATGAAATAGAAATAAAATACTATAAACGGAGTCGTGATTTGAACATTGGTTACGAAACAATGATGTGCGAAACAAGAAAACAGTTATAAAATAGTATATATGGAAAACATACATCCAAGGCAATGACAACACCAGTGACTTCATGGAAATACATTTAAGCATTAGACATTCATTTAACAAGCTCAACAAATCACAAATGATGGTAAAAACAAAATAGTTTCCATGTGTTTTTGTTTTTTCTGTGACTCGAGCTTTACGATAGACACCGAGTCTTTCCAAACACTATATCCGGTCGAATAATTTTGGTCAGAAACGCGGGAAATCTGATTCAGTCGTTCGAAAGCTCTGTTTCAAATTAGCGCTTGACCTAGAAGTAATGTTACTACCTTGTGTCTCGCTAGCGCTCGACACGGTAGTAAATCCGTCCCTATATACTCTATGGAGCAGAGCGGTCGTGATTCACAACCGCTGATTTTTCAAGAAGATGAAGCAAAAATATGCAACTAAAAACACATTGGGCTATCTATTGACAATTAATCTCCTACCACAAAGCGTGAAAAGTATCGTCAATGTCATTTTCGAAGTTTGTAAGCACTTTTTCTGAAACCGACGTGTGTTACTGTATTCTAATCTGATCTTCCGGTATCATTCAACTCGGAAACGAAATCCGATGATTTTGAAAATGTTTGTGTATTGAAGGGTTGCAAAGGGTTTTCTTTTGAAAATACGACCAAAATCGGTAACACTTTCATAAGATACACCGATTTATAGTTGCAAAATCCGCTGTCAAGCCGTATTTACGAAAATCAATTTTGCTCCAATAAATTATGAACATGGAATCGTAACGTCGGTGGCCCGAAGGATTCGCCACAAGACGTTTCGACATCGTAACTACGCTTGACCCACAATGCGACGGCTTACGCACTCTGAAAATCTATCTTTGCACTGTCATATTCACAGAGCCTTGTCAACACACATGTAACGGGCAGTACGCCTGGAAGCATGCAGCTCACTCTCGGAAGATAAATTGGGGCCCCTGCTATAAATCACACCAACTTCCAAGGTTTTGTTATTTACAGAAAAAAAAAATGGCTGAGATTATAAAATGGAAGAAGATCTAGATCTAGGCCACGAAGCTACATTTGGTACATCTAGGTAATCCCTGGCATAGACTGTCCAGACTACAAAGTACATTTTAAGAGCCCCCCCCCCCCCCCGTATTGAGATTTTAAGAGTTCGCGAATTTCCTGCCTATAACACTCGACAGATCGAGGAGTTTAGTTTAATACATATTTTATTCAAGAATGAATAGGATTGAACAACAGGCTAATAGCCTATGTGAGTTCTCTCCTTTTACAGGTCATGCATACATAGTATATGACAAATTTAAAGCATTGCATACATTATGACATGTTTTTATACTAAAATGTTTTTTATAATAAAATGTCATAAATTTACAAAGTTATGGTTTCAAAATAGCAAATCTAATGCAAACTTAAGATATATGTAATGGTACAACATGTAACCAATATGAGTAGAACAAAGATGTTATTGAAATGACAAATAACCAGACAGAGGAGTTGGCAGTATCAAGAGATAGATAGATAGATTACATAGTTGGAAGTATGGAAAGTTTCCCTGTCGCACCCCCCTTGAGAAAAAAAAACCTGGATCCGCGCATGAGATTGTGAATACCTAGATGTAGCTTCGTTCTCAAATGAATAGAGGCGAATTTCATCATTCACGTTGCTCTGGTAAGACAACACATAGATCTGGATATAAAGATTTGTTTATTTCTAATTTCTTTACACAAATTGTTAACTGGAGATTTTGTGTTCGTGGCCAACGTAGATATATAGTCCTGTACACCGGTAAATTTGGGGGGGGGGGGGGGGGGGCACCCAGCGCGCGCCCCCTCTAAAACCCCGGACCCTACATAAATGCAGACACATATAACCCCCAGAAAGCATTATTTAACTGCTTTAGATTCGCAGGAGAGGATTCGCCTGGACTCAAATCCAACCGGACTATACACCCTTCTCACGCTTCGGGCAAAGCAAGCGGCAAGCCACTTGCATTATCATCACTGCCTACATTATTTAGCTCACCCGAGCACAATGTGCTCATGGTGAACTGTTGTGATCGCCTGTTGTCCGGCGTCAGTCCATGCGTGCGTGCGTCCGGCATCAACAACATCTAGCTCCTCCTAAACCGCTGAATGGATTTTGACAAAACTTCACAGGAATCATCCTTATGATGCCCTCTATCAAAGTTGTTCAAATTATTTTGATTAGTTGAAAAAGTAGGTCACAGTCTGGCCTGAGCTAAAATTAGATTTTAAAACTGCAAACTTTGAAAATCTTTTTCTGCAAAACTGCAAGGCCTACAGCCTAGATATTTGGTGTGTAGCATTGTCTTATGAACCGCTACCAAGATTGTTCAAATCATGACCCTGGAGTCAAAATTGGCCCCGCCCCAGGGGTCACTTGATTTTACATATAGGCTTAATCATATAGAAAAAAAAGAGAAAAAACTTCTTCTCAGAAACCACAAGGCCTGGAGCTTAGATATTTGGTGTGTAGCATTGTCTAGTGGCTCTCTACCAAGTTTGTTCAAATTATGGCCCTGGGGTTAAAATTGGCCTCGCCCCAGGGTTCACTTGAATTTACATAGGCTTATATATAGGTAAAAAAAATAGATAAATCTTCTTCTCAGACACCACAAGGACTGGAGCTTAGATATTCTGTGTGTAGCATTGTCTTGTCGATCTCTACCAAGTTTGAGTTAACTTAAAATTATATAGAAAATCTTCTCAGAAACCACAAGGCCTGGAGTTAAGATATTTAGTGTGTAACATGGCCTTATGAACACCTACCAGGTTTCTCAAATCATGGCCCTGGGGTCGAAACTGGCCCTGCCCCAGGAGTCACTTGATCTTATATAGGCTTAAATAGGAAAATCTAGAAAAATCTTATTCTCAGAAACCACAAGGCCTGGACTTTAGGCATTGCCTGATGGACATCTATCAAGTACGTTCAAACCATGGCACTGGAGTCAAAATTGGCCCCGCCCCAGGGGTCACTTGTATTTACATAGACATACATAGGAAAGAATTTTAAAAGATATCCTTGTCAGAAACCACATCATGGGTTTAGACATTTGGTATGTAACATGTCCTTTTGGACCTGAACCAAGTTTTCAAATCATGGCCCTGGGGTCAAAAATGATCCAACGCTAGGGTTAACTTGGTTTCTTTGACAACATGTAAACTTTTTGTGTGGAATTGAGATTATTTGCTGTTTTTCTGCAAGAATTTTGTATTAAGTATGACTATGTTGTAAAAGGCAATGAAAGCAATATTTCTCAGGTGAGCGATTCAAGGCCATCTTGGTCCTCGTCTAGTATTGCGCCACTTACCTGACTCCTGGATCCGGCTCTGCTGTAGATCTAGATCTAGATGAATATCTAGTAAAATATCTTTGAATGATGGAATGCGCTTCTATACTTAAATTAAGAATTCAAGTATTCGGTCTACTTACCGATTACTTGCCATATTAATAGCCAGTAAGCACATGACATTTAGCACTAACGTTACACACTTGTCATTTTAAAACCGTCTAACAGTTCTAATGCAATAATTAAGGCAACATGGAAAATGTATATATACATGCATGCACAGTGACATGTCATTTTTCATAAAGCATTTGGAAGAAAGCGAGTTGTAAATTTTACATAAATAATCTTCCATAGTTCGATTAAAGTTAGGGGAGACCGCGCTAGTTGTTACATAGGGCAAGTTGTTACACTCAGCATACCATCTGACTAACGTTTTTAATGCGTCAAAATAATTGAATATGCACGCGCTTTTTTTAACCACGCTGTATGCTTCAAGGTATTTGACGAAGTTAAAACTTCAAAATTCCGATCGTGAAAGTAAATTACAGGTGTTGTTAGAAGATTTCATCTATACTGACACGCAAAAGAAAGTGTGCACTTAGTTACAGAGAAATTTTGTATGCCTATTTTAGCAAAATATTGGCATATTTTGTATCAAAATTTGCAAAATTGTATAAACTACACGATGGTTTACTTTTGACTGATATTTGATTAATATCATAATTTTGTTTTACGTGTAAATAACGGAGGGTTAAAAGTAAAGCGATTTTTATAACTGCGTTTTGTCTTTGGAAACTTGTCTAGTTACGTGACAGTTAATCAGTATATGTTGTACCCACCTCGTCTACGGATCAACGCAAGTATTCTAGACCGCATGGACCTGACGTAACGTCGTATGACGTCGACGGGAATGGCGTTCCATTCATGTACTAAGGCTGCATACAAGTTATTGATATTGTTGATTACATGGTTTTTCCTTGCTCTTCGACCAATCAAATCCCATAAATGTTCAACGGAGATCAAGCCGACCAAGGTAAGACGTTAACGTTATGTCTATCGAGATAATTCCTTGTAAGTACAGAGATGTGTGGTCTTGCAGATGTATGATTTTTTTTCTTAATAATGTAAATTTATCGGGTATGAGACATTTCATCTCAGTAGAAAATATCGATTAAAATGTCAGACCAGGCTTTGATTGAAATACTTAATATGATAATATCCTACATACAATGTTTAATCTGATCGAATCTAAAATAACTAGGACAGCTATGTTTTGCTTCATTCTGAATAGTAAGGACTGTAATAGAAAAGATTTTTATCATTTTAAACTAGTTTAATTTAAATATAATTAATCAGTTTAATTGCTCACTTGATAGGACGATGTCTTTATCAGACGTCTCGATCTCGTCTATTTAATTGTCATATTTCTTTTTTAATTTATTGAATAATTATTCATTCAGGTGCAGTAGGGATTGCATTTTATGTATGTTAATTGAGTTTAACGTCCCGCTGACAGTATTTCATTTAGAGAATATGTCTACTTTCCAGAGACAGATATATTGCTGCCTCTGTGCAGTATCGCACCGTAGACTTGTGATATGATACCACGCCTATTCACATTTATTCTGAAACCAAGTCAACCGGTCGCGAACAACTCTTATATGCTAAGCGCCAAGCAACGGATATATATCGGCACCATTTATTACGAATACCATTTTGTACTTAACTCAAACTCAGCCCACATCAGGCCCCGAGGTTATAAAACTTTTTTCCAGCTCAACTCAGTTTGAGACTGAAACCTGGTTTGTTTATTTTATGTATATCAAAACAAATTGAGTAACTTTGATTGTGAATTTATGTAAATTGTAGTAGGGACTAACTGTGGAACAGAGAAAGTATAGCAAAATTTGAAAAACTTAACTAGAGCAATTTAAATTTGAGCACAAACCCGAGTTGAGCACGAAAAATGTTTATAACCTCGGGGCCTGATTCCTCACGGCCTTTATCACAAGTTTAATTAGGATCTTGTGCGAATTTCTCTTTTTCTTGAATATTAATGCAAATAATAAGGGAAAGATCTTTTAGTACAACAATACCATGTGCTTCATTATTAACATTAAATTCACTGAAACTTCTTTCACTTTGCAAAAGGCGTGTTTTTCTCTTTACAATACACCAAAAAGAATCTATAAATAAGGCCTGTGAATGCCCAGTTTTTTTCACTCGAGGACAAAGATGTTTTAGGAGATTTAACAGATATGAACAAACACAGAAGAGGTTCAAGCGAATATCCCTACAACAATAATTGAACCTTAACAAATAGAAAGCATGAATAGCTCAATTCTGAATCAAATTTGATCCAGATACCATGCTGTACACAAACTTGACTGTCTATTTCAGGGGGGTGTACACAAACTTGACAAACTGTGTCAAATACTGTATACAAACTTGACGGTCTGTGTCAGGAGCTGTACACAAACTTGACAGTCTTTATCATGGACTGCACAAATATTTGACATTTTTAGTCATGGACTGTACGCAAACTTTTCAGGCAGTAATATAGGTTTTGTAAAATCACTGACTTGATTGCACATATGAATAGATAAGGTCGGTAATGACTTAATACGACGTATCAACCTCTCTGCCTTTATAACTTAAGGTAATCAATAATTAAATTATAATCATGGTCCTTCAAATTCTCTAAAAGACTTCATGCAATGACATGGAGTTATATTCTTTATGCTCAGAGTCTTTATTATAAAATTTTAAAGCCGGATTACCTAAGATATGTGTACATTTTGCTAGTTACATCTACTATCAGGTCCGGATTCACCGGGGTCTCCCCCATCTGCCCTGGTCATACATTTTTTTCTAGGCTATAAAATCCTTTGGTTACATAATGCTTGTGCTGCCGAGAGGAAATCCCCTTCGTGGGCCCCCATGTTGAACCACCCGCATAACCAACCAGGCTCTTATTGTCTTATGACCCCCCTGGTTATCCGAACGGCGGTCGTCGATGACTGTGTGATAAGCATACGTTTTGGGTACTGCGTAAGCAAATTCAATGACACGTTCATTGTTGTGTCGTCTGCCTAGCGATCTAATAATTAAAACAAAAATAGCAATATGCCTATTCATAGTCATAAACAATGGTCAACATAAATACGAACATGCTTGAAAAGTATTTTCAGAGAAGAGTTTAGAGAGGGAAAATATCATAGTGCATGTCAACATAATTTTTGTTGATAATGTACACTTGTTTATTAATATTTGGTTTAAACAATATTTATTTGCCATATGATACATTTGATACATGTATACATTGTCACGAAATAAAGCTAAAATTGGGAAAAAGGTTGATTTACAACTTATATAAATTCCTCTTCTAGGAAAAAAACAAGTACATTAGTACGCAAACAGTTATGGCAAAAATTCATAGCTCGGATATATCTTAATACTTTCATAGAGGGAAAAAAAAGTCCATAATTTAAGGTGCTGAGAATCTATAAATGATAGTCAATTTATACGTTTGAAATAAAAAAAAAATAAGAATTGCAGAAGAAAGATGAAAAGATTCAATCGTAATCAGATAGAATGCTAAGTCTAACTCGAGACCTCGTCACGTTGACTTTGACAAGAAAAACGATTTGTCGCTGCTATATATTTCTGAACTGTCTGAAAAATATGTTTATTTTCTTCAAAACTAAGTCGCTCATCACCGTATAAAAGATTGTTCAGTACATTAACATTTATTCAAAAGTAGAGAGAGAGAGAGATGTTTGTATCAGTAGCCAGATGCAGTTTAAGAAAAAGCATAAAAATAGATAACTATAAAATTAACCGCTAAAAACAACTAAGTTGGACATTAAAATGTTTTTGGCATTGAAACATTTTAACTTGAACCCAAAGGAATAAATGAGGGGGAAAAAAAAACTTCGACGAAATCTACTCGACGAAATTTTTTATTCATTTTTTTTTACACATATAAAACGAGGTTGATGAACTTACCAATTTTGTTTTTGAAAATGTTAAAAAGTAATGCTGTTTTTTTGTTTGTTTTTTTGGTGTTTTTTTTTCCAAAAAAATCTTAGTATTCAACAGAGTAGATGCAAACCCATCGCTAGCCATGTAAATTAAACTTTATCAAAATGGGTTGTGTTACTAAATGTCATCAGCTTTAACAATTTTACATAACCATTTAAGTATTATTTTTATGAAACAGTTAATTTCTTCTTAACTAATTCCTCTAAATATTTTTCCTAAAAAGAATACACGTAAATACAAACAGTAGGCCTATACATCATCATGTTCTTTTTTTTCTTCATATTTACGAATATAGTAATCAATGTGTATTTTAGATTTATTAAAATGTATCAGAAATGAAAGAAAAAAAAAAGTACAAAAAATCGATACGCGGAAGGGGTCAACACCGTACGACCCTGAAACGTGCGCTTGAAGTATGTTCTGGGAAGACTCAGTCCGAAACTAAACTGTCTTTTACACTGTTGAGTTTAAAACCATAGACATATTTGCTGCATAAGTCTGTGCTAAAACTGATGATTATTCAATGCATTCACTAAATGATAGTGTACACAAGTCACTTTTGTGTGTGTGGTGGTGGGGGGCAGAAAACACTTTTTAAATATTTTATGCCAGTTTGTGATTGAAAATGAAAACACTTTTTAAATATTTTATGCCAGTTTGTGATTAAAAATGCACATATTTCTTATACTATCCTCCTTTACCGGAAGGAGAATAATATAACCTTTCAGTAATAGCAGTGTCCCGGTCTGCCACCCACCCCCCCTCTCCCCCAACGTAGCACTATATACATGGCCTTCAAGCTTCAAAAAATATATATATCGGATGTAAAAAAAAGATAGTAATAATAATAATAATAAAAACACTTTTACCAATGTTCAGTATATATGTACATGCGCGGATTTCAGACTAACAATAGCATACTAAACAACATTACAAGGACACAGCGATTAGAAAAAGAAGAACGTGAAAAAAGGTATAAGAAATCAGAGACAAATAGCAAAAGTATTGCGAGCTTCAATCACATATGATATCCATGCATGGGTGTTTAAAAATCCCAGTGTGTACAAATAAAATATATTCTTCTTTCTTTTATTGTAATGGCTAGCAATCATTTTCTGATAATAATGGCCATACTTTAATCTCTACTGAGATTTTTTTCATATTGGCCTCCGCTTGCGGTTACCAGTCAAAACGGACCCAAGTTGAAACGGTGCCAAATTGGTCAAAATGGACCCATAAAAAAGTCAAAACGGACCCCTCCTCATTCAAAATAGTCAAAACGGTGCCATTTATGGTCAAAACGGTGCCATTTTGGTTAAAACGGACCCATGTAAAAATTTATTGTATAAATATAAGGATGATTAGTTAAGTACTTCGAAGTTAACAGAAATATGTTTTAAACTGTTTCAATGAGATTATATTATTGATATAAAGAAATTAAAGTATTGCTTAAAGTTTAATTGTCGGTGTTTGTGTTTAGAACACTAATTAAAGGTACGTGAAGATATAAAAGTGTAAATAAATAAAGGAAATGTGCTAAATCTATCTTTATGATGTAATTAATTAGGAGAGATCAATAGAAACCGCTGTTTACTCTCGCACATATATATATATATATATTTCTCAGAGTTAAATTCGTCATAATGCATGTTGTTCGGTTATATTCTGAGTGGACATCTTAAGTTTGTGTTGGAGTCGTAATTTATATAGGAAAACTGGACTAGGCATCGTGTGGTTAGCATGTCTAACCCTCCGTGTTTGTTCTGTAGCAGGCCTGTGTATCGCCACCGTCATGCCATCAGCTGCGACGGTTGCAACGGATGGCAGTACCGCGGCTGCGGAAACACAGGTAAGTATTTTTTATTTTGAACTACAAATGTTCATATTTCTGTGATTATTTGAAAAAAAAATGTAACAGTATTCCTTGAATTAAACGGCGATATATAACAAGAGCTGTCAGAGGACAGCACGCTCGACTATTCAAAATGCTTGTTGGTAAATCAAATGAAATCTATTTCAATTCTTGCCCTTCACATACCCTGTACATAATAATTGTCAAAAATGATATACCTTGATAGTCTGATACCCCTTAATATTTTTATGATGTCTAAAATCAATCCCATGCCTAGTTACTGAGACATAAGCACAATAACACTGTGCATGCAAAACTTTAACCAAAAATCCAAGTTAGAAAAGGGCCATAATTTGTATAAAATTCAGTCCAAAAGTTATCCTCCTTAGTTTTCTGATGCCCCTGAAGACACTCCTTAACTTTCTAGTCAATTCCACAAGCAATTTCTGAGATATAAGCTGGATAATAGCTTGAATGCAAAAATTTAACCAAAATTCTAAGTTAAAAGGCGGTCATAATTTTTAATATATTCCATCAAGTGTTATCTTCCTTTATAGTATGATACCCCTAAACATATTAAAGATGTTTCAAATCAATCCTATGCCTGGACTCTGAGATATAAGCATGAAAGTACCTTGCATGCAAAACTTTAACCAAAATTTTTAAATTTAAAAAGGGGCCATAACTTGTAATATATTCCATCAAAAGTTATCTACTTGAAAAGTACGATACCCCTTAACATATTAAAGATGTTTTAACATATTAAAGATGTTTAAAATCAAAAGCATGCCTGGATACTGAGGATATAAGCATGAGAGTATCTTGCATGCAAAACTTTAACCAAAATTTCTATGTTAAAAAGGGGCCATAATTTGTAATATATTCCATCAAGAGTTATCTACTTTGGATGTCTGATGCCCCTAAACATATTCATTAACTTTCAAGTCAATACCATGAATGCTTATTGAGATACAAACTAGGTAGTAGCTTGCACGCAAAACTTTAACCAAATTTTCTATTGCATGCAAAACTTTAACCAAAATTTCTAAGTTTAAAAGGGGCCATAATTCATATTAAATTCAGTCAAGAGTTATCTACCTTGGTTGTCTGATGCCCCTGAACATATTTATAAAGTTTCAAGTCAATACCATAAACGGTTATTGAGATATAAGGTTGATAGTAACTTGCACGCAAAACTTTAACCAAAAGCTGCAATGCCAATGCCGACGCCGACTACAATAGCTCTCATATTCTTCGAATAGTCGAGCTAAAAATGGTAGTTTATGTTCTTAAAATATTCATATTTCTGTGATTTATTTAAAAAAAAAAAAAATAATAGTTCATGTTTTTAAAATATTTATATTTCTGTGATTAGTAAAAAAATATTGGTAGTTCATGTTTTTAAAACATTCATATTTCCTCGATTTTAATATTTAAAAAATAATGGTAGTTCATTAAACGATTCTAGTTATGTAGTTATTTAAATAAATATTTAACAAAATATTTTCCGAATTAGCATTTCATTATCACTACCTTTGAAATATATTTTTCTCTTTACGTATTGAAGACAATGCTATTTTATTAACATACCCTATAAGAATAACAGCAAAACAGTACCGGAAGGCCGTAGCTGAAGAGAGTGAGCTGCACTTCTTGCGTGTGTGTGATGCACTACCAGGACTGATGGCCAGGTGGAATCAGACGAGGAGTCGGACAGCCGATCCTTCATTGAACCAGAAGTGACTCTAGACAGGTATCTATCTATCTATTTATCTCGAAATGCACACAAAATTATTGCTTTGTGTTGTTGATAATAATAATGAGATGGTATATGGACAGTACTTTCAAGGTAAATCACATGCAGTAATTATATTAATTAATTTATAAATAAACATTAATTGAACGTTTGACTTTTAATTGAAATATTGACATTCGTGTATGATACACTTAAAATAGTACTTAAAAAGAAGATCACTAAACAGTAAATAATATACTTTCAGGTGATGCGCAAGCCCTTTGAATTGCTGTTCAGCATCTATGCTTTTGTGCGGAAAGGAGACAACTGCATTTCTCAGATTTTCACCGTTTGGGACAGGTATATCACACGCAATACACATAAACATGCATCCACTAATGTAATGATTTTTGAAATGAAAATTGTTTAATAAATTATATGAAATGAACTATATTTAATTAAAAATCAATCTGGAATTAATTGAAATTCTTAAAATTTAACTTCGCATACTCAATAAATTCTAATATAAATAATACTAAATTAATAGTTGTTGCAAATACATTTACTTCACATTTTCTAATCATCTGTTATATTTACCTTATAGGTACAAGGAAGGCAGCATTTCGGCGACCGGACTCTTGAAGGAGGTGTCAAAAATCTACAAGCCGCATATTCTCAGGACGACAGAGGACAACTGAAGCATGAGTTGACCGTTGTATATAATACAAACATTATGGACATGATAAAATAAATGAAAGTGAACGAGTAATTAAATTAACAAGTGAAAAAAATTTTTAGATATTTTTTCTTGTATTTTACCTGTGACCTATATTGTAGAAATGGAGAAAATAAATAAAAATGAAAAAAAAAAAAAAAAAAAAAATAAACGAAAAAGTTAATAAAAAGAAGACACAAAATATATTTTTTCCTTGTGATTCTATTCCTCTACCTTGATATATCGTGCAGTATAAATTCCAATTCAAATGAGAGAAAAGAAAGAGAGAAAGATTATGATGGTTTAACTTAGAATACACACACACACATCTTCATTTAAATTCATCTTAAATATGAGAGATATGAAGGGTTAACTGGCCAATTTAAATTAAAAAAATATTACTTATGATGTCAGTAAATCTTTTAATTTTCGAAAAATATTTTAAGAATCATTTATCTGAATGTTCACACATTCGTTAGCATTCATGTATAATGGGGCCGTTTATATGGGGCCGTTTTGACCAATCTTCTCACCTAGTTGGGTCCGTTTTGACCAAGTTGGCACCGTTTTAACTTGGGTCCGTTTTACGAAAAAACCGGAGCGGATCTCAGTAGAGATTAGGCCATACTTTAGACCTTACGGTCAAGGATTTCCCACGTGTGGGTCCTGTTTTTAGCTCACCTGAGCACAAAGTGCTCAAGGTGAGCTTTTGTGATCGCCCTTTGTCCGGCGTCCGTTGTCGTGCGTCGTCAGTCGTCCGTCGTCAACAATTTGCTTTAAACGACATCTCCTCTGAAACCGCTGGACAGAATTTAATGGAAACTTGGCAGGAATGTTCCTTGGGTGAGGCTCTACAAAAGTTGCTAAAATAAAGTTGATCCATGAAGAACTCTGGTTGCCATGGCTACAAAAAGAAAAATAATTTGAAAACTTTAAAAATCATCTCCTTCAAAACTACTGGCCAGATTTCAAAATTATTTGGTACAGATGTTCCTTGGGTCAACCTCTACCAAATTTACTAAAATTATTCCGATCCGTAAAAAAACATGGCCGCCAGGGGCGGGGCTTATTTGCCTTATATGTATATAGAGAAACCTTTAAACAACATCTCCTCTGGACAGAATTTGATTAAACTTGGCAGGGATGATCCTTGGGTCAACCTTCACAAAAGTTGCTAAAATAAACTTGATCCATGTAGAACTCTAGTTGACATGGCAACAAAAAGAAGAAAAAAATGAAAACTTAAAAAATCATCTTCTTCAAAACTACTGGCCAGATTTTAAAATAAATTGGTACAGATGTTCCTTAGGTCAACCTCTACCAAAGTTGCTAAAATTATTCCGATCCGTAAAAAAACATGGCCGCCAGGGGCGGGGCTTATTTGCCTTATATGTTTATAGAGAAACCTTTAAACAACATCTCCTCTGAAACCGCTGGACAGAATTTAATGGAAACTTGGCAGGAATGTTCCTTGGGTGAGGCTCTACAAAAGTTGCTAAAACAAAGTTGATCCATGAAGAACTCTGGTTGCCATGGCTACAAAAAGAAAAATAATTTGAAAACTTTAAAAATCATCTCCTTCAAAACTACTGGCCAGATTTCAAAATAATTTGGTACAGATGTTCCTTGGGTCAACCTCTACCAAAGTTACTAAAATTATTCCGATCCGTAAAAAAACATGGCCGCCAGGGGCGGGGCTTATTTGCCTTATATGTATATAGAGAAACCTTTAAACAACATCTCCTCTGGACAGAATTTGATTAAACTTGGCAGGGATGATCCTTGGGTCAACCTTCACAAAAGTTGCTAAAATAAACTTGATCCATGTAGAACTCTAGTTGACATGGCAACAAAAAGAAAAAAAAAATGAAAACTTAAAAAATCATCTTCTTCAAAACTACTGGCCAGATTTTAAAATAAATTGGTACAGATGTTCCTTAGGTCAACCTCTACCAAAGTTGCTAAAATTATTCCGATCCGTAAAAAAAACATGGCCGCCAGGGGCGGGGCTTATTTGCCTTATATGTTTATAGAGAAACCTTTAAACAACATCTCCTCTGAAACCGCTGGACAGAATTTAATGGAAACTTGGCAGGAATGTTCCTTGGGTGAGGCTCTACAAAAGTTGCTAAAACAAAGTTGATCCATGAAGAACTCTGGTTGCCATGGCTACAAAAAGAAAAATAATTTGAAAACTTTAAAAATCATCTCCTTCAAAACTACTGGCCAGATTTCAAAATAATTTGGTACAGATGTTCCTTGGGTCAACCTCTACCAAAGTTACTAAAATTATTCCGATCCGTAAAAAAACATGGCCGCCAGGGGCGGGGCTTATTTGCCTTATATGTATATAGAGAAACCTTTAAACAACATCTCCTCTGGACAGAATTTGATTAAACTTGGCAGGGATGATCCTTGGGTCAACCTTCACAAAAGTTGCTAAAATAAACTTGATCCATGTAGAACTCTAGTTGACATGGCAACAAAAAGAAAAAAAAAATGAAAACTTAAAAAATCATCTTCTTCAAAACTACTGGCCAGATTTTAAAATAAATTGGTACAGATGTTCCTTAGGTCAACCTCTACCAAAGTTGCTAAAATTATTCCGATCCGTAAAAAAACATGGCCGCCAGGGGCGGGGCTTATTTGCCTTATATGTTTATAGAGAAACCTTTAAACAACATCTCCTCTGAAACCACTAGACAGAATTTGATTAAACTTGGCAGGGATGATCCTTGGGTCAACCTTCACAAAAGTTGCTAAAATAAACTTGATCCATGTAGAACTCTGGTTGCCATGGCAACAAAAAGAAGAAAAAAAATGAAAACTTAAACTAGATGTGGGTGTTCCTCGGAACACTTGTGTCGCCTGCATTTAAGCATGTTTGATGAAAGAATTGACTAGAAAATCGATCTTTTGACAAATTATTGATAAAGCATAATCTATTTTGTGAGGTACAAAATAACACCAAATCACACACACACACACACACATATATATATATATATTTTTTTTTTTTTTTGGGGGGGGAATAAAATATTCAAACAGTGCAATATGTAATAATTTTCCCGAGCACTTTCGACTATACAGTCTTCATCAGAGGAGTGTCAGAATGACTATGAATTCAAAACATTAACTGTAAGAAAAATTATGACGTCATTAAGCACTTATGACGTTAATTATATATATGTTGCAAGTTTGTAGAGAAAATATTAAAGTCAGATTATCATTCTTGTGCACTGCACTCCACCCAATGTGATCTATCCATGTTTTAAGTTTCAAGGTGATACCTCAAATACTTTTTGAGTTATGGTCCGGACAAAAATAAAATCTCAGAATCAACAAAGGGTAATAACTCAGAAAATACGAAAGTCAGAGTTATCATTCTTGTGCACTGCACTCCACCTCAATGTGATCTATCCATGTTTTAAGTTTCAAGGTGATACCTCAAATACTTTTCGAGTTATGCTCCGGACAAGAAAGTGTGACGCCGACGACGACGACGACGCCGACGACGACGACGACGACGACGGACAAAGTGATCCCTATGTGTCTGCCATGCTATGCAGGCGACACAAAAATCATCTTCTTTAAAACTACTGGCCAGATTTTAAAATAAATTGGTATAGATGTTCCTTGGGTCAACCTATTTATCTCAGGTGAGCGATTTAGGGCCATCATGGGGCTCTTGTTTACTTAAGAGACAGCAGCGGCGCCGGAAGAGAAAGTAGTTGGATATAAGGGAGTCCGGGTGCGATACCCTAGCTCATTTTTCGAATAGACCCCTTGCTATTTTTTCGTGTCCGGTGTATAGCACCGATACACGGGAATTACATATTGAACGAAAAACCTGTAGCTACCACATATTGCACTTACAAACTACAAAAAGTTTTTTTTTATTCAACCTACCTACGGCACCTGTCATATACTGTTATCAATTATACTGACCCCGGGTCCAGGATACCGGCTTTTTTCTGCACCCGAAGCATGTTTTGTTTTTGTTTTTCTTTAATAAAACAAGGGAGGAAACTTTTGCGACATAACCTAAATATATCTACATATACATTACATTTGTATCGTTAGTAGGCAGGGAACCAGACTATAGTATCGTGTGCAAAACTGAAAGTCCCTGAGAATCTTTGAGTCCTCGTTGTACCGGTTACCAAGTAAAATATGGCAACAGGTCTGAAAGCTGCTTGCGTCCTTAAAGCGGGCGGTGAAGCCGATGTCAAGGGAACTATTATCTTTACCCAGCAGGTATCGGTATTTGTTTTTTTTCTTTCATAGATCTAATTGCAGTCCTATTTATATATTTGCCACAGAAAGCGGTCACATGTTAAGGACTAAGCCCTATGATAAGGGAAGTGGAGGGTAGGAGGGATAATTGTTGTTTCTCCCACACTTTAACAGTGAAAACACTTGCTCAAATTGCTTATCAAAAATAACGTTACAATAGTGTGTCTGAATTACCCATAACAGTTCGTGACCTTCAACAAGCGTGTGAACATTCCTAATAGAATACTAAAAGAATGCTCAAAAGAACTAGCCCCAATCCTGAAAATAATCCTGCAGTGCTCAATAGACGCAGAAGAATTACCAAAAGACTGGAAAGATGCAAACATCTCAAGCATCTTCAAAAAAGGCAACAAACACCTGCCAGAAAACTACAGACCTGTCTCTTTAACCTCAGTCATATGTAAAACTCTTGAACATATTATTTGTAGACACTTACTTAACCACATGGAAGAAAACAAAATACTGAAAAACTTAAATCATGGATTTAGGTCTGGGTACTCCTGCGAAACACAACTGATCACAACTTTAAATGACTTCCTACTAGATCACGACAAAGGTCAACAAATAGATATTGCCATATTAGACTTTTCAAAAGCCTTCAATA
>CM037779.1:15351784-15370774 GCA_021229015.1 Solen grandis
GTATACAAAACCTTTCAGTATACATGTTTTATGTCTTTTATTTTAATTTATATTTATTATCATACAAATGATAAGCATATACATGCTAACATAAATATGAATTATATGATGCATAATACATCATGCAGGAATCATAAGCCACCAAATCTATATTGAATTGCTCAGTACGGAAATATATTTGTACGAGTGACCGGATGTAAACCTCATTCACAAGGCGATAAGCAGGTTTAGTATAAGCTTATATCATTTCAGGACGAGTCTTAATGCATGTATCATTCCGTGCTGGAAATTCAAAACAATGTAACCATTTTCATCTTAAACCACTAAGACTTCAAATATATTTATTGTTTTAGACAAAATAAAATCTGGATCTAGATTTAATGTTTTACGAGAAAAAAAGTACATCTAGACTACGAATATATGTAAAATCGTTTGACATTTCAATATTTGATTTAGACTTCACAATACGATTGCTCTCGTTGTTTTTGAAAAGCGATATTTAAGTTTCAAGTTATATTTTCAAACACCAAAGTGTCATTATTTTACAACATGATGGCAGTTTAGTTTATATAAATATAGCATGCGTAGAGTTTACAAATATAACTCCATCTATACATCTATATCATATTCAATGTTTGTCAATACAATAACCATTAGAATACATGCATATCAAAATAACGAAGAAATACGCAGTTTAATTTTAAATGTCAAGTAATTATTTTCATTCTTGTTTGTTGCCATTAATAAAGCAAAAAATGGGGAAATATATGAGTAATTTTAAAGAAAATGAACACACACACACGGATATCAGACACATTCAAATATGAAGTGATATTTGTCTTCGAACTTGTTGCATATTAAACATTTTCTTTATTAACAGGTGTATGCATATTACCAGCCGTTCTTCCACTTTCAATATGCAGCCTGTGATAAGATACTCTCAATTTAGTTATACTACATCTGAATTTGCTAATGTTGACAATGTCTAAATACGGTTGAAATCTGAAATCATAAATATATATGTAAAAGTTAGCCCTACTTGAATCATTTAATCTCCTCCTCATCCCTGAATAAGATGGTCTTTTAGTTTCTGTTTAACAAGTGACAAAAACATTTTTTCATTTCCAACATATTGAAAAAACCATGCCTCATATATACCAAGTGAACAAAGTAGATCCTTTATCAAAGAGCACATTTTTTTCTAGGGTGAAGTTCATTTTCTGATTTAAACATTGATATAGTTTTTTAACGTCACAGTTTAAAATCTTAATCCAATATTATAAGCCTAATACATTTCTTTTCAATATGTGAACATTTTTCTATTTTTGAAAATTATTTACCGCATAGATATCACCAAGTGACGTCATTTTATGTCAAGAATGGCTCTTATCTATGAAGTTTTTAAGGTGTTAAATGTTGCTATTGCTTTTAATCAGCTTAATATGTATGGACAATG
Source organism: Solen grandis (assembly GCA_021229015.1). Lineage (NCBI taxonomy): Eukaryota > Metazoa > Mollusca > Bivalvia > Adapedonta > Solenidae > Solen > Solen grandis. The sequence goes on from CM037779.1 coordinate 15,353,241, forward strand.
TTATATCAGATAAAGGATTCTATTGGACAGTTACCTCGTACAGAAGCACTTAATTGATTTATTTAGAAAATTTGACATAGAATAATAACTGCATTTTTAGATTTTTTAGAACAGGCCAGAGTAAATCTTACAATATTTGTGCATGCATTTAATCTTAATGAAAAATTGGATCTGTCAAATATTTACTATACCCCATCACAGATATTCAAAGCTTTTATAATATGATAAAAAACAACAATGCAGGGAATCGATACTTGGATGTAATTTATAGAATACGTTCATGTTTAAGGGTCATTCGTTTGTCGAGATTGTATCCTTGCCATTGTCATCCCATAGCCATAACCCGAACATTGCATGTTGGGCTTCAGATTACCCTCATAATAAGCAACATCATATCCACCGTTTCTGGTAACATCATCACTGGGTACTTTGTCATAAGTGCTATTTGACGGTTCGGGGGGTTTTGTTGTTGTGTTGTATATCGTTTCAGGCTCTGTATAGACATTGCTAGCCACAACATCCCCAGTTGTGTTCTCAGTTGTCCGTGTTTCCTGGCTACAACACCTGGTACAACATTGAAGATTGGAATCAGGTACTGTAAATATCAATTGTCTACCATAAGCCTATATATTTAATTGTAGTAGAAGCTTTGTTCAAAGGGCTAATAATAGTAACATCAAATTTTGTTGTTTTACTTTTACATAGCCGTGAATTAATTAAAATATTAAATACTTGTAACCTTTTAATTACCAGCACAATCATTAAATTTCAAAAATAGTGTTGTGTTTAAAATAACCATTATATATTATTAATCTAATCAGTTTATAATCTTCAACTCAATTTATTAAAGGAACTAATTCATTTTGATTTATATAAGTAGCAGTTTTTATGGTAAAGAAAAATAATATTGCTTACGCCCATATTACATGTGAATTCGAATCTATCTTAATCGTATAAACTGAATATTTTTTCCTAAATTCAAACAATGTTATCTTTTTAACTAATGAGGAAGGCAATTATTTATTTGAATGGTCTTCCAGTAGTCAAAATAAAACGTTAATGAGGTTATACTTCAGATAATCATATATAATCATGTATCAATCTACCCTCACTTTTCACTTAATGTCGAATTGTATATCGAATAATCATTTCATTCTAGTAAGATAACCAGTTTCTAATATTTAACTCTATTAATTAACGGATATAATTCATTTAGATACATATAATTCGTATTATATATTTTGTAGAAAAAATGTTTGTTACGAATCATACTACACGTAAGTGCAATTCAATTTAAATCGTATAAACTTAATATTTCTTTCCTCAATCTAAACTATATAATATAATAAAGTACACGTAGTTCATTATTTGTTTGAGCGGAATGCAACTGGTGAAAATCTTCAGACATATAGTGACCCACCCTCACCTTTTCTCATGATATCGGACAAAACACAATCCTCCTGTAACAGCGGATAGTGCAATGCAGGTAATGATCAGCATGATAATAATTATCGTGTTGGAATTTGAATCTTCCTTCTTGCAACTGTCGTCTTCGTGGTCTAAAAGTGAAATGTTTCCATATAATTCATTGATGATAGTTTTAACCCTTTCCTTATATAGACTCGTTTAAACGTATAAGCTAACATATCAGACTAAGATCAAGTCATCTCTGTTTGCTATAACAAATTGTAGCTCAGATTCTACACAATGTTGTGTGCAATAAAAAATCCATTGTTTCATATACTATTTTAAATTTTGGAAATCAATATTCATCAAGTCATAAATGTGTACATGAATATTCACGAAGTAAAGGGTTAAATGTTTACATTTTATTTACACTTAAACTCTTATTTTCACGTAAACACACACACACACACATAGAAGTATATATATATATATATATATATATATATATATTTGTAAGATCATTGCCTCATTAGAATACCTTTATATATTCAAAACCTTTCTTAAATTTGATGAATGCACAAAAAAACCTTACCATCTTTTAACCTAAGATTCTAACAGTCAAGTATGCAACTAGAATCAATTATATTGTTATATCAGAGTTTATTTCAATCGCGGATATGAACAGATAGAAATACCTTTTACGTATACATATCGCAGTTTTTTCTTGCATTTCTCCAACTTCACAGATAAGGTCGATGGTTTTGTTTTTGTGACAGCAACGCATTTTCTTGGTCCATCTATTCATTTTGAATACAAATGGAATGATAATATTATATGTGAGATCAAATAAGAAATGACTGAGAAAGCAGCTTCTTGTACTGGCCAAAATGTATTTTAGTCTATAATTATGAAATGACTGATTTTATTATATATATCCGATTTCATTATTTTAAATGATATCTCATTCTGAATTTTCTTATAATTATGTAACCCGGTATAAATAATTGTTAATCTTTATCAAACACAAAGGGTTGCGTTAGTTTATTGGGTTTGAACGTCCCATCGAGAGTATTTCTGTCATTTTGAGACTTTATCTACTTGAGACAGATAAAGCGCTGCCATACTGCGGTTTACTACACTCAGTCACATTATCCTGACACCGGGCCAACCAGTCATGGAACTAACCTTATATGCAAAGCGCCAAACAAGGAAGCTATACCACTACCATTTTTAAGCCTTTGGTATGCCGCGGCAGGGGATCGAACACAAGACCTCCCGATTCTGGACAGAAGAGTGTTCACATGCTATTTATCACGCAGTTAAACAGATATACATATTATAGTTTTTTGTTAAATTTGATCTTCTTAATGAAGATTTTGCCAGTCGTTTACATTTATCTATTTTTAATTTTATAACGACTGGTCTATGTTTCACCCCTACTAACTGGTTTTTAAGACTCTACTTCATCATAAGCTCATATGCACATAGGACCGAATGTATGGACCGAACACCAGTGCTCTCTTATATTCCATCTCGACCTTTTCCTATCAGACTTCAACAGTTGGATCGGAAAATTAAATCAGGTATTTGTCGAAACATTTACTACCTGTGAGAGGTTTTAGCTGAATTATAATGGGGATTTGTATCCACAGCCTAACATACTTTTACTGAAAAATGATAACTTTGACGATGATTTTGTGTTTATTTGTTATCTTTATATATGTATCCATTTGAGGAAAATGTTCAGCCTGTCCGGGATTTGAATAGAAGACCCTTCACTTCCAGTGTAAGTGCTGTACATAATGATTTATCAGATAGACCGCTTATTAAAGTGTCTCACCAATACGGGTTTCTTAAAGAACGTTACAAACTCGCGTCCACTTTTGAATTAGCCCCTGAAGTCACAGGAGAGAGAAAAAATAGTCATTAGTCTACAGAATGAGCTACTGGCCGGATACACTAAGCGTTACTATTAGGTTGTTGCATAACCAGGCGAAAACAATGTGCAGCCAGATCATGATTTGAAACCAAGATCACTCGTTTACAGGGTGAATACCCTACTGACTTGTCCACCAGATATCTGGCAACTAGGAAGGATATCCATTTCTAACAGAAACGTAGGTCGATTTACTTTTTTTATTTACTCATTATTTTTGATCGGGTTTTATAGGGTTTGAACTCTCGGCATTCTACCTTAACTCTTATGGGACCTTCTTTTAAGGTATTACGTTAAATATTGATCCCACGCTTGAAAATGACGTCATTAACTAGAATTATTGCATCATTTAATTTACGGTTTATTTCAAAATGTCTTTTGTTGTTGACGTTCAATTATTGCCGTGGTTTCATTCCTATATTTTGTTATGGATATTTCATATATTTTCAATTGGATTTAGGATATATATTTATTATTCTGATGCAGGTGCTTATTGTTAGTTGTCTCATTTTGATTGGATTCTTTTATAGACACTGCTCGTTTCTGAGAAATACCTCCGGGAAGTGCGAAGTTGGTGCGACTTTACATTTTATGTAATTTCCTGTCTTTGTGTTTCTTTGTCAATTTAATCTATACTTGCACCTCTTTATTCATTTTTAATATATGTTGGATTTCGCGTTGGACCTTTTAGTATTTCTTTGATGTACATGTATTAGCTTTTATAGTCACTCAACATTCATTCTTAACAGAAGTATTATCATGCATTGACATATTATAGATATACCGTTTTTGTTGTCCAATCCAGATCAATACTTCGCTTCAGAGATGTCCATGAAATAGAGACATTATATTCTTCTCTATATGATGCATTATAATACAAACTTTCTGCCTTCTGTCGACATGCATCGAATGCCTGCTGCCATGTGATGAATGAGCCATGGTCCTCCACATTTGAACTGTTTGGACCTTTACAAAATAGGTACATTACATTTTATATATATATATATATATATATATATACATATACATATATATGAAATGTATGTAATTGTAATACAGACTTTCTGTCGACATGCATCGATTGCTTGCCGCCATATGATGAATTAGCGATAGTCCTCCACATGTGTACTGTTTGGACCTTTACAAAAAAACTACATTACATTTATTATATATTTATATGCACATTTATAAATAAATCTGTACGTGTGCAGAAATCAGGTGAATTACATATCTTCCCAGCAATCTTTAGCTACGATAAATATACTTCAATAAAAAAATAATCTTATACATATTCGAACTAAGAACTCAGCAGCCTGCTTTAATGAAAGATATCACCACACTTAAGTTTTATTGACATCACAATAGAAGTGTGTCAATGTGTCGTACATCATGTTTTTGGTTAGAGCATCAAATCTTCCCGTAGTAAATAATAGTATTTAAGAACTTATAAATAAAATAATGAACAGCACTACCTTTACATATATATTTCCGTACATTTGCTAAACAGCTTTGCTGCCGATAAGTGGTTCTTTGGTTTCTATAGAATAGAATCAGGCAGTTTCCTTCAGAATTACTTGGATTCTCATATGTCATTTCACCTTAAAAATAACCACAACAAAACACTATAAATATGGTTATCGTTTCTTTACAAAGAGTTTATATCAAATATGATATATTTAATTGTTATAGCCAACATAAAAATAATAATATTAAAAAAAACAACAAGCAAAAAACATAAAAAAATACACACACACAATTAAAAAACCCCCAACAAACTAACAAACGAACAAAAAAACTATTGATACTTTTTAAGACATTATCAAGAAAGTTCTTACAGCAATGAAATATTGGCTAAAAATAGTCTATATTAAGCAGATACTCATTGTTCTTGAAATAAAATTAGATGTAACTCAACACAACAGATTCCAGCTGCATAGTAGTACCTATTTTTATTTTATCACATCACGTACCTGGTTTAGTTTTACTATATAATGCCATTACATCATCATTTCCTCCACAGAAATCATTAGGATTTTTCAAACATGGGTTGCCACATTCCTTTGAAGAGTTTTTCATGCAGTATATTCTTTGTTCTCTAGTCAAGCAAAAGCAGTCATCCCCCTAGAATTATACCAATTCATCTGACAAAATAAATAAAACATGTCTGAAATATTCGTCATACAACGAACACACTCTTTTCTAACTTGTATTGCTGAAAAAAAAAAGATATTTTGTTTTAAACTCTGTAATATCAGATAACAGTTTAAGATTACTGATGAGTGTGAACATACGCATATAAAATTCGAAATACTGTAGGAAAGATTAAGAGTTACCTGTAAAGCGAAATGCGCGTAATTACTTGGACAGTTATCAATACATTTTGAAATCGAGCCATAGTCCTTGTACTTAGGCAAGTTGCACATTTCATCGCTGTCACCCCTCTCAACGCATCCTTAAATATAAAAAGATTGAACGACGTGGTAAAAATCCGTGACTTACCTGTACTTTATAAAGCCTAAAACTCTTAACATCAAATTGCTCGCATGGATAATGGTACTTGGTCGTATTAGATGTAGAATTGCTTTCGTTGATGATGTGCATTATGTTTGATATTCTCATAACGAAAGTCTTAATTGCATATTTTTAATTTCTTACCTTCCCAAGACACGAAGCGAGTATAGTCACCACGTGCACCTATCCAATATAGTTCATTTTCTCGCAAGGGTGTTTTCAATACGTCCCAACCATTTTTAACGATGTACTCTTTGGAAAGTAGCGTTGTATTTATAGTTGATAATTCATTCCAATGCAATCGTTCGTTGGAAATTTCTAAATACAGCAAAATAGGTTCACCTTAAAGTAACATGAAATCAATATTATATCAATATTGCATATTGGTTATTTTTGCTAAGCGATAAGTTTATTTGAACTCCGCTAAGTATTTGGTTAGGTAACACGAGACTTAAATATCACATTCTAGGTGGTGTGTATTCATTAAACACACTCACATAGCTCAGTGTTTCATCTTTTATCTTAACGAGGTATCCCGTATGTGACTCATACTTCACTATTGCGGCTTGTACCTAGAGCTGTATGTTAAAATGTCATAGCGAGGTACATTTTCCGAGGTATACCTCGGTATGCAATTAAACATTGAACTAACCAAATTCCTACCCTGACCTAGACACCGAAAAATTCAAATCGAGGTACAATATTTCTACCTCACAAGATTTGCACACACACACACACACACACACACACACACACACACACACTTATCTGCACTCTTATCTACTTTTAATGACTAATATAAAAGCTTCTCAATTTTGAAGAACATTGCTGAGCAGAATTGTCATACCTATATCTAAACACCATGATATATTCCGAAAGGTCACCACGACGAATACGAAAATTCTTAACATTATAATAAGATGTTTATCACGTAACACATTCGCCATACTAAAAGACGTATTATCAACACTATATCCTCTCCTTGTGTGAAATTTTAACTGGTATCGTCACAATAACCGGAACAGAAATAATCTTCCTTGTTCTGAGGTCATCGTCTTCCATTATTCTAAATATTTGCAGTGAAATTATCAATATTCAATCCACTGTAATATCTAGGAAATCCATCGAAAAGCATTAATGGCGTTTCAGCGGGTTAGTGCTGATTTCTATTTTGTTAAAAAAAAATGAATTTCCCACTTATTTTAAGTAGAATGAATGAAGAAAGCCCAAAATTTAAGATTCATTTGTTAATAGTATCATTATATATTTGCCAACTTTGAAGGTACAAAAAGTTACATTTTAGTGTTTTTATGCAAATTTGGCTACAATTTCAATAAAAAGCAGTTTTAGTTAAAAAAATAAACCCGGTGAGCTATGTATTTCTTTATATTTTCAGAAAGCATTTATATCTGAGGACTTATTTTGTGAAAATAATGGAATTCTGTACATTGATTTTTTTATTTATAAAAATATGTATAAAAATAACTGTTTTGGGATATTTTTGTACACATTTTGGTCCGGCCAAAATGAGATTTTATACCCGTTTACTATTTTCAATGCATATTTCACAGTATTTTTATCTGTAACTCAGAGAAAACATTATAAGTTACAAATGGTGATAAAATATTTTAAAAATATTTTTTAATATGCTGTTACAGTATTTAGAAACGAAATCTTTATTAGTTTTAATTCCATGTTTTTTTTTGCAAATTTAAGCAAAAAGAAATGCTCTACCATAAGCTCAATCTCTAAAACATGCAACGCATTTTCTAGGTCCATCTATTCATTTTGAGTAGAAATGGAATGTTCATATCTACTTATATATGTGAGATCAATCAAGAAATGAGATACTGTGAACGCTTCTTATACAGGGTGTACCATAATATCTGACACTACTTTTAGTAACTTACTGACAAAGAATGCCTTCGGTATATGCAAAATTGTAAAATAGAGCATATTCAATTAAAATATTAATGACGTGTATTACTTCTTTGAATTCCAGTATTAATACACATGTGTGACGTCAGAAATTATAGTATGTGTTTTAGGTGACGCATATTCCTTGAGATTAACATGTCCAAGCTTTCTGAAGTTTCTGATCACAGATTCACATGTCTATGCTCCAATTCCTCCTGTCGAGTGGCAATTTCAGCTCTTCAGTGTTTGCAAGAAGTGGTGAATACATCTCGTCCTTCAGGAAACCCCAGAGAAAGTAATCGAGAGGACTGAGATCTTGTGAATGTGGTGGCCATTCTTTTCTCTGCTCTAACGGTGATAAATCGGTCTCCAAAACACCTTTTTCCAACCAGGCTAGAACATGTTTAGATATGTGTTGTGGGCACCGTCTTGTTGAAACCATACGGTGTCTTTGTTGTTATTATACTTTCCTTATCGCTGTATATAGCTTATAGCGGTACTGTTAACAGTTGAAACGTCTCCACACTCGTCTTCAAAGATAAACGGACCGGTGATGCCTGTTAAACATAAGGCCGTCCTTGCTGTTACCTTCTTGTAGTGTCATAAATTATGGTACACCCTGTACATGCCAAAATGTATTTTCGTCTGTAATTATAAAAAGAAAAAAGACTGATTTTTTATGATCATATATCCGATTTCTTTATTTTCTTATTCTGAGTTTTGTTATAATTATGTAAACTAGTATAAATAATTTGTCAATCTTTATTTAACACAAAAGTTTAACTTAATTTATTGGTTAAACGTCCCTCACACAGTATTACAATTAGTTTGAGACTATGTATTAAGGGCTGCCACACTGTAGTATCACGAGGTTGACATGTGGCATGATACCACACCCAGTCACATTAGGCTGACATCGGGTCAACCAGTCCTGGAACTAACCTTATATGCTAAGCGGCAAACAAGGAAACTATACCAGTACCATTTTTAAGACTTTGGTATGCCGCGGCCGGAGATCGAACACAAGACCTTCCGATTTTTGACAGAAGAGTGTTCACATGATAGTTCATTTCACGCAGTTAAACAGATATACATACTTATAGTTTTGTTAAATATATAAATGTCGTAAACAATTATTTAATTTTAATTTATAACGACTGATGTACGTTTTCACTCTTTCCTACTAACTGATCTTAAATATAGATCTATGTATGGAACACCAGAGCTCTCTTCTATTCTATGTCGATCTTTTCCTATCAGATTTCAGCAATCGGATCGGAGAAATAAAATAAGGTATTCTCGAAACATTTACTACTTGTGAGGGTTTTTAGACGAATTATAATGGGGATTTTTCTCCTTAGCCTAACATATGTTTACTCATAGTGAAAAATGATTACTATGACGATGTTTTCGAGTTGAATTGTTAATTTATTTATGTATCCATTTGAGGAAAATGTTCAGCCTGTCCGGGATTAGAACAGAAAACCCATTATTTCCAGTATAAATACTCTACAGAATAATCTACCAAATTGACCGCTTATTAAAATGTCTCACCAATACGGGTTTATTAAAAGACGTTATAAACTTACTCGCATCCACTTTCAATTCAAATTAGCCCCTGAAATCACTGGACAGAGAAAAAATGGTCATTGCTCTGGAATGAGCTACTGGCCCGATACACAAAGTATTACTATTAGGTTGTTGCATAACCAGGTGAGAACAATGTGCAGCCAGATCAGGATTTGAAACCAAGACCACTCGCTTACAGGGTGAATACTCTAATGACTGGTCTACCAGATACCCATTACTAATTAGCAGAAACGAATGTCGATTTACTTGTTTATATATTTATTTATTATTTTTAATCGGGTTTTATAGGTTTTGAACGTTCGACATTCTATCTTAACTCTCATGAGACCTTCTTTTAACATTTTACTTTAAATATTGATCCCACATGAAGTTCCTCTGATAAAAAGTTTATTTTTAGCTTGAAATAACGTCATTACTTAGAATTTATGACATCATTGAATTTTACGGAAAATTTTGAAATGTCTTTTGCTGTTTATTTATTGCGATGTTTTTCATCTTTATATTTTGTTATGGATAAAATTTTCTATTTTCTATTGGATTAACAAAATACATGTATTATTCTGATGCAGATGCTTATTGTAAGCTGTCTTATTTTGATTGGATAATTCTATTTACACTGCTTGTCTCTGAGAAATATCTCCGGGAACTGCAAGGTTTGAGCAACTTTAAACTTCGTTTAAGCACCCCAGCTGGTCCTTTTGCCGACTGACCGTTCAGCTTATGTAATGTTTTGTATCTGTGTTTCTTTGGCCATTTAATCTATATTTGCAGCTCTGTTTGGTGTTAATTCATTTTTAATATATGTTGGATTTCTCGTTGGACTTTTTTTTCATTTCTTTGACGCATTTACTTTTATAGGCACTCATCAGTCATTCTAAAACAAGTATTTTCATACATTGACATATTATTGATCTACCGGTAATGGTCATATCAGATTTTCAATAAGATTTAATACAATTTTTAAGTTATAATATGAAGCTTTATTTTTTTTTGTCCTAATTAGATCAAAACTTTGCTTCAGAGATGTCCAGGACATATAATTGTTATATTCTTCTCTGTATGATGCATTGTAATACAAACTTTCTGCCTTTTGTCGATATGCATCGAATGCCTGCTGTCATGTGATGAATGAGCCTGGTCACCCACATTTGTACTGTTTGGACCTTTACAAAATAGCTACATTACATTTCATATATGTATATATAAGCACATATATCGAACAATAGATGTTTACGAGTGCATAAATACAGACTGAATTACATGTCTTCCCAGCCATTTTCAGCTACCATAAATATACTTCAAGAAAAATATCATATTAAGGTTGAATTATTTGGGTTTTATTCGCGTGAATTGATTTCGTCTTATTCATATCATTGAGTAGTAATAGGTTTATTATTTATTATCCTGCAGGTAGCTAGTAGTTGTGGACACCAAGACACATTTCCACTCCTGCTCACGTGTAATCATAGTCAACTATGTCAGAGATGATATTGATAGAAGACTGACTTTTATTTGAATTATTATTTCAAAGTATTTTAAATGCCGTCATGATAATGTAGCTTTTCAATGTTCATTTATGAAGAGACGCGTGATTGTACCTGCAAGCTTTAGTAGCTTCAAGTCATCTGTGGAAACGCGTGTTAGTTTTATGAATATGTTACGTCTTTGTTGTTTCGCAAATGCCCGTGTAGCTTATCTGTAATATACTTAAGGTAATTGTAACTTATGTAGTAACGCCTGTGTGGCTCGCATATAATAATGCTGTTTTTTTCCAAGTGCCTGTGTGACTGTGTCGTTTACTAGCAGATGTGACGTGTCTGTGTGGCAAACATTCGATTGTGTCGTGCCTGTGTGGCGAACATGCGGTTGTGACATGTCAGTCTCCATGGTATCCATGTGGATTAAGGGGACCGCGTTTTAACATTCATTTACGTTTGTAACTAAATACTTATATCGAGCTGCAAGACTAATTTGAACAATAGTTCATATGTTTTATTTGATATATGATGAATATATCTGAGAACACAATTATTTTCACCGGTAAATATTGTGACAATGAACATTGTCAGATGATCCTTATGCTGATTTTGACCTCTTGTTATACCAATGCAGTTAAATGAATAAATAAATGTCCTATATCACACACTGGTGTATTAACTTTTGAATATTTTTACGTTTTCTCCGACCTTGACACTTTTTATGTTTACATGCCGACAGGGTTGTGTTGACATTAGCGCCCGACGTGGTTATCTTTGACACTTATTTATTTTAAAAAACACCAGTATTACCCACTTGACAGTCAATTATAATGCATCCTTGTTTAAACTGCGAATATTCTTGTGTGATGTTATATTTTGTTCCATCCTTTTGGTGGGTACAACCTAGACAGTATATTTCAACACAGTAGCTATTTACAGGATGTTGTGCGACGTGAAAAAAACAACAACAAAACATTTCTATTTCTATTTTCAATTTATTAAAAAAAAAATTTTAAGCTACATTAAATTCTAGGTATTCACATATCTGTAAATGTCAATTTCAACTAAACAATTTGCCAATAATCACTAGTTTAGCACATAATGTATGTTACTGTAACATTTTAGGGTCTACATTTCCTGCAATGTTAATATTTACAAAAAAAAAATACAATTAATATATTTCAACATTAATATGCAATTGTTACTTTTCACAGAAATTGAGTCCATAGATTATATAGGTACATGTATACAGTGGCGCTATCGTATCAGTTGTCAAAAATACGATTGATATTCGATTGAAATACGAACGATATACGATATGCGATATACGATCTGCGATATGCGATGTACGATAGCAAGTTTGATTTACCTTTACGATTCACGATGCGATGCGTTTATAATCTGATACCGTACGATATACGATCCACGATCTGCGATTTACGTTATGCGATATACGATACACGGTAAGCACGGTTTACATGACATTTTTATACACGTACCTGAAAGCTTGATTTGACTACAAGTCCAGAAACATGCAAAAACTTCATGTTGTTAACAATATTTATCGTTACATATAACTGGTTATCCGTGTGTTCCTCTGAAATAAACATAGCGAGCGACAGGAAATGGTGATATACTAAATTGCGGTCCCCCTAAAAAAGCGACGGACTCTGCGATCTCCATCGAGACCACTGTTAACGGCACATGTAATGAGAGAAAGTTAAGTTTTTTTTTAATGAAGATTATTTATAAATATATTTTTATGATTACGTGTAATAATAACAATCACAATAAAAAAATGATAACAGTACTTTACTGATATCTAGTACCATGCTACTTGTGTTAATTAACACAATTTCTTTTCTTAAAACAATTGTGAATATAATTGGTCCATGCCCGTTTATATACGATCGCGACCGCTCAATGAGCGCTTATGAACCAACACATAGAAGTATAGCACGTGCTAGAGAACATCTGGTTAATTGTCAAATAGCCGAAAAAATTATGTAAACTGCATGCAACCTGACCTTATATACAGAGAGAAAGAGATCCCGTATTGCTGCTTCTTTAAACAATTATTTAATTAAAAAAATGAAGACCGGAAGGCCATCTTGTTCGAAGAGAAGTAATTAGTGAAGAGGTCGCCTATTCTGACGCAGCTTATACATGTTGATAGCAGAAAATCTAATTTGCAAACAACTTCTAAATTGATCCCATGCTTTCAACCATAAGCACATATTATTTGTTCCTATAAAAGAACTGTTGCTATATTTTACTCGCTGTTTTAACTATAAAAATATTTTTATTTGTTTTATCAATCATAAGAATACTCTAAGACTTACTCGTATGTGATTTCTATATTTTCTAAAAGTTCATTAGTCTTTAATTTGTAAAGAACCCCACCCCCTCGAAAGAGAGAGAGAGAGAGAGAGAGAGAGAGAGAGAGAGATTTTTTTATTATTAATATCATCATCAACAAGATTCGCGATGGAAATATACTAATATATAGAATGTCTTCCTCTTCGGAATATAATATTTCTATGATGACAATTTAGTTTTAGAATAATAATGTAATAATGATATACATTAAAAGGAATAAACAATATGAATCAAATTAATTAATGGAAGAAACTTGTAGAGATGTTGTTGTTGTCTAGTAGATTCCTCCGTTATCTTCGGGACACTCCTTGGTAGGATGAAGAATTTTGAGTTTTCTGTATTAAGGGTCACACTTCATTATGTACAATCGCAATATTGTGAATATATACTCTATAACGCGTAGGCGGCAGAGCTTTTAGTCAGACGGTATTAATTTAGTCGGTACAGTTTATATTTCGTAAGTTCTCAATAGTGTATGTATGTATATACACATACTTATTCTAAGTTACATGTAAATTATTGTATAATATTTATTATAATAGAGGAACAGTTTTTGACTAAGCTACCCAGTGACACTACGTACATAACACCCTGGTTCTTTCTGTGATAATGTTCTCACAATAGGCCTGCGACCATCTTTCATGTTTTCTGTCACGTTAGTTAGTACGGTTATAACATTCATGTTGTGTAAAGGTTAATTGTCCCTCCCTCGCCTTGGGGTGGGATTGGGGGTGGGGGGTAAGTGACGGTATATCGGTATCGGCATTACATAAAGGTGACATATCCGGCCAAATTTAACACATGCTGTGCCCGCTGATAAGAAGGTATGACACGCGTCTGGTGAAATACAATTACGTTGGTTAAATATACACATTCATGCATACATGTACATACATGAGAAAAAAAATCAAATATATTTTAAGCGAACTATACATGTAATAATATGGAATTTATAGATTTTTTTCCCATTTAACTTTTATCATGTAGTGAATTTGTGTTTTCACGGACAAGGAGAGATCGGTAATTTGACTAATACCGTATGCCTCTATTCTCAAAGGCAGTATGTTAATCTTCTATTGTAGGGGTCCTGTTTTTTGTTTTTTCTTTCTTTCTTTTTTTTTCTGAAAAAAAAAAGCATCGGAAAAGACAGTGGTTGGATACAAGTGAGTCCGGGTGCGATACCCTAGCTCATTTCGCGAAAAGGCACATTGATTATTTTACGTGTCAGGGGAATAGCACCGACCGATACACGGGAGAGAAGTTCCTGCTTAGAACCAGTACTAAGTTCTCCGAGTTCCCATAGCAACCCCAATTTGCCGAGTGCAAGACCAGGGCAAATCTAGTACAAATATTATACGTCTTGACGCTATGACCGGAGAAATGTATTCCGGTTGGGTTTCGAATCCAAGACCTCCTGATAATATATTGCTTATTCAAACTGAAAGAGAGGGAGAGAAGAAAACGAAATATGTTCTGTCCGAATTATGACGTTTGCATATGTGGAAAGAGAGAGAGAAGGGGGGGGGGTGGTAAATAAAGTAGGAAATGAAAAAAATAAACATTAGATCTATAATGTAGATATATGCGTAAGTTATGATCATCTCTTTCAATGTTTTAAATAAGAGCACGCGTGCGAACACTAGAGGAAAAAGGTCCCGGATAATGAGTTATTCAAAGGAAGCAACATCTTGGACGAAATCGGAGTTTGATTATGCATAATTAGGTCAGATTTAAATTGTTAATTTTCAGACTTGCTAATCATACAAAATTTGATCAAACACATCAAATAAACTTATAGGAATGTATGTAGCCCAGCGTTTACTTCAATACCGAATTAATGCTTTCGAATACATATTTTTCACACGTGCATTAAATTTTAAAAAATTAATTTAAAATAAAAATTAATTTATAAATAAAGGGTGTCCCGAAACATAGACTGCCAAAAATCTTAGAGGATTCATACGATATACGTTATGCGATTTACGATATACATTTACGTTCCTTTTTGGATACGATTCGATTCGTTACGATGCGATTGAGTATACTATACGATACGATGCGATACGAACGATATACACTATATTTGACAACTGATACGATAGCGCCACTGTATAAAATAGAATAACATGTTATATACAACTTAACTATATAAACGCGACATATAACCTTACATAGATCGGTACACAACAAACATTTGGCATACATGTTTAATGTCTTTCATTTGTATTCATTGTCATACTATTGATAAGCATGTGCTAACATAATATATAATACCGCATGCAGGAAACATAGGTCAATCTAAATTAAAATGTCCAATACGGAAATATATTTTATTGCCAATTACGGATTGTATGGGAAGGTTACGTGGTACAACTGCACTTAATTGATTTGTATATAATATTTGACATAGAATAAAAACTGGTCTTTAACTGTCTGAGAACGGGCCTGAGTAAATCTTACAATATTTGTGAACACATTAAATCTTAAATAAAATCTGGATCTGTCATTTGCTATACACCCATTACAAATATTTCAATCCTAGAAAACAGTGCACGGAAACGATACTTGAATCAAATTAGCGTTCATGTTTGAGGTTCATTCGTTTGTCGAGATAGTATCATCCTCATTGTCATCCCATAGCCATGACCCGAACATTGCATGTTGGACTTCAGATTAGCCTTATAATTAGCAACATCGTATCCACCATTTCTGATAACATCATCACCGGGTACATTGTCATAATTGCTATTTGACGGTTCCGGAGCTTTCGCTTATATGTTGTATATCGTTTCAGACTCTGCGTATACATTGAAAGTTATATGATTCTCAGTTATGTTCTCAGTTTTCCGTGTGTCTTGGCTACAGCACCTGGTACAACATTTAAGATTGGAATCAGGTACTGTTAATATCAATTGTCTACCACAAGCCTAGATATTTATATATAGTAGGAAGTGTTTTGTTTCAAGATCTAATGATAGTAAAATTTGATGTTGTTGGTCTATTTTATTTAGCCAAGAATAAATTAAAGATAATTAAAACTTGTTACTTTATTTACACAAACTCTATATTTTTAAAAAATACTTATTACTTAATTTTATACTATTAAAATGGTCAGTTTGTAATCTTTAACACAATTTATTTATAGAAATAATTCAGTTTGATACATAAAAGTAGCAGTTTATAAATGTATGGTAAAGTAAAATAATACTGTTTACGATCATACTACATGCAAACTCGAATCAATCTAAATCAACTGTAGATTTCTTTCCTCAATTTAAACAGTGTTATCTTTTTAACTATTGAAGAAGTCCATTATTTATTTGAGTTGACTGCCACTCGTGAAAATGAAACGTTTCCAAATTATGTATCCATTTGATGTCATTATAAACCTTTACCTCATATAGACTCGTATTAATGCATCAGCAAACAGAGAAGTATACAGATCACTGGTCATACAAAAGTGTAGCTTAGATTCTACACACAGAAAATCCATTGGTTAAATGAATTTTCCTGAAGTCATAAACGAGTACATGAGTACAACAAAGGATTAATTATATATATTTTAAGTACACTTAAACAGTAATTTTCGTTTATTTTAGTAAGGGTTTTATTCACGTTGTTTTGGAGTTACAGTCGCAGCGAAAATAGTTCAGTATGTAGTAACATCTATCTAATTGAAAAAATAATGCAGGACCACTCAGAATGTTAATTGGGTACTTGGGTATGGCTACCGATTTATCGAAGCCCTCACATGGAAATCCCGAGTGATCAGACAGGGGCTTGAACCCACATCGGTGATTGGCGAAGTGAACTCAGATAGGACAATTACAGTATCTATTGCAACAAATCTTTTACAGTATACACTTCAACAAATATTTTACAGCATACTTTGCAAGAAAAGCTTTACAGTATACAATGCAAAATCTAACTTATGTATATTTTATCTTCCATTTTTAGTAAAGGCGTTATGGACGCGCTTATGGCTATTTTTATCATCGTTGCCATGGTATTCGCCCCGCCAGTTTCGTGGTTTTCCCGGTCTACGGCATCTCCACCAAGGCTAAACATCTGCAGTTTGTCAGTGGATTAAACAAGGGAGTTAACTGGGTTACCAGCTATTTAAACGATTTGGTGATTGTCTCCCTTGCATGTTCAATACTTATTATTTCCTAATACATTTGCATTTTTTTTTCGAAATTTACTTCTTATAGAGATGATGCATTTGAATAAACGAACTTAAGTGCACACTTCCTTTTGCAACTAAGTGTATGAAATTTAGAACTACTTTTGAAGTTATGAATTAATTCAATGATGTT
>CM037779.1:15370874-15414178 GCA_021229015.1 Solen grandis
AGATTGTAATGTGTTTTTTTATTTCCTTTAAATAATAGTTCTTTTACAATCTTTTTTCTAGATGATGATGATCGTGTCAAGCTGGCTCCACCTGGATCCGATTTTATCAACGCCTGCTATATTAATGTAACACATTACTGAAAATACATACCATTTACGAAGTGCCTTATTGGTCATGTTAGAATTTATCACTCATTTGATCAATTTTATTTTGACCGTGTTTATACAATATATCCAAATAAAGTGTGATACAAAGCTTATTTATTTTATTTCGATAATCAATAATTTATAGCATATCAACAATTAATCAATAAATAATTTATATGACATGAACTCAATAGCAACATAAACCAAAAGCGCATCCTCAAGATTTAAAGTAAACACAAAGTTCTGCTTCAGACGAAAACTAAGTACTGGTATAATGTACTATCAGTACGCATTCAGATATTGCTATAATTCACTTTAAGTTCTTTTGCTGATGGGTATAGTCAAATCAGTTTTTGCGTATTTCAATGGTTCTAACATATTATTGATTTATGAATCCTTATAGATTATATGTTTGCAAACTAGATTTTATTTATGGATTCAAGATATAAATAGAGGATAATATTAAGTAGCGTCTAAACAGGTTGTTTTTTAACAAAGATATAATAACTGTTAGCAGCTAAAAGATATGTAAACTACATGGTTATTTTGTGTGTAGTTAGAGCATATAACTATACGATTCTTGATTGTTTTGTAGGGATACAAGAAGAAAAGAGAATATATCGCATCCTTAGGTACCTTTCTTGTCTATAAATAGTCATTTTACTCGTCTAATTGTATCAAAATTAAGTGCAAATGTAGGTTTCTGTGACATACAATGTTTATATACACAACAGTGTTAAAATTATTATAGTAAAGATCAATACTCCATTCTTTAAAAAATAAAAAAAATAAAAATTCCAATCACTAAGCTAGAAGTAAAATTCCATATAAATTTTGAAACACATATTTATATTTCACAAGGGAATTTTCAATTTATAAG
Organism: Solen grandis; assembly: GCA_021229015.1. NCBI lineage: Eukaryota > Metazoa > Mollusca > Bivalvia > Adapedonta > Solenidae > Solen > Solen grandis. The sequence goes on from CM037779.1 coordinate 15,371,902, forward strand.
TACATGTAATTGATTTATTTTTAGTTTCGTGAAAAAAAAAACACTAATAATATGTGTTAAAATACCATTTAATGGAAAGAATATTTTGATATTTAATTCGCTAAGGTCCCATACTGAAAGCAACAGAGGAATTCAGGACGTTTTGGCGAATGGTGTGGCAGGAAAAGACAGAGAAGATTGTCATGGTTACCAACCTTATGGAAAAAAGCGTAAGTTTCTTGTTATTCATCGCATTTCTTAGTATGACTTTGTCTAATGTTAGCAATGTATAATTCCCAAAAATGACAAATAACAACAATATTAGTTAAGTGAAGTAATGCGATTTTGGGGGAATTGAGCAGGAAAACATTTAGTGAATCACTTATAAATCCCTTATATTCTGGCAATAACTGCATTAATCATATTATATTTACATTTATTAATTTATAAAAACGTAAATAAAACCTTATGGTTCCAATTTATTCTAACATTAGCTACATGTATTTTAGGGAATGAAATGTGAGAAGTACTGGCCAGACGTTTGTGCTACAAAGACCTATGGTGTCGTCATAGTCACGTGTCATAGTGAGGAAATATTCGCAGAATACACTTTGAGGAAGCTGACCGTATTCAAGGTATTAATTCAGTTTTATAGTTAACAGAAAAGTATGGTCATAATAAATATACACTTTTGAAAATATGATGATTAACAGTTAACGAATAATTGGAAAAATATCATGCTGTTGATTATTTGGTGATCTAACAGAAAGAGTCAATGTCATTATTATATAAGAATGTTTTGTTTCTATAACTGAATTTATAACTTTAATTAAATTATGTATGAACCATAGGGCGATGAAAAGAGACCCCTATATCAAGTCCATTATACGGCATGGCCAGACAAAGCTGTTCCCGTTGACATCACAAGTCTGATTGACTTCAGACAAAAAGTCAACATGATAAAAACGACATCTGATAGTCCAACAATTGTGCATTGCAGGTATACGCTTCATATATTAGTCATATAAATGTATATATACGTATATAAGATATATATACAGGTGTACTTAGACATATTATCAATATAATACATATAGTAAAGTATTTTTTCTATTTGTAATTTAAGCTTAAAGTTCATTAAATTGTCTTAAATCATAACACTAAAACGTTTATTTGCCAAATCTTATGGCTTATTTAATGTTGTCTGCCATTTTGCATCAAGGTTATCCCATATATTTCGATGGTGATTTTTACATGGTTAATTATATGATTTACTCAGTGCAGGAGTGGGGAGGACAGGGACCTACATTGCCCTGGACATCCTGACACAGGAGGGGGAGACAGAAGGCACGGTGGACGTGTTTGGTTGTGTGTCCCGTTTGAGGCACCAGAGGACCAGCATGGTGCAGACATGGGTATGTGGTTTATCTATGGTTATGAATATGTCTATCGCATGCATTATTACTAAAAGGTTATAGGCTGTAATAAATACATGATTATATCATAGCATACAACACTTTAGAAAATTTTACATCAGTATAATGCACATGTTTATAATATCATATGTATTCATGCACATATCCTTGCAATGTTTTACTGAGAGATACAGGATAAAACAGTTCACATTAATGCTTCTGTTTCCGAATAGTACTAAGGTTGATCGGTATTATTCTACGTTTTTGAAACTTTCTAAATCTTCAACGTGAAGGCTGTGTCTAAGCAATTAAAAAGATAAATAAAGTACATTTCTATAATTTGCATGATACGAACACATACTTACAGGTGCATACTTTCCCATGTATTTCTCTTAGTTTGGATTCCCATCATAACTCCTTTAACTACGTAACAGGAACAATACGAATATTTGCATCACGCCTTGGTTCACACTCTGACGTTTGACTACCGACCAATTGCAGCTGAAGAATTTGAGGAGTTTGTATCTACATGTAGCGACGCAGTAATGATGGCTAAATTTGAGGTTTGAACAAAGATTTACCATTATTACCAACAATGAAATTCTACTGCGGGTTATTTGTTACGAAAGACAGAAATTAATCTTTCCGCGACTCAGTTGTAGGGTACAGTTATTTCAGTCTGAAAGTCGTTAGTTGGAATCAAGTTGTGGCAAGAATCATTCCAGTCACAAAGTACTGGTCAACTCTATGAATCGTCAAGTTGTAGAAGCGTGTTCATCAGTCGATGTGAAAAGAAAGAAATCCAAATCAAAATATGTAAGAAGGAACCAAAGAACATTTATGAATATATAATTTTATATTATATGAATGAATTTTAACAGTGATATTTTCTGTAACTAATAGTATTCCTTTTTCAGTTTTAATTATAAATTATTTTGCATATTGTCACGAAAAACGATTGTTATTAATTTGTCTGTCCTGCTTCAGCGACTACATTCTGTAACAGAAAATGTGCCGGAAGCAGAAGTAAAAGCAAAGCAGAGGAACAACCTTCTAAAACATTTGAATCGGAAGGACGCAGATATTCCAGGTGCATTCACCTTATTTACAATTAGACTTCATGTCCTAAATGGAATTTAATAATACAATACCAGTTTAATAATCACTTCATTCCTTTATTAAATATTTTCATTTTTTCATGTTCATTATACATGTTACGTTATAAGTAAAATAATAATTTGTTCTCTAGACTTTAGCGTTATAAATATCTTCGTGTTAACAGGTGATATCGGACGACCACGACTGTATGAAGACAAGACAGAAGGGGAGAATGATTACATAAACGCGGTTTACCTGAATGTAAGTTGTGATCCCTGCACACTGTGTTTCTGTGCACGATATTTAATAAGGAATGTCAAACATATAAAGAGGTGTAGTCAGATCGATACCGGATGATTTATAGACGATTACACTAGACCTTTCTCATGTGAATGATATATGGTTTGCAAGATAAGTTTCCCGATAACATTTTACGATATTTGCTTATGTGGGCCATAGATTAGTAAATTGAACGCATAAATCGTTCGAACAGAAGATAAAGAAGTTCTTTGTGTGTGGAGATAAAATCATTCATTGAAATCTTTTAAATGAATGGCATTAAAATGGTTTGATTATCGTGTTTTGTTGCAAGTATATGTGTATTGAATAACAAAGAACTCACATTTGGTATACTTGAATCCTTTGAACTGGAAGCAAGTACATACTGAAGAAATGAAGGTTGTTAACATATACCATTTCATTTTTATATTCATTTTCATCATACAATAAGAGCATCTGGAAATAAACATACATCAAGTGCTAGTATCAATATAGAAATAGTTCGTATAAAATGAAGACACTCTGTCTTACAGAAAGTATGCGTTGGTTAGTTGACTAGACTTGACTGTGTGAGCTTCACGTGATTCTACCAAAATAAATGTGATTAACTCTTATTAGGCAAGACTACATGTATGAACTACCATAAACTGAAACTTCCATCTAAGTATCACTTAAAATAATTGTGCAGATATTTCCTTTTAACAAAGTAACTTTGTAAGCGTGTTTGATACAAAAAAAATGTCTTGATGTTTTATGGAAAATTTACTTAATCAATGTGATTTGTTCACATGTTTAATCGAAACTAACCTACACACATATTTAATCTGTTTTACTGAACGCTGTGATGAAATCTTAGTTTAAAGATTTTATCAATCGATGATATACGAGGTTTTTAATCACTTTTCTAACAAAACAAAAAAATTGTGTCAAATGAAGCAGAAGCAAACAATATTTATCTTCCTAGTTACATTTGAACAAGGAAAGATAAGTTATACTTGTGAGACATCAGTTTTTAAAGCAGCTCATTCACAGTTGGTTATCGACTTAGAATTAGATTATATGTGTGTATTACGTCTGTGAATATTCACCGATAAACGCATGGTAATCTAATGCATCGGATGCAACCATATGCAAATGTAAAAAAATATATTGAAACTATATTTAGAGTAACAATGCAATTTATTTTCAGTTTTTCTACTTTCATTTGCCTTACGCATTCTTCGCGTATAGACTAACTTATTAGGACCAATTGTCATGTGAGGATACCGTATTGTATATTTAAACTATTTCGCCAAAGAAAGTTCCTTCCCGAGTAATGTGACCTACACATGCCGAGTGAATTTGTCAGGAAACATAGACTTCACCAACATTAGCGTTGAATTGTAGAAAATAATCTTTTGTTTAATTTCTACCGATAATCTGTGAATGAAATGCTTTATAAACAGTAGACATAAAATTTAATTTTTCGAGCGTTCCATTATCTTAATATAATGGCATAATTACCGTTGTCATTTAAACCAATAACCCATCCTTTAAGACCACATATAATAACATCAACATAGTCAGTAGCATTGGCAGACTATCTTGCGATTTCCAGAGTTACAAACAGAAGAACAGATATATCCTAGCTATGACTCCGCTACCAGAAACTGTCACTGACTTCCTGACACTGCTGATACAAGAAAAAGTGTCCTGTATTGTCGCATTGGATGACGAACATTCTAAACTAGAGGTAGAACATCTTAATTGATTAAATATTAGAACATGGTAGAAAATAATATATAATATATTTCCCTTATATATGTGCCCCCATATATATACTTAACACGTACATACTCTTAAATAAAAGAGCGTATCGTTTAAATGTGTCTGCAATTTTACATGCAGTATGTGCAAAACAGATAAGAGTTTCTTTTCTGAATTATGTATAAATAGGAAAATTTAAAAACAAATGAAAAGTGTAGTTTTTTTGTAACCATAAAAAAACATCCAACAGTCAATAAGGACATAAATTTTGAAGGCAGAATAGACTTGAAAAGTTATCTGCAAGATAATATTATTTGTTTACACCCTTTAATCGATAAAGTAGAACATGAACGTGATCTGTGGTTTTAAAAAGGAAATTAACCATTTTGCGCAGTAAAGCTGTTTAAACGATCAATATATACAGTTTAGTTCTCATTTTATATCTTCCTTGTATAAAATTACGCCCGCTTTTGTAATTGATCAACACTGTGCAAAAAAATAGATCCCTTATACAATAGTCGTGTCTGCTTATAAATAGGACATGCTCACGCGGAATGAATTTACCTGAGTAGTTTGGTCTAGAAAGGCTAAATTTTAAAAGACGTGTTTGTGTTGGTATAAGGTTACTTCCTACAGATATATCACTCATGTTAATGTCTACTTTAAACGTATTTGATACTGTCTTGTTGTACTACGCCATAGAAATGTATGATACTGCATTCAGTCATGTTAGTGTAGTACCGGACAATTCATTTAAGTATCCTAGCTAAACTCCAAGTAGGAAGTTACCTTTACCCCTTTTTCACGTACGAAAAAAAAAAGATCTCCCGACCACCTTTGTCGGGGTGGTTTCTTAACTCACTTGGGCTTCGGGTACAGATCTGTCATTAAGCAATATTAGTTACATAAATAATGAATTTAGTTTTATTCTTTCTTGAAATGCATATTTATTGTTTACATACAAAGTGATAGCATAAAATCTGTTGTTGTTGTTGTTGTTATTTTTCAGAGTGCAGGGACATATATTCCCGCAGATAACCAGACGATGAAGATAGGAACATTTGAGGTCAAAATTGCCGAGTTACCAGCAACAATTGCTATGTGCAGAGGTCACTGACATGTATTATGCATACACGGGTATGCTCAATTTAATGTGTTATCTTTGGTTGTCTTTGTTGTTACTCAACTTATTTTTCATGATATCACGTGATTGCATAGTCAATACCATAAATCTGTATTTAACGCATTTAACATAAAAATGCAAGTAGTAGTGTTCTCTGAATATCAAACAGGGTTTAACATATAGATCCCATGATTTATACCCCACTCGGCAAGTAAAGGGAGGTAATACAGATTTAATTTTATAGACTGAGCTCTTGTTGAAAATTATCTGTTAACAGCGGATGTAAAAGGAAGCATAATTTAATAGATGAAGTATTCATGTCCAGTGTTAATCATATATGTAATTTATATGTTCCATTGAATGTTAATCCACTTAACACTTTATATGTATAAGCATGATGTTGTTTTTCTATACAAATGTTTAATTTTAATTATTTATATACACTCACAGACTGGTCCGAAGTCTCAAATAGTTCATCATTTCCAAATTAATCACTGGACAGGCAGGGCAGCTGTTCCACACGACAACGCAAAATTCCTGAATCTTATAAGGGAAGCAGAAAATGCCGCAGACGACACGTTAGAGAAGGCAACCATGGTCGTTCATTGCCTGTAAGTATATGACAATGAATCATTTACACATTGACCCTTTAATCAATCTTGTACATGAATCAAATGTTGATAGAGGGGAAATTTGTATTGTGCCCCAACACTACATGCGGATAATATTTTATACCAAATACAGTGGTACTTATCATTTTATATGTGCAATTTTGAATAGTCCATACATTTGCCTTAAGCAACGTATTGACGAAAAAAATGAAAAAATGAATATTTTGCTTCAACTGATATGAAAATGTTTATGAAATAACTCCGAGGAATATCATTTCAAATGAAATAAGTATAGTTTATTGTGTATCTGTTTATAGGTTTTTATAAACATGTACTATACCGTCGAGAGATATAAAAAAAGCACATTAGTAAATTTTAATACATACATATTATTCATCACGAAAGCAAAGTGATTATAGATATAGAGCTATTTCATTACTTTTATATCATTTGTTTTTATTTTATGTTGGTTTCAGGAATGCTGTTGAAAGGAGTTGTCTATTCTGTGCCTTGTCCATCATGTTGCAGAAAATGGAGACAGAACACGAGGTTAGTGTGATCAACACACTGAGACAGGTCAAGGTCAGAAGGTCACTGGCCATACCAAATAAGGTAGGAATTAGAAGTATTATAATAATTCATTATATAGTTAAGATAATAATATAATGAGAAGAAATTAGTTACATCCATGTTTCTAATTAAAGTGGAAAAATGATAAAAAAAATAAATTCAATTACAGATGTACAGTGCGAGGTTACAAAAAAAATCTACATCCTATTTAGATTTAAGAAATGCATAAACAATAATTTGTTGATTCTAAAACCATTTATAATTTGATACAAAAGAATGGATCATTTTAATTTTTAGGAAATAAACAGTTTGTGGAAATAAGTGATTTGCCTTAAATTATTGAGATGGTTATGTATCTAACATAAAAACTAGACGCCAAAACTGAAATGTGCATAATTTTGTGGCATTGGAATAAGGTTATAATTTGATTGGAATATCTATACATGTGCTATCGTCTTTTTAGGAGCAGTACGTATTCTGCCATAAGTGCATTTGCACACACCTTCAGTCTGGAGATTCGAATATTTACACCAACCTTGCAATGGGGGCAATAAAGTAAACCTTGGATTTCCATATCAACTGGTTTACTCTGCAAATGTGTGTTTGCTACTCTAGTTTGGACACGACTAAAGACTTTAATTGTTGGAGGATAACCATTTATATTTTACTAATAAACATATACATGTTGTTGGATATTTTTTCATAAATAACGACTTCATTGCTAAGTGTACTTGCATGTTTATAATAGTGAATAGCTAAGGCGGTTTTCCGCAATGCTATGACTGGAAGTATAATATGTATATACATCAAATGATTAGTGATCATATGACTAAGTGAGTATTGGTAATATATATTCAACATTTTATATGGTTTTATCTTTTGCCCATTTGGCATACATGTGTTAGGTAAATGTTTGGTTGCCATTTTGTCAATTTGTGTGCATGATAAATATTTCACAATGTTTATCTGATTTGTGCAAGTAATCTATAATACAATTAAAGCTACCGGTCCCGGGGGCTAGGCGGTTAGGGTGTCCACCGCGGAATCGGGAGGTCGAAGGTTCGACATACAAAAGTCGTAAAAATGGTCCTGGTATTGCTCCCCAACCTTGAATGGTACTCAGCATATAAGGGTAGTTCAAGGATTGGTTGGCCTGGTGTCAGAATAATATGACATGGTGTGTTATCATGTCGCATGCTAATGCGTGATACTACAGTGTGGCAGCACTATATCTGTTCCAAGTAGACATCGTCTCCAAATGACTGAAATACTGTCGGTTGGACCTTAACTGCAATTAACAATCAAACAATTAAAAACATGAATGAATAAAAAACTGTTTTCAATATGCTTATTTCTTCGTGTTTCTTAATGTGGTTTTCATGCCAAGAAGTTGGTGTTATTTCTTAACACTTGGAAATTCAATTTCTGCATTTTATTTCAAAAATGTTAAACTTCATATTCAACAAAAGTTATTCAATCTCAATTAGGTATTCTTTGAATGATACCAAAGACATACAATTTCATATTTTAGACTACTTTTTTTCATTTTATGATTCTAAGAAGTAATGTAAACGATTCCACGTAGCTTATGAACATCAACATTTCCAAGACAGATGTCTTCTTGAGGACTGTTGCAAAAATCGCATTAAGTTGAAATATTTATTTTACATTGGTATGCATATATATTTGTACGTATCTGATGAATTATAAACATAATTGTATAAGAAATGTTTTTAAGTTGTATCAACAGTTACCTTGTAATTGTTTAGTTATTTTATTCATTGTATCTCATTTTGAATTATAATTCACTCCGCGTTCTTTATTGTATTTTATATTTGAAGATTATATAAAAATTGTTTGGCAGTTTTAAGCCCATTTTTCTACTGATTGTAAATATGTGTTACTGTTATATTTTTCACAATATTTATATTTAATTAACTAATCAATAATTCAATAGGGACATGAATTAATAAGAGAATGATTTGTATATGCATATTTGATCATATTTCTGAGCGTGATTTTCATGCAGCTTTTCTTTTACATATTTTTGAATTTCGAAATGTTATCTAAGTAACTGAATGATCATAATTATTATTAATTATATTGAGACATATTGAGAAAAGAACGGCTAAGAAAATGGTAATGCTTTTAAAATAAGGATTGGTATAAATACATATGAAATATTAGGAGAAGTAAATAGTTTATATCATCAATAATTATTTACAAGACACAAGGAATTGATATAGATTGCTTTATCAGGTAGCATTATTTATCTTATTTTCATTTATTTTTTCTCGTGTGTGTGTGTTTGAAAATGTAGCATATGGGTGTACTAACTGGTTGTAGAAAACTTGACAAAGTGTCTTAATATGTAAATATAATTTTTTTGAAAATGAATTAAGGAAAATGTATACTCGTAAAACACAATACACGATTCACAGATTTTAGTCACGTGACCAATAGTATCGTGTAATAATATAATCTCTATGAGTATAGGTGAAGACAGTCCAAGGTTGATAGTAAAAAACAACAGATAAACCTATAAACCTTCAAGAATCCTTTCTTCCTGTTCCACCGAAGATGACTAGTAGCACTTTATCATACTGTATCAGCGATATTTTTACTTACTATGCTTGTAATCTTAATAAGCTACCTTCTATAAATAAAAATTGTATTTCTATTAATACTATTATTATTATTACAAATGACATCACGTCAAATCACACAGTGTTCAGACACATGGACAGTACCGGAAAGGTAGTCCTTCCGATGGTGCAAACATATACTCCAACCACATATAGTTCGGTAGAGTCAATTTATTGGATAACAAGACCAGGGTCGAATTCCACCAACAATTCTTAGCTCTAAGTAATACTTAAATAATTAAATTTAATTTATATTGATAGATATTAGGGTTACAAGTCATGTACATGAACATTTCGTAAAATAGTTAATATACCAAGTTTAAGAATTTGAATATTACGTAGCGCTAAGTATTGTTGGTGGAATTCGAGCAAGATTTTCAATCAACCTTTCCTCATTCTGTCATGTACACCATTCTTACACAAACTCGGCATTTTCCATCCAGCACAGCGAAACGAACAAGGAATTAAAAACACATTTTTTCACATAGGCACAAAGAAAACCGCAATGCGTTCAAAGGAGGTAATAGCGTATCGTTTTCTCGGATAATGTTAAGTGAACATGAAATTTTTTTTTTCTTTTCGCATAAGAGCTAATCAACCTTCTGTGTAGGGAAATGAAAATAGGTCCCTATATCACACCCATTCTACGGCATTGCCTGACAAAGATGACGTCACAAGCTTAAAAGTTTTCCCGCCAAATGGTCAACACGGTAAAGTTTAACACACTGCACGTATATGTTCATATTTACCATCCGAACACTTGTAGATTAAATTTAGATATTGGGTAAGCACTTTAAATTAATGATATACATTCCCCGAAATTAACCTAAATACGACAGTTTCGTCCGTGCTACAAATATTGGCTCGAATTCGCAACAGACTGGTCTATAATCAGAGACATTTTTGAACAGGGTTGTTCGCGACGCTGTTCTATGGTAACACACATTTCTGCATCGGACTACATTTCGGAGCTATATTTAGACTCTATATTTAGATTTCCTCCTTTTCCTCCTTTTTACTACGCGGAGATAAAGTTCCAAATTGTGTGTTCTGTCTTATCACTAAATGGTGATATAGTCATGTTTTTTCAATTCGATTGTATTATGGAAGTCGAAGCGTATAAATAGTCGAAAATCACAACAGTATAAAGCGGAGACTAGCATATGATGACTGGGCTTGATTCTATACCTAGTTGCCTCTATTACTTTACCAAATGATATTTTCTCCTTTTCAAAACAATGCATTCATAGAAATTAAAACATATATAATATGTAATGTATTTTGATTAAATCACCATAACCAATGGATTCATGGGATAAACCTATCAGCAAACCCCTTTTTTATTTTAATTTGGAAGGCAGTTTTGTTTCTATGTTGTCTCTTGATTTCAAAATACAACATTTTGGGTCCGGTACATTAGACATCGTTAAGTGATATTTTGTTTGGGATTGTACTGCAAAAGAGTAACTTGATAAGTTGTCCCCGATGCATATGATTTATATAACGTCTTTTTTAAGTAGAGTGTTTTCAATATGTTTCTGTCGCAATGTATAATACAACTGAAAAAAAACTAGAATGGTCTGAATCCTCAGTAGCTAATGTTGTATAATGGTCGTACAAACACTCGGTCTTTATACAATTTATTCATGTACATTGTCGACATCATTAGGAGGTCAGCGCTACTTAAGAAGCCTCACAGCTTCGCTTCCAAAGACCCGTTCTCTCTCTCTCTCTGCCCACTAGATTTCTCTAAGTCTCTCTCTAGGTATTTTTTTCAGATCGCTCTATTCTGATCTTTAACTGGACAGTTTTTATACGAATTGTACAAAACTATGGGCAATTAAATAAATACACAAAACATATTTAACTAGCTTACAAACCATAGTGACAACCTTACTTGTTACATACAGTGATATGATCGGACTTGACTGGCGACAAACAAATATCCTATGATAAGACATGTTTGAACTACCATACAAGCAAATAGTTGTGTAATCAGGACATAATGCATTAGCAATAAACCCAGTAAGTATCCGATAAAACCACAATAAAAAAGTAGAACATGGGGCTAACATCTAGGTTGAAAAAAAAGTTTTTTGTTTTTTTTTCTATTTAAATTTCTTACTTTCTTTTATTACCTAACAATTGACCTCATGTTTTGAAATCCTAAATAACTTTTTTGGTATAATTCCAAACCACGAATTATTAACTTTTATGGATAAACTATATGTCGCTGATTTCAATTTTTGTTTAAAACATTTCAATATCACAACCATATGTTTCCTAGTGATCACTTTTAAGTCTGCATATGTTTCTCTGACACCTATCTCGGCGACGTTGACGCTTTGCATTAAATCTCTCTTGTATTTATCTAATCATATTATCACAGGAAATACGTTATACTCTTTATCTTAATTATTTATACAAAACCACTTTGACACTTTAGCATGTAATTTTCCTACAGAAAATCGATGCATATCTACAATTGTATATTTACATTGCTTAATTGATTTAATAACAGACCATGAATCCACAGAAGAACATAAGAAACTGTGCATTTATTAATAATTGAGTAATGGTTTTTTCTTTGAAAGATTTATAATTATCATTGAATAAAAATGTTTCTTGTCTAGTTATAATTAAAATATTGATTCTTTCCTACTCTAGTGACTGAAATATCACAGAACGATGAAAAACGATCGATACATATTCACTCTAACGAATCAGATTAAAACAAACTGCTGATTATCATTTTTTCTTTTCTTTTGCCAGCCGTAATATAAAATAAAATGATAGCAAACATGAATAAATATTTAATTAATATTAATATATAAAGAAATCCACCTAAAGCATTTGGTAGACAAATATATTTGGTTTCCGAAATATAATAAAATTGAATATGAACGCTGTTTATCTGTCTGAATTATGCCTAATAAAATAAAAAAAATGTAACTTACTTAATCTAGTCCTGGAGTTTTACGAAATATCTCACAATGAGAGTCTCTTCAAGCAATATTTTATAGATATAGAATTCCTTTATTTATTGACCAAGAAGAAATACATTCCTTATATGTGTTTGTCATTAACATGTTTTTGTTAATATTTATGGTCTTTGAGTTCTTCAAAATGTCGATCTTGCTGTGATATACGACATACGACGATGTATCGTAGACATTAAAAGTTTTGACTAGAGGAAAATCTCAATTTTAGATGTTAAGTGAAAGGTGGTCAAGTAGCGACCTTTTCAACTAGAAATGAAAACAACTTTAAAGTTCAGGAGTTATTTTGCATATGTACCGCCTGCGGCCATCACAGTTTTCATTCGCCCATTGATACATTAATGAGGCAGCCAGAAGTACACAGTCTCCCAGCGCTCTCGGGCGGCGTTTGGCCCAGTCTAGAAAGACCGGGACGGTATTCTCCGGGTACCAGTGATAGGTTTCCTTCAGGTCACCCGAGCCTTTTAGAGCGATGTAGTATGCCTTCAATGTGCCTAAAATGAATTAAAATGTATATTTTTAATTCATAGTAAATACACGTATTAAATCAGCTATACGGACATGTTAAGTTGTACATGAAAGACCATCATACTTTGCATCCTTCAGTTATGTTTTGTAAATTCTAATATTAGTTTTTCTTAAATTCTAATTATACCTACCTATAAAATAGTACATGACTCTCCATATTTAATGTCAAAACATTACTGTATATAGTGTATAATGCATTCTATAAGATAAAGATGAAGAGACTGTCAGGACGAAAATGTATACAACAAAAAACCTAGAGATAGGATATTTTATATACATTTTTGGTAATGAAAAATCACCCCCACCCCGCCCCCCGAAATATAAGGATAAGCGGAATAATAGGCATATTTCAACACAAAATGTATACCAATCTCATTTGCGGTGCGTTTTAAAAATTCATTTTCGTGTTCGCTTGAAATTTGTACGAGTTCTCCTTTCTCACTTCTGCAGTTAATCTGTAAAAGAAATCATTATCATCAAGTCAGATATCAAAACCGTCCCGATGGCCGAGTGAATATATTTCTGCCTCAGTAGAGGGGGTGTGTGGGTTCGATCCCCGGACCCGACTTACCAAAGTCGTACAAAATAGTACTGGCAACCCCCTGCTTGGCGTTCAGTATACAAGGGTGATTCCAGGATGGGTTGGCCCGGTGTCAGGATAATTTGACTTGGTGTGGTATCATGCCACATGTCTACGGCGTGATACTGCAGTGTAGTAGTACTATATCTGTCTCAAGTAAACATAGTCTTCAAAGGACTGAATTACTGTCGGTGGGAAATTACTGTCGTTGACTTTTATCAGTAATATGACTGCAATAAATAATAAATAACTTACTAGTCTAATTATAAAAAAATATGTTCAAATTAAAACGTCCTTAGATCTAAGAATTCAGTATTAACATAAGAGCAAGGGGTTGTGTGTGTGTGCGAGAATGTGGAAACTTCTAGTATAATCTACATTGCTTTGACCCCGTGTTTTCAAAACATACTTAAGTATGGTCTAAGGCTTAACCTCAATATTGTACTAAAATCTCTTTTGAAACCAATACGCATAATCGTTTTAAAGTTTTATTTCGAGAATACGGGACCTGATTTTTGGACGTGTACAAATAGAAGATTGAAATGAGAGATATTGAAAACACGAAATGATTCTCACATTGGCGTCTGTCCAGTTTTTAAGTGTTTCTGAATACAAGTACCAGGACCCCTTGAACCAGTAACTTCCATCTGAAAATTAAGAACATCGTAAAAAGAAAATCGACAGTTTATATAGAATTCGGGATAAGAAATACACACATTGCTACAATATTTCACATCTGATTCCCAGATGAAGCCATTCAATTACTGGAAATATTTGAACAAAGGATGTTGACTACATTCCCAAAACTGAATTTTTAAGTGTATATTGAACTTCACAAAAGACACCTCCAGATAAATGGCATTTTTACCTTACCTTGAGAGATATTCTGAATTATTCTGCCTTTGGCTAAATTCAATGCCTAATAAAAATGGCAAAAATGTGACTTTCACATGTGCGTGTGCAAAAACCGTTAAGCTATAAACTTGAAGAATTTAGAAAATTCCTAAAGGCGTTAAATGCTTCATTTTGGGGCGATTGTGAGAGGAAAAAAAGAATTTTACAGAGTAAAAAAAGAATGACATAATTGAAAGAGAGGTGAAAAAAAAATGGACCGGACAAAGAAGGAAGGTATATCATCTGCATGAACAGACTTACTTCGGACACAGAAAGCCTGGTCACTCCACAGTCCTGTCCCCAGACAGGTCGAATACGTGGTATTGGTGACTTCTTTATACCCGTTCTTACACCGGTACCGTACACGAGATCCGACTGACTGTACATTGCCGAGAACCAGTCCGTTTCCCGGAGGTGTTGGTGGGTCACAGTCTGGGTATGTGACAGAAGTGTGTCAATCAGTACAACAATATACGGTATGAATTAAAACTATACCAGTGTCACAACGTACTGCGTGAATAAGTATTTAGCTCCGTGTAAGTAGAGCGCTGGACTCGTAATTCGGAGGTCGTGGGTCGATCCCCAGTTGTGACATACCAAATTTTAAAATAATGATTTGTATACCCTGTGCTTAGCCCTCGGTACAAAAGGGTAGTTCCAGAATTGGTTTGTCCGGAGTCGGGATAATGTGACTGGGTGTAGGGGATGATATCCTGCAGTGTGGCCGATATAGAGCTATCTCAAGTAGTCATGTTTGATTAAACTGCACACTATACATATGTGCGCGCATGCGCACGAATGTATGTGGGCGGGTTATTTAAGATGGCGAGTGAAGCCAGTGCAATATATGTCTTGTAACATGGCCAAATATAGGAATGAGGCTGTACTACGGTCTCGTGACTTTTTTATGCAGATGGTCCCAATTATAGAGCGCTGTGGGTATAAAAGAGAACATGGCAATCAGTGAAAGGAAATTTTCCTCCTAACCAAGCAAATAACTCTTTCCAAACAAACGTTCACATTTCGGCGCCTTCCGTACAGATGCGAATATTTGAATAGAGATTAGAGCAGAATGATGTTAAGTATTCGCGTTTAAACAAGCAAGTAGTATATGCGTCTCTTTACGTGTAAACAAACGGGCGCCATTTTGTTGACATAGTTTCTATTTATAGTAACAGGCGGCCATTTTGTTTTTATTTATAGTAACTCATTTACATATAAGCATTTAAGAGCAATACTCATGCGTTGCGGCCATTTTAGTTTGTTGTGGTCATTTGCGCGTTCATTTTTAGTATACAGAGGTGACTTGTATATTGATCTAAGATCTACTCGCGGAAATTGAGGGTCACTTCCATTCGATCTCAGACTGTGTCCTAAAGGGTATTCTACTGCTACTTTTACTATATAATGATGATAATAATCATAATAAAATTAAAAAATTATATATCATGTCTGCTATATAGGTACAACATCAATTATAACAATCATAGGATTCAACATTAATAATGATGAATTCTATGAAATAATATATATCAAATAATATGTCTACTCTATAAATAATACTACATTTATGATAAAAATACTAAGTCTACGATGTGTTGACTCTTCAACGTCCTACCTTCAAATTAATCGAGTGCAACTATTGCATCAGTTCATACTCGTTTCCCAGGCCCATACTACCTGCGTTAACAATAAACGATCTATTTTTAGCAATGGAACAATAGCGGCATTGATTCAGGGACGGAAATTCGAACAATGGCCTATTAAACTGTCAAAAGTTAACCTTAAATGTCTTGCGTGTGTTGATTCAGGGACGGAAATGCGAACAATGGACTATTCAACTGTCAAAAGTTAATCCATTTAAAGTCGCCACTCTGTGTTGTACCTATACATATTAATATGATTATAGAGTAGCAGTAATATATATTATCATTGTTGCTGTAGCTATATAGAAGACATTTTATTTAATTATTATTTTGATTATTATTATCATTATATAGTAGAAGTAGCAGTAGAATACCCTTTAGGACACAGTCTGAGATCGAATGGAAGTGACCCTCAATTTCCGCGAGTAGATCTTAGATTAAGTATACAAGTCACCTCTGTATACTAAAATTGAACGCCACGCACGCGCAAATGAACACCACAAACTAAAATGTTCGCCACGCATGCACATTGCTCTAAAATGCTTATATGCAAATGAGTTACTATAAAAAGAAACAAAATGACCAACTGTTACTATAAATAGAAACTAGGTCAACAAAATGGCGCCCGTTCGTTTACACGCAAAGGGACGCCTCTACTACTCATGCATCTGAACGACAGTGTGGAAAATCTTTTATTTTTCAAAAGGTCTTAGTTCAGTGTAACCACACCAGTTCCATACCAGTTTCTAACATTTTGAAAACATTATTTGAGATGTAGTTTTCGTGACAGCAAACTCTGAAGGATTTCCTGAATGTTCTGTACATCAGATAAAAGAATCATTAGGGCCAATGCGCAAGGCACATTTTTCCGCTTCGAATGGGCTATATGCCATTAAAAATGGTGGTGAAAAAATGAGCATAAGTAGTTTTCTTCTCTGAGTCGAGGCAAAATATGCTACTTGAGACAGCTTAAAATGACATTACATACCACGTCGCATGGCCACACTGCTAATTTCTATTTCATTTTAATTTTTATTGGCTAAATATAGAAAGTTATGTAATAGTCAGAAAAAAAACAGTGGAAGAAAGAGTTAATTTGCAGCCTTTGTATGGATAAAAACTGAAGGCCACCTAAAGGAATCATATCGAGAATAAAAAATATTTTGGGTGGTCACAATTGATGAACCGAGTCTCCGCCATTACTATGCAGTTATCTGGATTCGGTTATTGCATGGGCGTGGCAACAGTGTGCGGTATTCAATTTAAACATGGATACTTTTTTCTACAGAAAGCTAATTTGGCCGTGTAACAATTCAGTGTTACAACATACATAGTAAATAAAATGTAAGTTTCATACTATTTACCGATGATAAGCTAGATAAGTATCGGGTAGGTAAACCAATTCAGTTCATAAGTTAAATTTAATTATAAATATATATATATATAAAAAATATAATTAATCAGAGACAATCATGATTATGGTTCCCATTTTTTCTTTAGTGCAACTAAAAAAAGTTTTTAAAAAAAAAAACTAAAAAAAAAAACTACTAACAGCAAATTTCACTAAATATTTTATTCATAAGTTTGTTACATTTAAAATATGCAATACGTATTTTAAAAAAATAAACAGGCAGTCAAATTGTAAAACTATAGGTCAGCCGACTACTATTTGTAAATACTGTACAATCCTGCTTAAAGGACCATTTAATTGAGTTAAATTAGGTGGACGTGGTGGACAGATCAGTGAAATGGCTTCTAACTGTAGGATAATGTAAGCAATACGAAAAACAGTCATCTGTGTTTAAACTATTATATGGTCTTCACTTTTAAAACGACTTTGTTGATAAGTCATAAATTCAGGAACTGTAAATATGCTAGTCGTTGAAAAAAAAGAAACTTAAGGAACGAAAAAAGAATATATAAAGGTGAAAAGGTATTCGAACTCATGACCTTTGGTTTTATAGAACGCATTACACATAGCGAGATTTAGGTTTATTCCTTTACAGAAATTCACGCTCCTTCTTAAAATAAACGCCCGCTCTGCTGCGGTTTAGATTAAATAGTTATTTGCAAATTGATATAATTTAGTTTTTCTTGTTTGAATAGTAAGATTCAAATGTTATTTGCAAATTGAAATCACGTAGAAAAAAAATGGTTGTGACGGACATAAAAACAACAATTAGTGGACTTTTACCAAAGACCGTGTCGCGAATTTTCGTGTTAAAAGAACGCCCCTTTTAAACCATGAAGAAAGTGTTGGATATTCTCAATACCTTGTGTAAAATATAGAGAGCCCCCTTTTTTGGCCCGTAATTTTATCATTGGTTAGAGCATCATATTAGAACAATAGTAATGTGAAAGTGTAAGGAAATAAAACAAACTCTATGTCACAAAACAATAATAATGTATTGACAATCTTGAGTGCACTGTTTTGTGATATATCAACAAGACTGCACTATTTTGTGATTTATCGACAAGAGTGCACTATTTTGTGATATATCGACAAGAGGGAATTATTTTGCGTTATTGCGCGGATGTACGTTACCGTGTGTTAGAAGGCCAAAAATGTAAACAAGCGGCGAGGCTGCTAAGTACGGTGACCCTGTAGCCACTGTTACACAGTGATCCTTCCTTCTTATGTTTTGAACCGCTCTTTTAATACAGGAGTTAAACTGGCATCTCAGAACAGATTCCCGTAGCTATTTATTTGACGAAAAAATTTACAAAACAGGGTGCCGCGTTACACTGAACTACATGTACACGGTTAAACATACACGAGTAAACATAAAGTTAAAACTGCGTTTTTCCGAGGAAATGAACTGCTCGGAAACCGTGGACACTATTTATCTCCGTTTATTCTCCGATCCGGGACTTGAAATAGTCACTATGTTTTGAAACTTATTCTTCGGGCTATAATAATTTATGTGTATAGAGTAGATGCGGAATTAGTTTAAGATAATTTACGTCGGGCTCAGTCGGCACTGAATAATTAATAAGCATTCACAGTCACTATATAGATACTTTGTTGGTTGATAAAATTCAGAAAAATCACAATAAGAGAATACATATTTAGACAATGTGATCAATCTACAATTTAGATTTTTCATGTTGTTGTTTTTTTGTTTGTTTGTTTTTTGTTTTGTTTTTTATTTTGTATCATTTGTTTGATATGAAAGCATATATGTATATGCTATTTATGATGGTTGTCTGTTGATACAAATCCGAATATAAAATGTTTTACAAATGTCTATTTATAACTATAGGTAGATCTATGACACAAATGTGCCCTCTTAGTTATCCTATTCATTTGCATTTAGGTTAACGACATTGGACTTTATATCATCTTTTATTTTTTTTCTCATATAAAATGACATATACTAAATTTCGTTTTTTATGTTTGTTTGTTTTTTGGGTTTAACGACAGTATTTCAGTCATTTGTAGACGATGTCTACTTGAGACATATGTAGTGCTGCCACACTGCAGTATCACGGCGTAGACATGTGGCATGATACCACACCCAGTCACATTATCCTGACACTGGGTCAACAAGTCCTGCAACTACCCTTATATGCTGAGCGCCAAGCAAAGTAGCTTAAAACAAACATTTGTGTGTGGGCGGGGATCGAACTCACACTTCCAGCTCGCGAGGCGAACGCTCTAGCCACTCGGCCACCAGGGACGGTCTTTTTGTTGTGTTATCAAAACTATAGAGACCAAAGACATGTAATACAACAAATACTGTACTATTTATTCATCTTTGTTACTATTAGTACTATTATTGAATAGTCATTTCAATACAAAATTAATAGCCGTGCCAATTGGAAATCCGTGTATATGTATTGTAAATAATTATGTAAATACTTGATAATACTTACCATAAGTACGGGCCTTATTGTGTCTATGAAATAAATTGTAAAAACGGAAACGTGTACATACATACCTTTTATTTCACAGTGGCCATTCATGTTGCACACCTCGTTCGCCAGACACTTGCAACGTTCTGATGACTTGATGAAAATTTTTTAAATACATTAGTAATAATATTTATAACATAAATATTATTTTCATCAATGGTAATAATAATAGTAGTAATCATAATAGTGTATATGAAATGGTTATGTACATTGACCCCGAGCCTTCATGACAGTTTTAATTTGTACTCCAGTATAGGGACAATGATTTCCGATACGAAAAAAAAAATCACACACACACAAAGATGGCCGAAATGTCTACTTTAAGGTTTACTTTTTATACATCATCATCATCGTCATCGTCGTCGTCGTCGTCATCATATTTATCAAAATCAAAACACAAAAATAATCATTTACCTCATTATAGTCAGAGTATCTAACAAAATAGCAAATCGGGGCCGCCATTTGATTCCTATATAGGGTATTCGTCCAAAAATCTGGGTATCTGTTTAGAAGCCAACATGCTGCAGTTTTTCTGTAGTACTTCGTCCCAGCGCATTTCTTGCGAATGCTGCATTCATACGTGCAGTGATGTAAAGACATGTGATACAATGACAAAAAATAATCCACACTTGAATCACAAGCTTTGATATCAATGATGCTTTTAAAACGAAAGTTATCGAAGCCAAAGGTAATCGTAGTTTTAAACTTTAACAGAATGACAATCAGAGCTAATATCCTGTGTATAATAAGCCAGAGTTTGGACATTTCCATCTTGTTCCGAATGCAGCAGTTAAATAGTCATGATTTTAATGTCATGCTCAGAGTAATGTGCCTGCAAAAACTGCGTGAAGTTATTTAAATGACAAAACCAATAACCTTATACTTTGTAGGACTTCTGCGCAGTGGTTTTCTCCTTATACGAGGGGTGTTCAAAATATTCTTGGACTAGCTTTATAACGTTTAGCTTATTTGATGAAACTTTATGAAACATGCATGACTGAAAAGACAATTATACCCCCTACAGATACATTCCAAAACAATATGATATCAATATATCATAATATATCAATAAAATTATATAAACAACGTACCAGTGGTAACAGAACTATCATACATGTAACATAATCGCGCACAGGGGTTAGGGTTCACATAATAATTTTGATGTCATCGACGTCATCGATAGATATAGGACACTGTTCAATCAATTTCTCACATCTTTTCACATTTACAATGTAATACAAGAGAACCGCTTATAAAGTAAAGCTTATCGTATATACTTCCTGTACTGACTCCATTAAAGTCTGACTACCCCTACACTGTAAAACGTAAATCTTCGAGTGCGTTACTCAACGTTTGACGCCTTATTTCACCAATTGACGTCTACGTTCAGGACCTGTGTTCGTCTTCTGTACTGTCCCTTCAATTAGAAAAAGGCGTTTTTGCCGATTAAAACAAGTGAACATTAATCGGATTCATTTCTCTTTCTGTCTGTATCATTTGGTACGTTTGTGTTGGAGTTTTTTTCTAGATATCACAACGCAAGGTATGTATATTTGTATATAATCATCTAGAACCTTTAAATGAAGTCAAATTTCAATTGTCGCCAAATGACTGAAATACTGTCGGTGGGACGTTAAACCCAACAAACGAACAAACAAATTTCAACATGAAATCATTTAATTTTTTTTTTCAGCATTTTCACTCTAACATGGCTGTTTAATTTGCAATAACAATGGACTACAATTAATTATTACATCGAAAAGAAATTACGGTGTGTGCCGATGTTGTTGAATGACGCAGAGTTCATGAAAAAAAAGAAGATATTTGAGATAAAATTATATCTAACTCATAGATTTTAAGATGCTCTTTCAAACCATGTGAAAAAAATGATTCTTTACTATTCTGAATAAGAAATAACAGCTTCAGTCCATGAACTTTTTAAACACACCACAGTTATGGAAAGGCAAGGTGTCCGGAATAATTAGTATCGTAATGAATCACCGTGATACCGTTCCAAGCCATTGTATTGATTACTTTGATACATTTTATTAATTATCGTGTACCTGCTGCTACTTCGGAACCTTTGGAATAGTTTAAAAAAAAGCAGAACAATACATAATTTAGCTTATATATCTATAAAACTCGTTAGGATACAAGAGGTTTGTCCTCTATGGTATAAATAGTGTGTATAGTGTGTATAGGATTTATTGAACGCAGTTACTGTTAAAGCAACTTGTTCACAGATAATCGGTAGATATTAAAAAGAAATTCTACTCTCCCTAGTTATGTTGGTTAAGTCTTTGGTTCCTGAAAATTAAACTCGGCAAGTGTAGGTCACATTTCACGGAGAAACGCCATTTTCGTAAACGCAACGTCATACGTTTCGCAACATGGCGTAATCACCAATTAAGGTAAAGTCCCTGTAAAGGTACCTATACATTTCGGACCTAAAGGTCTTTCACGGAGATAACCAAGGTTTCTTAATGTTTCAGTAGGGTACCTTGGTTATCTTGGTAGAGGTTAAGTGGTCCAAGAATGAGCGGAGCCATTACAGGTACTTTACCTTAAGGGTAGATATTTCGTAAGTTCAGCATAATTATAAAGTTAGCACATGCGTGATGGCACATGAAAATAGAAAATCTAAACATAGGTTTTAAATTCTAAATAAAGTTGTGACGGTATTGCCTGTGATGGGGAAACCACTCATTTTGTTTTTCATAATCACGGATTGTTGCATCGGAGGACATACGTCTGTAGATGGGTATTCATAGACGTAATACACATATATAGTATATATCAAATTCTTAGTCAAAAACCTTATGTGGAAAATTAAGCTGCTTTAAATTTAATTCGTTTTTTATTTCTTTTGGGTAGGACTGTATTCTCGCCTTGTAAATATAGTATAATATAATAAACGGTGTTGTAGTATAATGCATTGAAAGTAGTTTATTTAGTAATTGATTTTTAGCCTTTTCAGTCTCTACAATAATCAGCGGCATGTACTCTTGATTACTTAAATATTTAAATTAAACAGGACTGTGCCCCTTGTAATTCATCGTTACACGGAGGATTCCGAAGGAAGGTGGAGTAACACGATAGCGTTTCGATACGATTTTATTTTAGACTATAACACTTAGGCAAAAAATATGTTTCTTGTCTCCTGATCGACTCTCTTTTTAACGACAGACCCTGAAGGTTTTTTATTTACCTGTCCGCCTTCCACCAGAAACGGCACTTTGGGGGGGGGGGGGCCTTACCATGGATGGTCGGATAGAAACGATCGTTTAGGTTTTCCGTGATTTTGTTTCCTTTAGATGCAGTTTTGTGTATAATGTGACGTGACATACCTAACGCATTAAATGCTATGGGCTTCCTGCTAAACGTTCAATGTATTGAATACAAGAATAGTTACCCTGATGACATGATAATATGACATGGTAAGGTAACATGCCCCTCGACGTCATGATGATACATTGTAGCAGTTCTACATATAACTAAGTAGGCAAAGCCACATTACACATGTACGGCAACATATGCACATTGTCATGGAAGTGGATTGCAAAACAGAACTGACACAAAAAATAACACTTTAATATTTAAATATGCTTTAAAATACACTGTTGCGGGGAAGTCCCAATCCACATATTCAGTTCCGATGGCAGCATCACTTTTCATACTTGATATAGCAACCAGTCTCTTAATGACTGGAAGGTTGTCGTTGGAACGTTAAAGCAACATCAAGCAAAAATTACTGAGCAGATCAGATCAGATCATTTTTTATAATACTTGATCATATACAAGTCAGAACAAATGAAATACATATAAAGCACACATGTGAGTTGAGAATGCAAGCATCTATTTCTCACACAGTATTAATATAAATACAGTGTAGAAGATCACGTTTTCCTGACTAAAGTCATTGGTGAGAAGAAAACAAGTCTTACTGACTTCGTGTTTCACCAACGATACGTAGCGCTATGATATATTTGACATCCTTAAAATGTGTGGGAACATACTCAACCATTCCAGTTTAATGACAGTTTTCAAAACTTGAATTGTTATCTCAATATCCAACTACATTTGTATAAACAGACACAGTACGAGTAATGATCAAAAAGCTTTGACACTGCCTCGGTTACGCAAATAATTGACGTCAGATAATTTTATGTTTACTATATACTGATAAACAAACATGATTTCAGTTAAATTAAGCAATAATAATATAAGTTCAGCCATTATAGCGCTCAAAAACGATATTTTGATAAACCTGCTGTGAGCTAACCGCCGCAAGCCAATTTTTCAAGTTAAGATTGTTTCCAGGTTAAAATAAATTTGTTCATAATTTCCGGAGAAACGCGCGAAAGCATACGAATTTTTTTTGACGTGACGTCATTTCATATTGTGAGAAACAGTTCAAATTTATATGACGTCATTGCACGTTTACGTTTTCCACGCACATTTGATGAATGTCCGTTGAAACAAGAAAATGTCAAAACTTGAAAAAAACGCTGCAACGCGCGATATTACATTTTTGCTACAAGCTCGGAAACGATGGGAATGGTTAACTTAACAGATGGTGAAAACAGAAGACTTGTTGTGTACAGTCCAGACTTAGCTCCCTGTGACTTTGCGCTATTTACCTGAACGGCGAACTCAGGGGTCATCGGTTTGAGAATCTACATGAACTACAGACGGAGAGCAACCGCACAATATCACGACTCCCTTCCGAATGGTTTGCGAATGGATTCCAGAAATTGGTTATGAGGCACAGGAAGTATATTGAATGTGCTGGACGTTATTTTAAGAAGGAGTGACGTTGCGGTATTGTGATACTTGTAAGTAAATTCGTTGACGTCGTTTGTGTGCGGCGCTGTTCCGTTATGTGCTTTATGTAATTATATATTATTTATAACCTATTTGGTTTATGTAGACCAAATTTTACATTATAATTTTAATACATTCATTCATATGTATACCGACTTTGGTTGTTGTACTATTACTACAAAATGTGTTGTAAAGGCAGTGACACAACTTTTGGATCCCCCCTCGTATTTAGGGAGTTTTTATCCGAGAAACGAGAATAATATTGTTGCGTAGGGGTTGGTGTAAGTGTAGACTTTGGGTCTGGTTAAATAAATATCTTAAATAAGAATGAACTTTCCTGTTGTCAGACATTTGTTTCAGTATGAATTTACGTCAACCGTTATCTTCAACACAGTCACGTTTGTTCAATCTTTGATCAAGACTAACACAGTTGTTTGAAATGACACTTTCTTATCTCACGTTTTTGCCGCTTATCATGTATGAGTAGTTCCAGGTCTAGATGGTCCGGTGTCAGGACGTAGCACCATGCCACTTGCATGGTAACACATTGAGACTGCACCATATTTTGTCTCTTTTGGAGGAAGTCCCTAAGTTTTTACCATCATGTAAAGACCGTGCGGCTCCTGTCGGCCCGGAATGAAAATCAGCGCTTTCTGTGGCTGAAGGGCCAGTGCACGCACGTGTTTATTTACAAAATACATGCCACTTGGTTAAAATAAATTGCTACAAAGCAGTTATTTAATAAGATGGCTTTGGTCAGCCTTACACGTATGCAAAAGTTATATCCAAATAAAATCATATTCAAACGTGTATAAATAATACAGAATCACCAAGTCGCTTCTACAGTAGACCTCCAATTATTGTAAGAATAAGTGTAGTGAAGCCATGGGTGGGATGTATGGCACATTGGCACCTGAAATTTTATGGCACATTGGCCGAAAATGGTGGTTATGGACGAAAATGTATGGCATATGGCACCTAGACGGCACCTGGAAGTATGTGGCACCTAGATTGTATGGTACCAAAAAGTATGCGGATTGACAATGTAAACATGTCCTTTCGAGACATTTGGGTTAGCCCTGAAAAGGGCCGTTTTGTTTTCTTCTTGTTTCTGCATCTCCTGAGTAGTTGTTATTCATGACAGTCTATAATTGTCTTCAGTAGATATTAAATGTGTTCTGTAATGATGATATTTGATTCAATTATATCTAAGACACGAACGTAGTTTTACTCAGTACAGTAACATTCACTCATTTTTGCAAGTTTATTAACAACGACCTTTATCAATATCCGTCTACAGACTCCGCTTGGTCATCCGATATAACATTCCGTGATTGTGAAAAAAATGATTGTTTATTCATCACAGGCTAAAGCGTTACGAACGGTGTAAAACCTATATTTAGACTTTCTTTTTCAGTGTGCCGTCACATGACTAATCAGATTCATTCTTTTGCGCATTCTCTCACTTCACACACTTAACATTTACCGGAATTTATTTCATACTTGACTGGCTTGTTTAAAACCATAACGTGATTTATGGTACAGTAGATAAATAGTAATGATATATGTGTTTTGTTAATTAAGGAGGAATAATACTGCATTTCACAAAATGCATAGTTTAGGAAATATACTGTTTGTTGAATTTAAATTATAATTGTTTATACTTAATAAAAAAATAGCCTACCATAATTAAACATGGTAGCATGACATTATCCTGGTTGTTTAAAAAGATACAAGTCCCAATTAGGCTTCTTGCTTATTTCTTCTGTGAAGTTTCATCTAAGTTCAGTGAAACATTTCGGAGACAATCATAAAGTATGTAAAAGACCGTAATCACGCCAAGAAAACACACGAGGATATCATGCCATACATATGCACAACTTAACTTTGAACGGAAAACTTCTGCGAAGATTCATTTTGATAAGATAAGATTATTAATAGAAGGACACGGGGCGACAATATGCAAAACATGGCTTTTTCTAATTATTTCGATGAAATTTCATCGAAATCCAGTGATATGTTGTGGAAATAAATTCAAAATAAGAAACCTTATAAATGAATGGCAACACACTTTATATTCAGAAAGATAACGAAATATCAATACGTTTCTGAATATGATCGTAATTTTTCATTTGCATGATCATTATTTTTTTCTTTAAAATGGATCCCCCCCCCCCCCCAAAAAAAAAGCAGCAAAAAAATAGGAACGAAAAAAGACTTGCGACTTAAGATATATTAGCACATATCAATCACACTTTCCAACATCAATATTACACGATAGGGGTATATAAAACGAATAATATACTCTCCAAGGTTACTTCCCTGTTTGGCGTTTTGTAACATGATTTGTGCATTTATTTCTTTACCTTTTGGGAATTGGGGACAACACGGCAACTTTTTAAATGTAAAAAATAAATTTGACCAAATAAATTAAATCGGTTCATTGTTTTATCAACAGGGTTTATGATTCCACTTCTTAGAGCGGCTTTTTTTTTCGCAAAAGTTGTAAGGATGAAAATAATATATGCTGTAAAATAGTAATGGTCATTTCATGTGGAATAGATTATTATGAATGTGTTTGTTATTATTAATTTTTCAGTCATAGCCAAAATACAAATGATTAAAAGAAAGGGTAACTGACGTTCTAAATTATGTCACCGGTTATATGAATAAAGAATTCCACAAAGATCTTCCGTAGTTGCTATCTTAAAATGGACATTCGTTCTGATATCACTGTTATAACAATGATCGTCAAAGCGAAAATAGGTTAATTTGAGTAGTATAAATTTCAGCATAATCAGATTTAAAAAAACAACAACACTATTATAAGTTTCACGTTCTTGACAGTGTTTATGGGACTTTTTTAAATAATTATTATTTACTTAAAACTCGTAGACCATAACTGTACGATGAATTATTGAAATAGAAAACATTAGGTGCAATTCATAAGAGTATCATAAGATTTCAGACGACTTGCCAACAAGAGCAAATCTGTTTGTGAGGACACAAAATGTCTGATTCAGCTGGGTGTACTGACGCTACATACAAGTTACACAGCATGTTAACCGTGTACTGATATAAAACAAAACTACCCGGAGAAGTTACTTCCTGATTGGTCGTATCAGAGCAGGATTTGAAGACGAGCCGTTTATTTGGATTAAACTTTCGTATACCTCATTATAATGGACACTGCTGAAAAGGTATTTTTCATGACAACGCTTGTTTATGGTTTCAAATTTTGTTTTTCATATTTCATAACATATTTAGGTTTTACACATATCAAAGTAGGTGAATAGTGATGAAAGATATTGTTATTTTTTTCTCTTTATATTTTAAGGATTTTTACTTTATATATATATAAATATAGTATATATATAATTTTTCATTAAATTTCAGATTACTATGTGGTTGTTACTTTTCCTACTCGTATGCACAACAGTTAACGGTATGACATATTTTTTGAATATTTTCTATTAAATCATATTCTTCTTCTTTGGAAATAGATAATAATAATCATAATAATAAAAATACCGTCCCCGATGGCCGAGAAGTTAGCGTATCCGGAGTGGGAGGTCGTGGGTTTGATCCCCGACCACGACATACAATAGTTGTTATAAACTGTACTGGTAGCTCGATGATTAGCATTAAGCATATCTGCAGTGTAGTTCCAGGACTGGTTGACCCGGTGTCACGGTAATGTTACTGGGTGTGGTATCATGTCACATGTCTACGGCGCGATCTTTCAGTGTAACAGCACTATATCTGTCTCAAGAAGGCATAGTCTCCAAATCACTGAAATATACATACTAGTTTTAAACCCAACAAAACAATAACATAACATAACTAAAAGTAGTAGTTCTACCACTATTGATATTGAAAATTGTTTAAAGATTTAATTTGATAGTGTCAGTAAAGAAAATAAAAAAATATTTAAAAATAGGCAACAATTCGTATTGATGAAAACAGATTTAAAAAGATTTAAGAAAATGCTCTTTAGCCCCGATGTTGTATTATAAAAATGGAATCTATTTTATTATGCAAATATACAAGAAATGGAATAACTACTAAATAAAATTTATACAAAAAATTATAAAATTATATCTCTCTATTTGATATTCACATCTTATCATCTTCTTTCAGTTTGCCAGAGTATCAACCAATGTGAGGCGGCGGATAACTGTAAATGTTGTCTTAACGCCTGTGCGGACAATAAAGGCTGTGAGCAAGGCTGTAAACCTCAATATCCTGGTGATAAATAATATTTGTTTTTCACAAAGCATCTTCATATTTAAAAAAGTCAAATAAAATATTTAATGTTTTATTTAATCTTAAATATATATTTGTAAAATGTCAAAATTAAAACACGCACACAACAGAGGAAAATAGTTTTGAACTATATAGGCAGGCATTGTCAATTCATTCAGTAAATTATTGAACATCAATTAATTCATTTTACATTTTGCATTTTGTTTGTAAAATGTAATTCTTAAATAATAAATGTAGTTAATGGTTATGGTTAAAATAAATAATGTTCGGAACATAAAATGGACAATATTTAATATTTCACATTTTATTATATATTTCACATTCTATTTTCATTTTTTTGTGACTCATATTGAGACTATATGTTAAAAATTTCTAACAGAGTGCCGAGTGGTTAGCGTGGTGAATGAATCATGCGGCATGTCCGACTGTAAATGTTGTGCAACCAACCAATGTTCGTCCAACGGTGTCTGCACTGATGGATGTAAGCCTGGGTACCACGGAGGTCGATGTAAAAATAAATGTCCAGAGAATTGCATCACGTGTACAGACCATCCCGACAAAGGTCACGACAGACCGGATCTTAACGGAATAGGATACTGCACAATATGTAAGGAAGGTCACTACTTTACTGAAGACTTGTACCAGTGTCAGTCAACCTGCTCTTTCGGATGTAAAGCTTGCCTTTCTGCGTCTCATTGTACATCATGCAAGACTGGTCATTTCCCGGATTTTCAAAATCCTGGTAGTTGTATTGTATGCCCAAACGAATGTAGTTCTTGTGATAAATATATTGGATGCTCTTCATGTATACCTGGTTATTATCATTCTTCGTCTCAAGGACTCGGTCGTTGTTTAGAGTGCCCTGATAATTGTACATCTTGTGAATCAGACGTTATGTGTATACTATGTAAATATGGATATTATGGTACCAGGTGTGAGTTAGAATGCTCGAATGGTTGCGTGACGTTGTGTTTGAAAGAAAATGGAACATGCCAATGCAGAGCTAATTTTGTTGGGAATAAATGTAATTCTTGTGTCACAGGAATGTTTGGAAATGACTGTACAGAATCATGTCCTCAGAACTGTCAAATCAGAGAATGTGATAGATTGTCCGGTGATTGTTATGCATGCATTGGTAATCACGTTTTGCCTAAGTGTGAAAAATGCACCAATGGATTTTATGGAACAGACTGTGAAACTAGATGCCCAAGCAATTGTTTGAATAATACATGTAATCAACGCCGGAAACGTGTGAAGAGTGCATTATCGGCAAGTTTGGAAAGAAATGTGCAAAAGATTGCCCCAAAATGTGTTTTGACAACACATGTGATATGATGACTGGACATTGTTTAAAATGTTCATCAAATTTCACCGGAAATACATGTGAAAATTGCATCACTGGTATATATGGACCTGATTGCAACCTTTCCTGTCCACCCAATTGCAAAGATAGTGTATGTTATAAGCAAAACGGCACCTGTAAAATTGGCTGTGATCATGATTTTTCTGGAGATAAGTGTTGCTTGAATAACTCCTTCTGCGACACATGTTCGTCATTCCATGAGTGCCAAAAATGCTCAGATGGAAAATACGGACACACATGTGAAAACAATTGTTCTTTGACTTGTAACAAAAGATCCTGCGATAAATATAATGGATCTTGTAATGGTTGCAAGGACGGTTTCCAAGGACAATATTGTGATGATCCTTTATTTCATCCAAGTAATCAAGACGAGAACAATATAGCTGTTCCTGTTGCTAGCACATTAAGCGGTGTAGCGGTTATATCCCTAATGACACTGTTTATCGTTTTTTATTATCGACGAAGGTACGTTTTCCAATGTGTATTAAATGATATCTCCAATGTAATATTTCATTACCTTTATCTTACTAAATAATATGTCTTTAATAAATCGCCCATCTTCGTACTAGATTAACTTGTTTATGGAGTTGTTAGTAATCATTACCTGTTCAAACCAGTTTACAGTTTTCCATCTTGATAGTTTGAAACTACTTTTATTGAATAATCCATTTTCTTCAATATCTTACTTTCATACCTGTTTCTGGTGTGACTTGATGTATGGATATATCTTTGTGACATATGACTCACAACCATAAACCTCCCTATTTAAATAAGATTGATATTTATTACTTCATTTAATGCCTGATCGAAGCGATTTTCAATTGTTTGAACATAAATGCTGTACATGTAAAAAAATGACGTCCTAACATGCATTCGTCCATGCAATTGTCTCATAAAATACATTATTGTTAAACATATGCAGTCCTGAAATTGACGAAAATAGGTGGTTCGTATTCCCTCATTTAAATTAGATCATTTAATTTAGCAGTTATTTCACGTGTTTTATTTAAAAAAAAACATATCAGTTAAATGATTTTCCCTTCTTTATGATGTTCTTGTTTCTCAAATGATTATGACACTCGCAGATGAAGGAATGGTGTTAAAATTGCCTGATAATATGCAATTCCCTGGCCTTAATCATATTCAAATGCTTTAAACGTTGCGTAATTTACAATATTATTTAATTTCATTTTCTTTTAGATTCACTGGAAAGAGGAAAAACAGTTCAGGTTTTGAATCAGAAGACCGAATATACGAAAATGAAGACATGTCTGGTATACTTATTAGTAATCTACAAAGTTATCAAATTTTGAACATTTCGAATCCTGTAAAAATGCACACAATTTTAGTATATTTGCATTCTCTACTTACTGCTATGTATATCCATCAACCTGTTACAACCAACACTTCATTATATTGATAAAGAAGTTGTTCAAACTAAGGAAAAACATATTCAAATGAAAAGATTGCATCAAATATGAAGTAGTTATAGATTTTTACGGAGATGTGTATGGCATAATATATTTACAGAACAACCTCCAAGCCGAGCAGCGGTGACAAATAAAACTGAAAGGTTGAAAGCAGAGTCGTCCATCCGTTTAAATGAAATAAAATCTTCAACGCCAGAAAGTCTGGATGGGGCTGATTATTACAACACTCTGGGCAAGAAAATCCAAGTCAGCAGGTTTGCAGAACATGTAAAGGATCAAACTAGCGCGACTTTTATCAAAGAGTTTCAGGTGGGTTTAATAAAACTGCTATAACAGCTTTTCTTCTTTTTCTACTGGACATCTTTTATCACCAGCTTTTATGCGGTTACGGACGGCACTGTCTTCTTTAAGTCATCCACGGTTCTTAAAATAGTCCATGATATTATGTTGGAAACATGGCATATATATGAGAGGAACATTTCAAATCTTATTACGTCTTTCCAGCTTGTGTAGTAATTATTGAGCAATTTGCGTGTTTTTTTAAACTCGTTATCCCACTTTGCCGAGCCACACTTTAATCCGATCATTTCAAGCTTTCGGGTCTCGGATATCGCATTTTTACTGTGTAAACGATCAAAACACAATGAAAGTTATGTCTTAGATAAAATACATACGACGGCCAACTAGTTCTAAATTTAATATGAGCGGTATCATTTTTGTTTTTAGATATATTGAGTTTCGAAAAGCAAATAAAAGTGTCTAAATCAAATGTTATATACATACTCAGCCAACTCATTTCGAAAAACAGTATAGAAAATTTAAATCACTTAAGGCTAATAGGATTCGTGCATGATCACTCTAGGTCTGGTAGACAGAGAGCAACTAGCAAACGTGATGACCATATCATCATATTGACGTACTTTCGAAATAGGTTCATCAGACATCGACGTTGATGGCACCCACATTATTTTTATCACAAACTATTTACTATCGATTGCGTGCACAACGGCTTCCGATTGGAGCATATCGGTGGCATACTTACTTTTCGCCACAGGTAGGCACGTTTACGCTGGGCACGTTCGATCCGCCGCTAACGACGACGAGGTTTTGACATAGTTTACTTCCCAGACAATCAATCACGCCGATGGTCATCGTGTTTACCGAACGATTTTTCCTGTGTCTGTGTAGCGTTATGATGTGGGGTGTGGTAATTTATTGACAAAAGTCTCATTATTTTTCAATACAGAGATACATCAAATTTGTAAAAGATACTGAACCAAAGTAAACACAATGCGGTGGCCGGCAATGTCTCCGGACACGAATCCACTGGAACAAATATGAAATGACCTTGGGAGTGGTGTCCATCGTTTGATGTGCTGCGTAACATCAATAAGCTGACTTAATGTTATGAATGAATAACTTGGCCAATCATCTAATTCAACGTTACGTCAACTCGATGAAAAGACGCGTAGGGACATTCATTAATTCCAGAGGTGGTTATAACCGATATCAATTTCAAACAAAATAATGAAGCAGAATGGCGAGTAAAATTAAGATATCACAAGGGCACCGAGTTACTGAAACTCAAATTAAACATAAAAAATACGTTTTAAAAACGACTCAAACGTCTGAGAAAGATTAAAATGCAAAAATGTTTCGCAAAATGTTTAGACTTTAATGTTTTAAAATTGTTTGAACTGTATCCCCATACGCTCTCCGAAAAATTGATACACTTTAAAGTGTTTGGTTTCTTTTCTTTTTTTTTTCTTTTTTTTTTTTTTTTTTTGGCTGAATATTTTTATTGATTTCACATATTACATATAATTTACTCACTTTTTGTTTAATTGTAAAAGCAGAATTTACCCAAAGGTCTATTGAAGCCCTGTATCGAAGCAAGGAAACCAGAGAATCTCGCTAAAAATAGATACAATTCAATATACCCGTGTAAGTAGAAACGGTGTTACATTACTAAATAATTTATCAACGTAGATTTTTAAAGATGGTACATATTGGTACATAATCTGCTATTGTTAAAGCTCATTAGTTATTTAGCAGCGGATTGCTCGATTAGTACTATTATTGTTAATGAAACGAGACAAAGTGTCGGTCGTGAATTAAGTTCTCTCTAGAGCAGTTGATATATAGTGTTGTAGTTAATGAATAGTATCCTAAATGCCTTTACCTCATTCTTTGAAACTTAAGATGGAAAAGAAAGATTAGAGCATTATATAATGGATATGAGATTAATCTGTCAAAAAGGCAAACGTAATATAAAGAGGGTTGTCTAGAAACTTTCTATCTTTACGAAAATATGAGTGCCATTAATTTCATCGTAATTATGCAGTAAAACCAAAGTCGTTCTATTTCGCAAATTTTTAAACATATTTTCTTATAGATATTAAGATTGTAATGTGTTTTTTTATTTCCTTTAAATAATAGTTCTTTTACAATCTTTTTTCTAGATGATGATGATCGTGTCAAGCTGGCTCCACCTGGATCCGATTTTATCAACGCCTGCTATATTAATGTAACACATTACTGAAAATACATACCATTTACGAAGTGCCTTATTGGTCATGTTAGAATTTATCACTCATTTGATCAATTTTATTTTGACCGTGTTTATACAATATATCCAAATAAAGTGTGATACAAAGCTTATTTATTTTATTTCGATAATCAATAATTTATAGCATATCAACAATTAATCAATAAATAATTTATATGACATGAACTCAATAGCAACATAAACCAAAAGCGCATCCTCAAGATTTAAAGTAAACACAAAGTTCTGCTTCAGACGAAAACTAAGTACTGGTATAATGTACTATCAGTACGCATTCAGATATTGCTATAATTCACTTTAAGTTCTTTTGCTGATGGGTATAGTCAAATCAGTTTTTGCGTATTTCAATGGTTCTAACATATTATTGATTTATGAATCCTTATAGATTATATGTTTGCAAACTAGATTTTATTTATGGATTCAAGATATAAATAGAGGATAATATTAAGTAGCGTCTAAACAGGTTGTTTTTTAACAAAGATATAATAACTGTTAGCAGCTAAAAGATATGTAAACTACATGGTTATTTTGTGTGTAGTTAGAGCATATAACTATACGATTCTTGATTGTTTTGTAGGGATACAAGAAGAAAAGAGAATATATCGCATCCTTAGGTACCTTTTGTCTATAAATAGTCATTTTACTCGTCTAATTGTATCAAAATTAAGTGCAAATGTAGGTTTCTGTGACATACAATGTTTATATACACAACAGTGTTAAAATTATTATAGTAAAGATCAATACTCCATTCTTTAAAAAATAAAAAAAATAAAAATTCCAATTAATGGAAAGAATATTTTGATATTTAATTCGCTAAGGTCCCATACTGAAAGCAACAGAGGAATTCAGGACGTTTTGGCGAATGGTGTGGCAGGAAAAGACAGAGAAGATTGTCATGGTTACCAACCTTATGGAAAAAAGCGTAAGTTTCTTGTTATTCATCGCATTTCTTAGTATGACTTTGTCTAATGTTAGCAATGTATAATTCCCAAAAATGACAAATAACAACAATATTAGTTAAGTGAAGTAATGCGATTTTGGGGAATTGAGCAGGAAAACATTTAGTGAATCACTTATAAATCCCTTATATTCTGGCAATAACTGCATTAATCATATTATATTTACATTTATTAATTTATAAAAACGTAAATAAAACCTTATGGTTCCAATTTATTCTAACATTAGCTACATGTATTTTAGGGAATGAAATGTGAGAAGTACTGGCCAGACGTTTGTGCTACAAAGACCTATGGTGTCGTCATAGTCACGTGTCATAGTGAGGAAATATTCGCAGAATACACTTTGAGGAAGCTGACCGTATTCAAGGTATTAATTCAGTTTTATAGTTAACAGAAAAGTATGGTCATAATAAATATACACTTTTGAAAATATGATGATTAACAGTTAACGAATAATTGGAAAAATATCATGCTGTTGATTATTTGGTGATCTAACAGAAAGAGTCAATGTCATTATTATATAAGAATGTTTTGTTTCTATAACTGAATTTATAACTTTAATTAAATTATGTATGAACCATAGGGCGATGAAAAGAGACCCCTATATCAAGTCCATTATACGGCATGGCCAGACAAAGCTGTTCCCGTTGACATCACAAGTCTGATTGACTTCAGACAAAAAGTCAACATGATAAAAACGACATCTGATAGTCCAACAATTGTGCATTGCAGGTATACGCTTCATATATTAGTCATATAAATGTATATATACGTATATAAGATATATATACAGGTGTACTTAGACATATTATCAATATAATACATATAGTAAAGTATTTTTTCTATTTGTAATTTAAGCTTAAAGTTCATTAAATTGTCTTAAATCATAACACTAAAACGTTTATTTGCCAAATCTTATGGCTTATTTAATGTTGTCTGCCATTTTGCATCAAGGTTATCCCATATATTTCGATGGTGATTTTTACATGGTTAATTATATGATTTACTCAGTGCAGGAGTGGGGAGGACAGGGACCTACATTGCCCTGGACATCCTGACACAGGAGGGGGAGACAGAAGGCACGGTGGACGTGTTTGGTTGTGTGTCCCGTTTGAGGCACCAGAGGACCAGCATGGTGCAGACATGGGTATGTGGTTTATCTATGGTTATGAATATGTCTATCGCATGCATTATTACTAAAAGGTTATAGGCTGTAATAAATACATGATTATATCATAGCATACAACACTTTAGAAAATTTTACATCAGTATAATGCACATGTTTATAATATCATATGTATTCATGCACATATCCTTGCAATGTTTTACTGAGAGATACAGGATAAAACAGTTCACATTAATGCTTCTGTTTCCGAATAGTACTAAGGTTGATCGGTATTATTCTACGTTTTTGAAACTTTCTAAATCTTCAACGTGAAGGCTGTGTCTAAGCAATTAAAAAGATAAATAAAGTACATTTCTATAATTTGCATGATACGAACACATACTTACAGGTGCATACTTTCCCATGTATTTCTCTTAGTTTGGATTCCCATCATAACTCCTTTAACTACGTAACAGGAACAATACGAATATTTGCATCACGCCTTGGTTCACACTCTGACGTTTGACTACCGACCAATTGCAGCTGAAGAATTTGAGGAGTTTGTATCTACATGTAGCGACGCAGTAATGATGGCTAAATTTGAGGTTTGAACAAAGATTTACCATTATTACCAACAATGAAATTCTACTGCGGGTTATTTGTTACGAAAGACAGAAATTAATCTTTCCGCGACTCAGTTGTAGGGTACAGTTATTTCAGTCTGAAAGTCGTTAGTTGGAATCAAGTTGTGGCAAGAATCATTCCAGTCACAAAGTACTGGTCAACTCTATGAATCGTCAAGTTGTAGAAGCGTGTTCATCAGTCGATGTGAAAAGAAAGAAATCCAAATCAAAATATGTAAGAAGGAACCAAAGAACATTTATGAATATATAATTTTTATATTATATGAATGAATTTTAACAGTGATATTTTCTGTAACTAATAGTATTCCTTTTTCAGTTTTAATTATAAATTATTTTGCATATTGTCACGAAAAACGATTGTTATTAATTTGTCTGTCCTGCTTCAGCGACTACATTCTGTAACAGAAAATGTGCCGGAAGCAGAAGTAAAGCAAAGCAGAGGAACAACCTTCTAAAACATTTGAATCGGAAGGACGCAGATATTCCAGGTGCATTCACCTTATTTACAATTAGACTTCATGTCCTAAATGGAATTTAATAATACAATACCAGTTTAATAATCACTTCATTCCTTTATTAAATATTTTCATTTTTTCATGTTCATTATACATGTTACGTTATAAGTAAAATAATAATTTGTTCTCTAGACTTTAGCGTTATAAATATCTTCGTGTTTACAGGTGATATCGGACGACCAAGACTGTTTGAAGGCAAAACAGAGGGTGAGAATGATTACATAAACGCGGTCACCTGAATGTAAGTTGTGATCCCTGCACACTGTGTTTCTGTGCACGATATTTAATAAGGAATGTCAAACATATAAAGAGGTGTAGTCAGATCGATACCGATGATTTATAGACGATTACACTAGACCTTTCTCATGTGAATGATATATGGTTTGCAAGATAAGTTTCCCGATAACATTTTACGATATTTGCTTATGTGGGCCATAGATTAGTAAATTGAACGCATAAATCGTTCGAACAGAATGAAATCTTTTAAATGAATGGCATTAAAATGGTTTGATTATCGTGTTTTGTTGCAAGTATATGTGTATTGAATAACAAAGAACTCACATTTGGTATACTTGAATCCTTTGAACTGGAAGCAAGTACATACTGAAGAAATGAAGGTTGTTAACATATACCATTTCATTTTTATATTCATTTTCATCATACAATAAGAGCATCTGGAAATAAACATACATCAAGTGCTAGTATCAATATAGAAATAGTTCGTATAAAATGAAGACACTCTGTCTTACAGAAAGTATGCGTTGGTTAGTTGACTAGACTTGACTGTGTGAGCTTCACGTGATTCTACCAAAATAAATGTGATTAACTCTTATTAGGCAAGACTACATGTATGAACTACCATAAACTGAAACTTCCATCTAAGTATCACTTAAAATAATTGTGCAGATATTTCCTTTTAACAAAGTAACTTTGTAAGCGTGTTTGATACAAAAAAAATGTCTTGATGTTTTATGGAAAATTTACTTAATCAATGTGATTTGTTCACATGTTTAATCGAAACTAACCTACACACATATTTAATCTGTTTTACTGAACGCTGTGATGAAATCTTAGTTTAAAGATTTTATCAATCGATGATATACGAGGTTTTTAATCACTTTTCTAACAAAACAAAAAAATTGTGTCAAATGAAGCAGAAGCAAACAATATTTATCTTCCTAGTTACATTTGAACAAGGAAAGATAAGTTATACTTGTGAGACATCAGTTTTTAAAGCAGCTCATTCACAGTTGGTTATCGACTTAGAATTAGATTATATGTGTGTATTACGTCTGTGAATATTCACCGATAAACGCATGGTAATCTAATGCATCGGATGCAACCATATGCAAATGTAAAAAAATATATTGAAACTATATTTAGAGTAACAATGCAATTTATTTTCAGTTTTTCTACTTTCATTTGCCTTACGCATTCTTCGCGTATAGACTAACTTATTAGGACCGCAATTACGTCATGTGAGGATACCGTATTGTATATTTAAACTATTTCGCCAAAGAAAGTTCCTTCCCGAGTAATGTGACCTACACATGCCGAGTGAATTTGTCAGGAAACATAGACTTCACCAACATTAGCGTTGAATTGTAGAAAATAATCTTTTGTTTAATTTCTACCGATAATCTGTGAATGAAATGCTTTATAAACAGTAGACATAAAATTTAATTTTTCGAGCGTTCCATTATCTTAATATAATGGCATAATTACCGTTGTCATTTAAACCAATAACCCATCCTTTAAGACCACATATAATAACATCAACATAGTCAGTAGCATTGGCAGACTATCTTGCGATTTCCAGAGTTACAAACAGAAGAACAGATATATCCTAGCTATGACTCCGCTACCAGAAACTGTCACTGACTTCCTGACACTGCTGATACAAGAAAAAGTGTCCTGTATTGTCGCATTGGATGACGAACATTCTAAACTAGAGGTAGAACATCTTAATTGATTAAATATTAGAACATGGTAGAAAATAATATATAATATATTTCCCTTATATATGTGCCCCCATATATATACTTAACACGTACATACTCTTAAATAAAAGAGCGTATCGTTTAAATGTGTCTGCAATTTTACATGCAGTATGTGCAAAACAGATAAGAGTTTCTTTTCTGAATTATGTATAAATAGGAAAATTTAAAAACAAATGAAAAGTGTAGTTTTTTTGTAACCATAAAAAAACATCCAACAGTCAATAAGGACATAAATTTTGAAGGCAGAATAGACTTGAAAAGTTATCTGCAAGATAATATTATTTGTTTACACCCTTTAATCGATAAAGTAGAACATGAACGTGATCTGTGGTTTTAAAAAGGAAATTAACCATTTTGCGCAGTAAAGCTGTTTAAACGATCAATAATACAGTTTAGTTCTCATTTTATATCCCTTTCCTTGTATAAAATTACGCCCGCTTTTGTAATTGATCAACACTGTGCAAAAAAATAGATCCCTTATACAATAGTCGTGTCTGCTTATAAATAGGACATGCTCACGCGGAATGAATTTACCTGAGTAGTTTGGTCTAGAAAGGCTAAATTTTAAAAGACGTGTTTGTGTTGGTATAAGGTTACTTCCTACAGATATATCACTCATGTTAATGTCTACTTTAACGTATTTGATACTGTCTTGTTGTACTACGCCATAGAAATGTATGATACTGCATTCAGTCATGTTAGTGTAGTACCGGACAATTCATTTAAGTACCTAGCTAACTCCAAGTAGGAAGTTACCTTTACCCCTTTTTCACGTACGAAAAAAAAAAGGATCTCCCGACCACCTTTGTCGGGTGGTTTCTTAAACTAAACTTGGGCTTCGGGACAGATCTGTCATTAACCAATATTATTTAAACATAAAAAATGAATTTAGTTTTTATTCTTTCTTGAAATGCATATTTATTGTTTACATACAAAGTGTAGCAAAAATCTGTTTTTTTGTTTTTTGTTTTTAAATTTTTCAGAGTGAAAGGGACATATATTCCCCGCAGATAACCAAAACGATAAAGGATAGGAACTTTTGATAAAAATTTGGGCCGGTTACCAGCAACAATTGCTATTGCAAGGTCCTGACATGTTTTAAAACCCATACACGGGTATGCATTTAATTTAATGTGTTATCTTTTGGTTTGTCTTTGTTGTCACTCGACTTATTTTTCATGATATCCGTGATTGCATGGGTCAATACCATAAACCTGTATTTAACCCCATTTAACATAAAAATGCAAGTAGTAGTGTTCCCTGAATATTAAACGGGGTTTAACATATAAAATCTCATGACCCTTTAAACCCCACCCCGGCAAGTAAAGGGAGGTAATCCCAGTTTTAAATTTTTAAAATAGACGAGCCTTGTTGAAAATTATCTGTTAACAGGGGAAATGAAAAAAGGAAGCATCATTTAAAAAGATAAGAAATTTCATGTCCAGGGGTTTATTCATATTTTTTATAGGGTTCCATTGAATGTTAACCCCACTTAAACTTTATATGTATAACATGATGTTTTTTTTCAAATACAAATTTTAAATTTTTAATTTTTTTAAAATAAAATCACAGACTGGTCCAAAAGTCTCAAATAGTTCATCAAATTTTCCCAAAATTTAAAAAAATGGACACAGGGGGAGCTGTTCCACACACAAAAAGCAAAATTCCGAATCTTATAAGGGAAACAGAAAATGCCGCAGACCGGGCCAAAGTTAGAGAAGGCAACCATGGCGTTCATTGCCTGTAAGTATATGACAATGGGAAACATTTACACATTGAAAACCCCTTTTAAACAATTTTTGTACATGAATCAAATTTTATAGAAAGGGGGAAAATTTTTATTGTGCCC
Organism: Solen grandis; assembly: GCA_021229015.1. Lineage (NCBI taxonomy): Eukaryota > Metazoa > Mollusca > Bivalvia > Adapedonta > Solenidae > Solen > Solen grandis. The sequence continues at coordinate 15,413,451 of CM037779.1, forward strand.
CCCAACACTACATGCGGATAATATTTTATACCAAATACAGTGGTACTTATCATTTTTTTATGTGCAATTTTGAATGTCCAAAAAAATTTTCCTTAACAACGAAAAAACGAAAAAAATGAAAAAATGAATATTTTGCTTCAAAATAATGAAAATGTTTATGAAATAACTCCGAGGAATACATTTCAAAAGAAAAAGTATAGTTTAAATTTTGTATCTGTTTTTTTTAGGGTTTTTTTAAAAATGTACAAAACCGCGAGAGATATAAAAAAAAAACACTTAGGGAAATTTTAAATACATACATATTAAATTTATCACGAAAGCAAAGTGAATTTTAGATATAAGCTATTTCATTACTTTTATATCATTTGTTTTTTTTTATGTTGGTTTCAGGAATGGGTGTTGAAAGGAAAATTTTTCTATTCTGTGCCTTGTCCATCATGTTGCAGAAAAAAGGAGACAGAACACGAGGTTTGTGTGATCAACACCTGAGACAGGTCAAGGCAGAAGGTCACTTCCCTACCAAATAAGGAAAGGGAAATTTGAAGTATTATAATAATTTATTATATAGTTTAAAAATAATAATATAATGAAAGAAATTAGTTAAAATCCATGTTTCAATTAAAGTGGGAAAAAAGATAAAAAAAAAAAATTCAATTACAGATTACAGTGGGGAGGTTTTCAAAAAAAAAACTACATCCATTTAGATTTAAGAAATGCATAAACAATAA